>CM047808.1:18220561-18820561 GCA_026214975.1 Gentiana macrophylla | reverse complement strand
ACACCTTAATGTTTAGGTTTTGTATATCTTTTGTGATTTCTAGTAGGTTTTGTTGGTGGATGTATGAGATTATTTTGTTTCTCTACACACCTTGGGATATGCTCTGTGAGTTATGCTCTCACATGACCCTTTTGATGATTTTGGGTGTTGATATGTGTTTAGTGGTCGTTGTTTCTTGTTGCATATAACCTCGGGGTCTTATGCAGCTTGGAATCAACAAATCTAACCTCTTCTCAACACTAGTGTAGTGTTAGTTTATTTCTTTTTTATGATTAGGATGTAATCTCTTGTACTTTGCATACCTTGGTTATATAAAATTTTTACCTTTAACCAAAAAAAAAAGTATCAAAATGATGTAAGTAAATGCTGAATAAATAAATAAATGCGTAAAGTAAATAAGGCGGATGTTATAGAGGTTCCAGGTGGTGTAATCCTGTACGTCCACTCTTCCCTGTGGTGCGGAGGAAAATTCCACTAGAACTTCCTCGAGGTGAATCATTACAAAAGTCCTAAACAATAGTCCTTGGCTAATCCCTAGCGTCACTATCTAAACAGGTTGTAGAACAGTAGAATTGTTGTTCTTCAAATGCTTGAACCACTGGTCCTTAGAGGGTAGGATTGCCTCTTCACCAGCTACCACCACAAACACAGTCTACCCGACTGCTTGTCACAATTGTCCTTGGCGAAACCTTCCCGGTTTGCTTCACAGTCTAAAACCTTTGATGTAGAATCAAAGTTGGGCTGAGAATCAATAAGTTGATTCTTGTTTGTGGTTCTTCAAAGTGTTGGATTCTTGATAAATTCTTTGTAGCTTGAACACTTGAAGAAATACTAGATATGATCTTGTTATAGTTCAGAGATGATAGCAATTCGAATAAAATAGACTAATGCACAAAATTGCTTGTTGATTCTTGTATATTCTGTTATTTATCCTTGGTGCAAAGTCTTCTATTTATAGTGTAAGGTCCAACGTTCATCTGGCTTAAATTCGAATTGTATCAACGTCTCTTTTGTAACGGCTATATTTTTCTCGACCGTTCTTGTTTGTATCGATAACTCATCCAATGAAATTGCTTCATTTACAACGTTCGATTGTACTTTCGGTTTGTTGGATGGTGACATATAAAATCGAGTTTCCTTATCGACTTTATCTTGAAGTTTTTCACTTGTCGGTTCTAACTCGACTTGGAGCATTAATCGAGATTTTACTCTTCTTCAAATATCGAGACTCGGTTTTCATCGATTATCATTGACTTAATCAGAGTACACCATAACTTATTATCATCTAAGAATTCATTGACCTTATGATTCTTAGGTCTTCATACAAGATCCATAAAGTCGATTCAGTCATCACAATCTTGCACGAAGTCTAACTTTACTGATCTCGACTTGTAATCTTCATAACGAGTTTGAGCCTCGCTTCTTCAATCTTCAATAACCGAGTTTGAACCCTCGGTTCTTGATCTTCTAGATAAGTCAACCGAGTCTCAGAACTCTCAACGAACTTACCTTCTTGATTCCATGTAGTGTGTATTACGAGTCGGTTTGCTTGTCTTAATGATTTCCGATTTTCTAAATGATTTCCGCTTTTGAGTTTACGACACACTAACTATTACAGTGCTTGTCTGATGTAACCTATACAAATATCAGACTCTAGTAAAACTTATACATTCAATTCTAGACATCTTTTAGCTTTTCACTATAACAGCTGGCTTCAGTACTTCATCAATGGGGTTAAGATAATACTTTAAACAAATAAGATGAATTATCATCAATGCATAAATTTTATTTCCAACAATGTGCAATATAGGTGGTCCAGGATGATGATGTTATCACTGAAGAAGTTCAGGTTGAGAGTGAGGTTGATGATTCAGTTTGCTATGATGAGATTTCTGACCCAAATAGTGAGTTGGGATTGCTCATAGTGCCACCTCCAATTGCGATTTTTGATTATGGCAGGCTTCACGTTCTACCTACTGCTCCTTCACCCCTTGAGATGAAAATTGATGAAACCTTGGTGGAGTGTGTGGTGGAACTGACCATTGTTATGACTGATCAAGAATTCTTTGGTGATGAGAATAGCTCGTTTTGGGATGAAGAGGAAGTGCAAGATTTGGAGATGGAAGAGGTGCAAATTTTATCTATTACACCGCCGCCCGAAGAAATGCAAAATGATGACCTCGAAGGGTGTATGATAGATTTGAGCACACTGTTTGATGAGACAGAATTAGAGTCGGAAGAGAAACTAGGATCTCCCATTTCACCCTCACTCCCAATGGAAGTAAATAAAGATGTCATTAAGAAGAGTGTGGTGAAATCGTATGAGACTGAAGAGCCATCTATGGTAGAGCTACCGAGAGAAGTGGAGATTATTAGCATGCCAGTCCCGGATTATTACACACTTCCACCTTGTGTTGATGAGTATTATGCGATCGATTTTGTGTATTCACCGGTAGATGGAGCTCATAGAATTTGTAAATGGGGACAACTACCTTGGAATGGAAATTACAAGAAGAAGATGATGAGAGATTTTGACAAAAGAGGATTCCCGAGTTGGGAAGTGGTAACATCGAGAGCGGAGAGAGGTAAGTTTCTAGTGAACTCGGTTTCCGTGATGCTTGTTATTTTTAGTCTACTTGAATTGTTGATCTTTTTTAGCTCGGATTTTGGTTGATGGTTTTGGAGATACTTGTTTGAAATAAAATATTTGAATTTTTGTTTTGAGTCTTTTGAGGCATGAGTCCGTTTAGTGCCACTACGTCGATGCTAACGACGTTAAACAAAACACTTCTACCTTTTCTCGCATGTGCCAATAGTATAACTTTGAAAAATTTGGCACGGTATAAGTCATCCCGTCGAGCCAACGACACAAAACAAAGGCGCTTGGGGGAGGCAACCCACCTTTTTGGTAGTAATAATGTGTTTGGAGTGGTCTTTGGGTGCAAGAGGGGAGAGTTTTGTCTTAAAAGAGAAGTTGGGGTGAGAATTTCCTTTTGGTTCCGGCTCTTGGACGTAGACGGGGATGTTTTTATGTGAGCCTCTGTGGCCTTATTTTATACGTGGATGCTCTGTTTTTCTTTTGATTATCTTTACATCCAGTGCGATTCCCGTCTAGTTTGGTTGATATTTGTGGCATGGCTTCTACCTTTATAACTCGTACCTATTGCTATCCTTTGGCACGTGGACTTTTCCCATGCATGTGTTTGCTTTGTTTTCAGTCTACAGGGCTCTAGGTGCTTGAGATGGACATTGAAAGAAGATGTCACGAGATTTCTAGTGCGCCTTTGTGCCGAGTTTTGGTAAAATAGCTAAGTCTTTTACTCTTTCTATCTCTCACACACTGAGGACAGCGTTTCGTTTAAGTGTGGGGTGGTTGATGTAAGTCAAATTTACGTGACTCCGGTGCATTTTATACCTCCGTTTTCCACATGTTTAGCATGTTTTCGGGTGGTTTAGACCATTTTTGGGGTAATATCGTGAGTTTATGGCACGAGGAGTAAATCCGTCACTTTGATGGTTCATTACCCCTCTTTTGTTGATATTAACCTTAATCCGAGCACTTTTACCCTCCGGAATTGTTTGGATGTTTTGGTCGTTCATGATGTTGTAGGGTATTAGTGTCTTGAGAACCCGGAAGGTGATGATTCATGGTGAGAAGCATGATCGAGGCAATATGAGTGATCAAAAGGGAAGAAAAGTTGAAGTTTGGAGCAATTGGGGTTCAAACGCGCGTTTGAACCACCCAAACGGGCGTTTCAACAGCACAAACTTGAACAGAGTTCACCTGCCCCAAACGCACGTTTCAAGCTCTCCTAAACGTGCGCTTCAAGTCCTCCAAACGCACGTTCCAAATTGCCTAAACACGCGTTTTTGTCGAAGAACAAGCAAGAGCTACCCAGAAATGAAGCGAAACGCACATTTGCCCCATGCGAAACACGTGTTTGAAGAAGTGAAACGCCGGGTTACACCACTCAAACGTGCGTTTGAAGACGAATTTCTGCAGATTTTTCCCCACCTATAAATACCCCCCTTAGACCATTTCTTGAATAAAAAAACGTTCTCTTAGAAAAACCCTACCTCTTTTTAGCTCGAATTTTGTACTAGCTTAGAATACATTCTCTTAGCTTAAATCAGTATAATCTTAGCTTAATCTTTCCATTTTCTAGCTCAAATTTCTACTCTAAACACTAAGACACCATCTTTTGATTAGTTCTCCTTTTTGTACTTTTGGATCTCAAACTCGAATTTCTTCAAATTAATGGTATATTTCTTCTCTCTTTCACTTATTATGTCTTTAATTTACTGTTTCTTTTATGTTTTAACTAGTGTAATGAGTAGCTAATCCATTTTCATAGTCGAATCATGTGAAATTTAGTGAAATCACCCTTTGGGTGATGAAATTGGGAGTGTGTAGTGCTTTTTATTGTTTAATCTTGCTTGTTTCACATCTTAGAACTTGCTATAACATCGCTAGATTGGATTGTACACCCAATTTAGTAATCACACACATCAACCTTACATATGTATTTTGCGGGAAGACATGGGATAAGGGGTTCTAAGATCGCGGGGTAGACTCGGCTTAGTTGTTAAGCCCGAGCCCAATGCGAGGTTTCTCGTTTTAACGTTTAAGCGGCTCTAGTGCATAACTTGTCTTGTTAGTGAATCTTCTTAAGGGAAGGGTAGTTAACATGTCTTAAGGTGTTAGGAGAGAGTTGTTCAAACCTTAGCACCGGAATTAGGAGTACGCACCCGTGAAATTGAATGCGAGTGTTCGTTTGTTATAATGCACACTCCCAGTTTTGTTCCCCCTTAGGGTTGAAACTAGCTACTTTGATCATGGTTCGACTATGTCCCTTAGTATAACATTAAAGACCGAGTAGTTAATCTTCTTTCTTATTTTTCTATCTTTAGACTCGTTAGTAAGAATCACCTTAGTGTCGTTGTAGTAAACAAGCACTTTAAAAAGATTGGTAACCTAGACTAAGTAATACGTTCGCTTTGGTACTCACAAACACTTTTCCCTTGGGTTCAACCTCGTACTCCTGTAGCTATTCTAGCAATCGACCCGGTACACTGCCGGTTAGAGAGTTAGTTTGCCCACGGTTTCAAGTCATTATAAATTATTTTTGAAGGGTGAATTATTTTTGTGAGAATTTCCTTTTGGTTCCGGCTCTTGTGCGTAGACGGGGATGTTTTATGTGAGCCTCTGTGGCCTTATTTTATGTATGGATGCTCTGTGTTTCTTTTGATTATCTTTACATCCCGTATGATTCCCGTCTAATTTGGTTGATATTTGTGGCATGGCTTCTACTCGTACCTATTGCTATCCTTTGGCACGTGGACTTTTCCCGTGCATGTGTTTGCTTTGTTTTCTATCTACAGGGCTCTAGGTGCTCGGGATGAACATTGAAAGAAGATGTCACGAGATTTCTAGTGCGCCTTTCTGCCGGGTTTTGGTAAAACAGCTAAGTCTTTTACTCTTTCTATCTCTCACACACTGAGGACAGTGTTTCGTTTAAGTGTGGGGTGGGAGACTTAGCCGTTTTCTTGCTTTAATCGATAAATGTGCTTAATATGTGGTATGCTAAGCCTATGACCGGGCTCGAGTCGATTTTGGGCATTTTTTTAAAAAAAATTCAAGGGTTTTTAGCACCGTGTTGTGTGTGTTACTTTCACATTCGAGTGGTGACCACCTTAGTGAGGACCCGAATGTGTACATTGCGGTTTAATATTATCTTGGGAATGGAGTTTATTATTTTCACGTGAAGCTACACTTGTGCACAATTTGATTACTACCACCTCTCATACCACTAGTCTCGAGACGAAATAGAAAGGTTCACCTAAGTAGGATACGGGATGACGGTCCTGGCGCTTCTTTGACACGACCAGAGCCAAATAAGCCTAATCCCAAACATTAGACCTTCTTAGCCCCTCTCAGCCTTGATAGAATGGTCTGACCACCATTCGTGTTATAGCCATTTTGTTACTTAATCAGAAACCTAGACCTAGCCTTATTTTTTGTCACATTTCCTTCAATCTATACCCTACGAGTGGACCTAGTCTTTGGTTAGACCACACTTGCTAAGGCAAGTGTGGGGTGGGGGAAATGGTGTTTTAAGTTCGGGTTGGTGTTTTCTCGGTTTCGAGCTATACGGAGAGGAGGAGCTCAATTGGGCCTAGTGTTTGGATTTAGCCCAAGAAGAAAATAAAAATCTCTTTTGAAAAAAAAAAGAAGAATCAAATCAATCAAAGTTCAAAATAAATTGAGAAGTTCTCAATGAATAAAAGCTTGGAGCATATAGAAATAAAGGGTTGGAATCAAAGTGATGAGCGCAAAAGTTATCTTTATGATGTTGGAGTTGGGGGAAGTCTTATACAGACGTTGGTGTATTCTTTCTCGCCTCATGATGCTTGAAACATAGTCGAGTTTGGCAATGAGTTCGGATATGTCGATGTTCTGTAAGTGTTCTATCTTGTATTAAATCGAAGGATGTTGGATGTGGTTGTTTTGAAGTGAGAAGAAGTGATACACTTGTTGATTAGGTTCACTCGTATTTCTTTTTCTCCAATTCCCTAAATATAATTTTCGATTAGCCAGAATTACCCTAGCCTAACGTTATAACCTTTAAATTCCTACCCGATCTTGTCTAAACTTAGTGACCTTGATTAGTGGATATACTAGTGGATATGAGACGGTTTGTAGACTTTTGGTCGGGATTCAAGACCCGACAACCATTTTGAGCACTTGGCTTTAGCTTGGCACCACACACACTCCATTTTCTTGATAATGTTATACCAGTGTGTATATGTTCGTGTTTCTTACTTTGTGGTTACCTCGAGAGTGTGAGTAGTAGCACCTACATCACAAAGTTGAATCCCTTGGTTTGTTTTAAAACGCCTAATTTACTCGAGGGCGAGCAAAGTGTGGGGTGGTTGATGGGAGTCAACTTTACGTGACTCCGGTGCATTTTATACCCCCGTTTTCCATATGTTTAGCATGTTTTCGGGTGGTTTAGACCATTTTCGGGGTAATATCGTGAGTTTATGGCACGGGGAGTAAATCCGTCACTTTGATGGTTCATTACCCCTCTTTTGTTGATATTAACATTATTCCCGAGCACTTTTACCCTCCGGAATTGTTTGGATGTTTTGGTCGTTCATGATGTTTTAGGGTATTAGTGTCTTGAGAACCCGGAAGGTGATGATTCATGGTGAGAAGCATGATCAAGGCAATATGAGTGATCAAAAGGGAAGAAAAGTTGAAGTTTGGAGCAATTGGGGTTCAAACGCGCGTTTGAACCCCAAACGGGCACTTCAACAAAGACAAAAACTTGAACAGACCACTGCCTTTAACGCGCGTTTCAAGCTCTCCTAAACGTGCGTTTCAAGTCCTCCAAACGCACGTTCCAAATTGCCTAAACGCGCCTTTCAGTCGAAGAACAAGCAAGAGCTACCCAGAAATAAAGCGAAACGCGCGTTTGCCCCAAGCGAAACGCGCGTTTGAAGAAGTGAAACGCCGGGTTACACCACTCAAACGTGCGTTTGAAGACCAATTTCTGTAGATTTTTCCCCACCTATAAATACCCCCTTAGACCATTTCTTGAAAAATAATCATTCTCTTAGCAAAACCCTACCTCTTTTTAGCTCGAATTTTGTAATAGCTTAGAATACAATTCTCTTAGCTTAAATTAGTATAATCTTAGCTTAATCTTTCTATTTCCTAGCTCAGATTTCTATTCCAAACACTAAGACACCATCTTTTAATTAGTTCTTCAAAGTGAACTTTTTGGATCTCAAATTCGAAGTTCTTGTTTATATGGTTGTTAAGGGTGAATTTATACGATTTATAACACTATATTCTATGATATTTTTCCCCGTAATTGTACTAATTTGCATAAGAAACGTGTGTTTATTGGAAATATTGAGCAAATGATATTTTAAAAGAGATAATCGCAAAATAGGTTGATTTATGTGTTTTAATTATGATTTTATGATCATTTGAGCGTTATTACATTTTGCGATGTTTTTATGTGTTATAGATGCATGTTTGAGGCTCAAAAGATGCTCAAGAGTTGATTGAGTTCGAGGTAATTGAAGATAAAAGAGATAATGAAGGAATGAGATGGAGAAAAAGAGATAAAGTTCAAGAAATCAAGATTAAATTCGATCCTGAACTGGCGTCCAGAAAGTCGAATCAAGCGCCCATAGTGGACGAGCGTCTCATCAAGTGAACGAGCGTCCAGGAATGGGAAGTTGATTCAGGAAGTTTGGACGCAGGAGTGGACGTTGGCAGACGGGCGTCTGGTCGTGACTCGGCCCGACTCAAAGAAGATTTCACAAGCTGGACGGGCGTTCACCCTTTTCAGACGGGCGTCCATCGGCCGACATGCTGAGACCGACTTAATCTTCTATAAATATCAGCGCGTTTTTCCTCACAATACACGATATATTGAAAACCCTAAACCCTAGGGGCGGCTGAGATTTCATTGTTCTTAGTTTTCTAGTAGTTCTAAACACTTTTTATGTATTTTTACTTCAATAATTCGATCTTCAAGAGGATGCTAAGAGGCTAGACCTCCATTGAACAAGCGTTGTGAAGCCGTCCGATTCAACAATTCAGTCTCTTTTCGTGGTTATTTTGTGAGTATCTATTACAAGTTGTTTCTTTTATCATGCTCCATAATGTTTATTGCGAAATTTATATCGAGAGATATTTGCTTTATTGATTGTTTAATTGATGAAAATCAAGTTAGACTTTAGATCACCATGATAAAGAATAGATATTTGATCTAATTAACGAGAGTTATTAGGTTAGATTTCTAGGTTAGAAATTGAGAGATTTCACACCTTGATTTGAGAGCGTTAATCTTTAGATCGAAAGATAGAGATTAATAGACGAACTTGCCTAAGAAATTAGGGTTCATACCTTTGAATAGGTGAATCACAACTTGATTAGTAATCACGAAATAATCTGAATTGAAACCAAATATTGATAGGATAGGTGGATCAATTGCTTGTTCGTCTAAGTAAATTATTGATTTAAATCCTTGAAATTGAATTACTTAGCTTAGTAAGTTCTTTCTATTGCATCTTAGATTTAGTTTAGTTTAAATTGGTTCGAAACATATCCTTCCTGGCTTTAGATCATATCTTCTGTCCAGTTTTACGTTTTAGTTAAGTTTTATTTCCAGTTCTGTTTAGTTTTATCCGATGTTTAGTTTAGTAATCATGACATAGGTTAGTTAGGAATAAAAACTAGAACTCACAATCGCTTGATTCCCGTAAGATCGACCCGGCATTAACCACTATTACTACGATCCTTATACTTGAGGTTAACCGGATTATTACTTGTTTTGTGTTAATAAATTCCGTGACAAGTTTTTGGCGCCGTTGCCGGGGAACCGGACGGTTGTCTAGTTTTTTTTTTCTGTTTTTCTGTTTGTTTTTGTTTGTCCTGTTTTTATTTCGTTTTAAATTCCTGTTTTTAGTTGATAAACGTTTAGGTAATTAGTTAATTAGGGTTTTAGCTTAGGGGTTAAGGTTCTCTTGTGATTAGTTCTCTTCTCTTCTCTTCTTTTATCATTTTTTTTCGCAAATTTTTCTTTTACGTTCTTGTTTTCCCGTTTCTAAACGGACGTCTGGAAATTGGCCGCCCGTTCTTCGGAAAGTCTTCGATCTGAACCACTTTTACTCGCTTGGACTAGCGTCATAGGTTTCGGACGTCCGTCCAAAGTATTACGCCGTGTGCATTTGTGCGTTTGGTCCACTAAACGTCCGTCCGATCTCAATTCCATCCGACGCCCGTCCAAACTCTTGACGTCCGTCTGGTCCTTTTCTTCAATAATTTTGTTTCTTTTTCTTCTTTCCCTTTTCTTTTCCTTAGGTTTTTAATTTTAGTTTAGGCGTTCAATTTCTTAGTTTTTAGGTTTCAACCACTTGTTATTGGTCCGTTTATGCAAACTCGGAGTCAAAAGGACCGTTATTATACACCCGACCCGAGTGAACCGTAATCCGCCAAACAGCGGATTTTCCGCTTCGCGTTTCGCGCAGGCGAGCGGCGAGATCTTGAAGATCAACTAGCAAGAGAAATCACTGGTTTTGTGATAATGGCCGCTAATAATAGACGTACATTGGCAGACTACGCCATGCCAGGCGAAGTCAAAGTCAACCCGGCTATTATTATTCCAGCCATTACTGCACAAACCTTTGAGTTAAAACCGGTACTTATACAGATGATGCAGCATGCATCTATTTTTCATGGTTATCAATCAGAGAATCCGCATACCCACTTACATACATTCCTAGAGATATGCGGCACTACACGCATCCAAGGAGTAAGTGAGGATGCTATCAAGCTGAAACTTTTCCCATTTTCTTTGAAGGAGAGGCTAAAGAGTGGTACACCTCTCTCCCCTCTCGAATCTATCACCACCAGGCTGAACTTGAAAGAGAATTTCTAAGTCAATACTTTCCGCCTTCAAAGACAGCCCAGTGTTTGAACGACATTTTCACATTCTATCAGAAAGAGAATGAATATTTCTTCGAATGTTGGAAGAGATTCAAGTCTCTTCTTAGAAAGTGTCCCCACCATAGCTTGCCACTGGAAAGGCAAGTCAATACATTCTTCAGTGGATTGACTGAGCTTACAAAAGGCATGGTCAATAGCTCTTCTGGTGGGGCATTTAAAAAAAAACACCGGAAGAGGGATGGGCATTGTTTGAGGACATTGCAAAGTACAACTATGCCCCCTCTTATCAAGCAATTCAAGCACCTCCTCCTCCCAAGGTTGAGGAAGTCAATTTGCAAAGTTTGATCGCCTTGCTGCAGAAGCAGATGGCACCATCTCAAGTTCCAAACCCGATAAATCAAACTTCTTCTTTTCCACAGAACCCTCGGGTTTCAGATGCGCGAAAACTCTTGTCGGACCGGCCATATGAATGGCCATGTCAATTTAATCCCCAACACCTTATCAAGTGAATGTTGTTCATGATTATGGATAAGATACAATCAAGTCACATGTCGAATTGTGACGAGGTGGGGCACACTTCTAAATTCATCCTATGAACGGACGAATCATGCGAAAGTGAATGCATTCAATGGCGAGAACAATCAAAGGTTCAATCGCCTTCTGCCAGGGCAATTTCCAAAACCAAGGGCTTAATCCATCTTCAAATTTCAATCCTAATTCGAATTTTAATTGAATCAAATTTCAATAGAAACCCTGGTTTAATCGAACCAAAACTCGAATTTTTCCAATCTGCGCAAAAATTCAATCGAATTGGCCTTCCAATCCAAACTCTCAATTTCAAGGTCGGCCCGACCATTTATTCTTCAAATTTCCAAAACTCTCAAAGCTCCTCCCAATCTAACAATCTTGAAGCCAAGTTGGAGGAGCAAAGTAGATCGATGAAGAATCTTGAGAGACAAATTGGCAACCAACTGGCTGAACAGTTAGCTTCTAGACCCCAGGCGTACCCCTGATTTCACCGAAGAATCCAAAGGGTGGTCAAGTTGCTCAGGCTGACTTGAACAAAGGCCCATGTACTGACCTCGTGCCAACAATTCAATACGGTAAAGAGGAGGCCAGTGCAATGAATCTGAGAAGCGGTACTCAAGTTAGTGGTCCCTCCCACCAGGGAAACCACTAGCCCCTCCTGCCATTGATAAGGCAGGAGGGGAAGCTGAGCACCTACACTCCCCTCAACTGCAAGAGAAAACTCAGGTGGCTAATCCCCTGAGAGGTGAAGAAGTTGGTGATCCTCAACTGGCTGATCCCTTGAGGACTGAAAAAGCAATCGAAAGTCAGGAGGCTGACCCCTGACTATAAACAAATCTGAAAAAGTTGTTCGATGGAAAGATCTGGAAGACAAAGCTGTAAGTGCATCCTCAAAGAAAGTATTTTCTGAGAATGACCTTAAGAAGCTTCCATTTCCACCGAGAAAGAGCAACATTCCCTTGAGTGAGGACAAAAAGTATGGAAAGGTGTTGAACCTTTTGAAAAATACGCAGGTAAATCTTCCACTATCGATGTCTTGGTTGAGATGCCTAAGTATACAAAATTCATCAAGGATGTTGTATCTTGAAAAAGAAGTTAGCAGCATGGAAAGGCAAATTGGTGAGGATTGCTCCATGATTAATTATGGAGACTTACCAATTAAAAGAGGTGACCACTGCAAATTCAGACTTACAGATTAATGGGAGGCCTAGTCTTCCCTAATTCTTTGTGTGATCTAGGTGCCTCTATAAGCCTTATGCCAATGTCTCAGATGTAAACACTTCGGTTTACAAAGCCTTCTAGAACCCACTACTATGAGTTTACAATTATTGATAGATCTTCTAAGAAAGTTTGTGGATCCCGAAAGACGTTTTGGTTGATTGATAGATTTACCTTTCCAGTTGATTGGTATGTTTTAGATATAGAGAAAGACTAAAACGTCCCCTGATTCTTGGAAGACCTTTCTTATCTACATCTAGAGCCCTCATCGATTGCGATGGTGGGCACGTGATTATCCGAGTTGGTGATCAAGAGGTGAGTTACAATGTCTTAAAGTCCATTCAAGTACCTCTGGCCCTCCAACCGGCTTTTCCATTGATTATATGACGGATGATTTCACCGATTATATGGATAAGCAAGTCATGGTCGTAGGTTTAATATGAGCGATTGGTTGATAATTTAAATACTCATGGTGTTGTCAATCTAGATCAATCAAGAAATGATTTTGAGGAAGAATTGTTGGAAGGAGAAGCTTTGGCGGTGGGACCACAGAGTAAACTCAGTGACATTGAGTTGAAAAGTGGAGATCTCAAGTCGAGTCTGAAGACCCCCATAGATTTGGTGTTGAAGCCGTTGCCTAAACATCTTAAGTATGTGTTTTTAAGAGAAGGTGACAAGCTTCCATTGATTATATCTGCCAAGCTTTCTTGCTTAGAGGAAATGAAACTTATCAACGTCTTGAAGAAAAATGAAAAAACTTTTGGATGGCATGTAGGAGATATCAGAGGGATATCTCCGGACATCTGTATGCACAAGATCAAGACGAATGAGGGTGCAAAATGTGTACGACAGCCCCAGAGGAGGCTCAACCCTCATATGCAAGAAGTCGTTAAAAGGGAAATCATCAAACTTCTGGACATGGGAATCATTTATGCCATCGCGGATAGTGAATGGGTTTCCCGACTCAAGTAGTTCCCAAGAAAGGTGGAATTACAATTGAGAAGAATGAGAAGGAGAGGAAATTGCATTGAGACTTGTCACTTTGGTTACTGAGTGCCAGATCGATTATCGAAAAGCTCAATGAGGTAACCATGAAAGATCACTTTCCCCTTCCATTCATTGATCAGATGCTCGAGCGTCTGGCGGGACACGCATTCTACTGTTTCCTAGATGGATATTCAGGATACTTCCAAATACCCATTGACCCAGCTGACCAAGAAAAGACCACTTTTACCTGCCATTATGGTACATTCGCTTACCGGCGAATGCCATTTGGTCTCTGCAATGCCCCAGCTACATTTCAGCGATGTATGCTAGCTATCTTTGACGGGCTTGTAGAGAAGTGTATGGAGATTTTATGGACGATTTTTCGGTTTTGGTCATCTTTTGATGATTGCCTCGACAATCTTGATCAAGTGTTATCCAGATGTGTGGAAAAGAACTTAGTACTTAATTGGGAGAAATGCCATTTCATGGTAGATGAGGAATAGTTCTTGGCCACAAGATCTCAAACCAAAGGTATAGAAGTTGATGAGGGCAAAAGTGGAAGCTATCGAGAAGATGAGCTACCCCAAGAATGTACGTGAAGTTAGAGGTTTTCTTGGACATGTCGGTTTCTGCAGAAGATTCATTCAGGACTTCTCCAAGATAGCCAAGCCCTGTCCCACTTTACTAAAGGAGGACATTGAGTTTAATTTTGATGAGAGCCGCAAGCAAGCGTTTGAGGAGCTCAAGGATCGTTTAATTTACTCGCTCCAATTCTTATATCGCCTTTGATTGGAACCTACCGTTTGAGCTTATGTGCGACGCATCAAACTATCTTTGTTGGTCTTTTTCTAGGACAAAAGATCAAAGGAAATTCCAACCTATCTACTACGCCAGATCACACATTGAACCCTCTCAAGTTAACTATACCACTTCTTGAAAAGGAGCTTTTGGCGTAGTTTTGCTATGGACAAGTTTCATAGTTACTTGTTAGGAGCTCAAGTGATCGTGGACTGATCACGCTGCTTTGCGTTATCTGATGACCAAGAAAGAGGCTAAACCGCGCTTACTACGTTGGATATTGACCCTACAAGAGTTTGATGTCCAAATTAAGGACAAAAAGGGCAGTGAAAACGTAGTGGCTGATCACGTTTCTAAAATGTTAAGTGAGGAAAAGGATGATCCAGATGATATAGATCTTTACTTTCCTCTAGAAAACATTATGTTGATAGACGGTTGTCCTCCTGATGTTCCATGGTATTCTTCCATTGTAAACTACCTTCATGCCTGTTATCTCGATCCAGAGATGTCTTATCAGGAGAAGAAAAAGTTCTTCTCTGATTTGAAATATTTCGTTTGGGATGAACCTTATATTTTTAAGATCTGTAAAGATGGTTTGCTTAGAAGATGTGTTCTTGAGTCTGAGCAACGGGATATTATTGAGCAGTGCCACAGTGGACCCACTGGAGGTCACTTTAGTCCGTGGAAAACCGTTGCTAAGATCTTTCAATCCGATTTCTATTGGCCTACGATCTTTAAAGATACAGAAGCTTTCTGTAAAGCTTGTGATAGGTGCCAAAGAACCGGTACTCTGACAAGGCGTTTTGACATGCCTTTGAAACCCATCCTAGAATGCGAAGTCTTTGATGTGTGGGGTATCGATTTAATGGGACCATTCCCATCATCTTGAGGTAATAAATACATCTTAGTCTGCGTAGACTACGTGACTAAATGGGTGGAGGCTCAAGCCACTCCTCACAATGATCATAAGACGGTCATGAAATTTCTTAAGAAAAATATCTTTGTGAGGTTTGGATGTCCACGAGCCTTGATCGATGAATGAAGGGGACGCATTTTGCAACCGACCCTGAGAAAGTCCTTGAAAAGTATGGTGTCCGTCATAAAATCGGCACACCATATCATCCGATGACTAGTGGTCGGGTTGAAAGGAGCAACCAAAGCATCAAGAAAATCCTGGAGAAGGCGGTAACAGATCATAAAAGGGATGAGTTTGAAATTGGATGATGTACTTTGGGCTTACAGAATCGCCTATAAAACCCCTATGGGTACATCTCCATATCAAATGGTCTACGGGAAACCATGTCATCTGCCTGTCGAGTTAGAGCATAGAGCTTATTGGGCTACAAAGTTTCTGAACTTTGATTCCCAATCTTGTGGAAAACATCGACTACAGCAGTTACATGAGCTAGACGAATTCAAACTCCAGGCTTACGAAAGTGCCAGGATTATTAAGGATAAGATGAAGCTAATCCACGATGCTAAGATTAAGAGGAGAGAATTTCAAGTCGGAGAACAAGTTCTTCTTTACAATTCTAGGTTACATTTGTTTCCTGGGAAGTTGAGGACACGTTGGTCCGGTCCCTTTGAAATTCTCCAAATTATTCCTGGAGGCGTTCTAGAACTATGACGTTATGGTGACCAGCCGTTTCGAGCGAACGGACAGAGGTGCAAACACTACATTGGTTAGCCTAAAGACAAGCTTTTGATGTTCGGTTCCTCGATATCCTTGGATGTGGTGCTACAACAGTCGAAGAATTAGACGAGTTTTCACCCGATCTTTTCTCTGAGGATGACGGTGATGGTCAATCTGAAGAAGTTCTAGCTGGTAGTTGGGATATGGAAGAATATTGGAAAGAGCGTCAACAAGAATGTCCTCAGAAGCTTCAGAAGACGAAGAAGTCAACCATGGGGAAGTTTAAACGTGTCTGGAAAGCTATAAAGAATTTAACCCTATGTGTTAGGTGATGTTTCTGCGGCCACACTACTGATCAGAGCTTACATGAGGTAGTGGCTGGCAGAAAAGTCAAATGGTCTGATCCAGGCTAGACTTCAACAGTGTCGAGCTAACGACATTAACCAAAAGCGCTACTAGGAGGCATGCTAGATATCCCTTATTATATTAGTTAAATTCTGTTTAGGCTATTAGTGTTATATTTATTTAAGTTTTAGTTTAATAACGTCTTAGTTGACTAAGTTTTTTCTGTTTATATCTGTCAGTTAGTTTGCTTTTTAGATATGGATTACGGAGTTCTTCCGTAGGAGTTCCCCATCATTAGTCGGATCCCACTGATTACAGTAGCTGATGGACCAGGAGGCACTATAGTCTTGCACGTAGATTTTGAGCTTAGTACCCGTACGAAGACCGTCACCTATGTTCTCATTGTCCCCCGCTGTTCGGGAGGTAGTGACTTCACTACTGAGGAGCTCCAGGAAGCTATATGACGTCCATATACGGTCCTAAACGACCCCGTCTTTGATGAGATCTAGCGGCTGTAATCTTGCAGGCTTCACATTTTAGAGGTTTAAGGTAGCTGGAGATGACTGGGGCGTACAAGACGACTATGATTTCCCTCCTGCTATTGATATGCTTCGTCGTCTCATCCGTTTGGTGTATTGGGACGAGATTTATGCAGACTAGCGTTAGTTAGGTTTGTTTCGTCGAGCAAACGACGTAAAACAAAAGCGCTTGGTGGGAGGCAACCCACTGTTCTCTATTTGTTTTTATTTATTTTCTAGAAATTTTATGTACTTCGTTTGATTTTTATTTGTAGTTTTGAAGTTTTATTTAAGTTTAATAAGAGATGAAATTTTGAGTTTGAGTTATATGGGAATTTTATGATTTTTGTGCATTTTCCTGCTTGGACGCCCGTCCAGAACTCTGGACGCCCGTCCACCATGACCAATTTTTGGACGAAGGCGTCCACTAAGCCTCGGCGCCCGTCTGATTAATTCCTCCAATCACGTATGTGATTTAAACTTTTGACGAAGCGGTTTACTCAATCTGGGCGCCCGTCCAGCTTCATCTGATTTCCCAGTGGGCGCTCGTCCACCGAAAGTTGAACAGCGTCCACCTCTCTGTCTATATATACCTTCTTCTTGAGTGAACCTTCACTTTTCAGATATTCAAACGCGAAAAAGGTTTCTCTTCCTCCTTTTGCCCTAAATTCCCCCATTCTAAACCATTTTGAGCGATTCCAAGTGCTATAGACCGCTTTTGATACCCTCTCTTCGATTCTCATAACCAAAACTCCCAACACGCTATATTTTTAGAGAATCAGCACCCATTGTAGTCCGACTTTTAAGAGAAAAAATCCGATTTTTGGAGGCCATTTGGACTTGTTTGGACTAATCTTCATTACGATCAGCATCTACTCATCTTACTCGGTAAGTTAGTCACAACTTTTCTCGTTTTTCTTCACGTTTTTCTGAGTTCGATCTTTGGGTCGGCTCGTTCACTTGAATGTCATCTTATTTGTTTTCTTTCTTTAGTTTTTGATTCTTGACTCTTGTTGGGTGATGCTGTTGATGATGAATGGGTTGGTTATTGATCATGGATGGTTGTGGTTGTGGTTTGGTTGATTTGAAATCCCGCTTTGGATGTTAAACGGGTATCTTTTGTGCGTATTGGGATTGTTTGGTGTAGACTAGGCTTGAAAATGGTTCATAAGAAGGGAGTTGTGAAGAGACACGGGAAGGAAGTTGCTAGGGAGGCCGGGAAGAAGCGCAAAGAGTTCGACCCAACCTTAGTTGATCCCAACCGAGGTGTGAGCATTCGGGAGCAACCCCCTAGAGCCACCCAAACTAGGGCAACCTTAAGAGATGAACCAACCTCAGACTCTGAGACGGACGACGATATTCCTTTAGTACGGATGCCTAGAGCTCAGAAAGGCGGAGCCTCGTCTAGGGTTGAGGAGGTTGTAGAAGCTACACGGGAAGATGTGCCGGTTGAACCTAAGGCTGATCCACCTAGAAAGAGAGCCAAAACCGTACCCTCTATGCCCTTACCTCATAGGTTCGTGAACCCTAGAGCTCACGATGTGTATAAACAGCACTATTTCTCGAGGACGATGTTGATAGAAAGGGCCAATTTAGAGGCAAAGGTCGATCCGGATTTCGTTAAATTGCTTAAGGATCGGAAATGGGGCGCTTTGATGACGATTCCAACTACCCCGGTCAATAGTTCCTTGGTTCGGGAGTTTTATGCCAATTGTTCGGAAACCGACTTGGAATCGAAGGTGGTTGTGGTTCGAGGAGTCCAAGTTCCGTTTACACCGGAGGTGATCAATGCAAAGTATGGGTTGGCGGCTTTCGAGGGTAGAGATTATAAGGAAGAGATTTTGCATAGATAGAGTTTGGGACAGGATCCTTTGGAGGAGTTGCGGTTAAGAGTGTGCCCGGTTGTGGCTTGGACATTAAGACCGGGAGGAGACCGGAAGGAGTTAGTCACCACGACCTGGACGGAGGATTGGAAGGTCCAGTGTCGATTCATTCAGAGTCGGTTGTTGCCTAAGAACAACCTGACACACTTTCACATTGGTGACCTCGGTATGTTGTATGCGTTGACGTTTGGCCTGAATGTGAATGTGGGACAAGCTTTGTATGACGAGATCTCGATCAATCAGAAGGTTTATACGCGGAGCTTGATCGTCCCTCACCTGATCCACGGTTTGTGCCTCGATGCCGGTGTGCCTGAGTATGGAGCGGATCACAAGCCCAAGAACCCGAGGCCAATACAGAGAGAGAAGGGTAAGCCTTCGGGACAGTCTGAGACGGAGACACCCCAGGAGCCTGGTCCATCTTCGGCCCCACCTCCGGTTCCCTCCTTGTCTAGTTTATCTCCTGCGGAGAGGGCTCGGTACAGCATGGCCAATAGTCTACGAGATTGGATGACTGATATCCAGGAGACGCAGAAGAACATGATGTACGTGCTGAAGTGCATTGTGGAGGGCAAGAAACCGAGGGATATGCAGATTTTCAAGGAGAGTGATACGGAGTTCATCTTTTCCGATGCGATCGAGCAGGTTATTGCCGATGTGCTTGAGGCGGAGAAAGAGCCTGATGATGAGGAGGTTGCGGAGGAGAGAACTACTGGATCAAGCTCGCCCGGTTACACAGCCGGCACCTTCATCGACGACGTCTACGGCTGCTGTACCCTCCACTGACCCTACTACTGCTGCTGATTCTGCTGTTCCTCCTCCGGCTGATGATACTCCGGCTCCGGGGCAATCTTGATTTCATTTGTCTATTTTTCGAATTGCGCTGGCTACGGTGATTGTATATTTCTGCTACTTTTTACTTATATGGTTCATTGTAATTTTTGATGTTGCTACTATTTATTTTCGATGGATCATGTAAGCCATAAGGCAACCGTACTTTCTTCATTTTATATTGTGTTTATACTTTCTGGATGTATTGAATGCTTTACCTTTTGCTTTATCTTCATTTTTGATATCTCTTTTCGTTCTGGTATAATTCCCCGTTTTCCCCGAGATGGTTCCATGTTTGTTAAGACGTGCAGGTATATTTTTTGCGGTTTCGTCGAGCTACATTGTCTGGTTCCGCGTTCTAAGTGTCATTATGTAGGCTCCGGCCTAACCGACGATTCGAGTTTCGATTTAAATCAGCTAAGTCTTTTCCTTTTTCTTTCGTTCTGCACAACATGAGGACATGTTGATTTTTAAGTGTGGGGGAGGGGAATGTTTCGATATGTATCTACACATTTGCTTAATTCGTAATGTTTCTATGTTTCTATGCAAACAATGAGCTAAAATTTTCGTGAATGTAATTTTTCGACACTTTTGTTTTTGTTTTGTCCCGAGTAGGCAATTCGATTCAATATTCGTTATTTTTATAGTCATTTAAGCTATATATCATATGTTTGGTAAGTTAGTTGTTTCACCTGAGATCGATTTTTCACGAGCCATAGTAAATGATGAGCTACTTATAAAGTTATACCCCTTTTGGACGAGTGATTTTTTTGATTTTCTTATAAGTCATGTACTTGGTGCTACGTATATATCTTGAGATTTATGATAGTTTGTATTTAGATCCGGAGTATGATATACTGTGAATATCTAAGGTTTGAATGTGATAAGTAACACGTAACTTATTGTCAAATGAAAAAAGTTGGAAAAATATGAAGTAATTGGGTGTGTCGAAAGCTAGTCGATGATTTGAGTGCGGTAGGGTATACCACGTATGTCCTATTCCACCATGATGACCAAAAGCTCACGACAGTCAGAAAAAGTTGCCTTATTATTGGAGTAAGGTAGGGTATATCTCGAATATCCTATTCTGCTATGACAGGGCAATAGCTCATCCTGATGTGTGTTTAAAAGTGAAAAAGTTAAATCAACTAAAAGATTAGTATGAATGGATATAAGACTAAGTTATCGTCTATCTTATCCCCAGTAGAAACTGACAGATATGTTGTAGGGATTATCCTCTGAGTATTTCAAAAAGGGCCTGGATATATTCGATCATCTTTTTCGGGATATATTACGTTTGTAGGGTACATCTTATGAGTGTCATTTATCTCTAGTTTGAAGGGGGTATTAGCTAGTTTTGCTTTGAGTTTCTCAAGTTCGGATTTAGTGGAAATTTATTATGGCTATGCACACACACTGGTGAACTTCTGATTTATTGGATACGTGTTATATATGTTTAGATGTCTATCTTTTCTCGAGCCTTTATCTTTGTTTTGTTTTGCTCGGGACGAGCAAAAGCTTAAGTGTGGGGGAGTTGTTAAGGGTGAATTTATACGATTTATAACACTATATTCTATGATATTTTTCCCCGTAATTGTACTAATTTGCATAAGAAACGTGTGTTTAATGGAAATATTGAGCAAATGATATTTTAAAAGAGATAATCGCAAAATAGGTTGATTTATGTGTTTTAATTATGATTTTATGATCATTTGAGCGTTATTACATTTTGCGATGTTTTTATGTGTTATAGATGCATGTTTGAGGCTCAAAAGATGCTCAAGAGTTGATTGAGTTCGAGGTAATTGAAGATAAAAGAGATAATGAAGGAATGAGATGGAGAAAAAGAGATAAAGTTCAAGAAATCAAGATTAAATTCGATCTGAATCAAGCGTCCAGTGAAGTGAATCGGCATCCATAGTGGACGAACGTCTACTGAAGTGAACGAGCGTCCAGGAATGGGAAGTTGATTCAGGAAGTTTGGACGCAGGAGTGGACGTTGGCAGACGGGCGTTTGGTCGTGACTCGGCCCGACTCAAAGAAGATTTCACAAGCTGGACGGGCGTTCACCCTTTTCAGACGGGCGTCCATCGGCCGACATGCTGAGACCGACTTAATCTTCTATAAATATCGCTAGCGTTTTCCTCACAATACACGATATATTGAAAACCCTAAACCCTGAAGGCGGCCGAGATTTCATTGTTCTTAGTTTTCTAGTAGTTCTAAACACTTTTTATGTATTTTTACTTCAATAATTCGATCTTCAAGAGGATGCTAAGAGGCTAGACCTCCATTGAACAAGCGTTGTGAAGCCGTCCGATTCAACAATTCATCTCTTTTAAGTGGTTATTTTCTCGAGTATCTATTACAAGTTGTTTCTTTTATCATGCTCCATAATGTTTATTAAAATTTATATCGAGAGATGTTTGCTTTATTGATTGTTTAATTGATGAAAATCAAGTTAGACTTTAGATCACCATGATAAAGAATAGATATTTGATCTAATTAACGAGAGTTATTAGGTTAGATTTCTAGGTTAGAAATTGAGAGATTTCACACCTTGATTTGAGAGCGTTAATCTTTAGATCGAAAGATAGAGATTAATAGACGAACTTGCCTAAGAAATTAGGGTTCATACCTTTGAATAGGTGAATCACAACTTGATTAGTAATCACGAAATAATCTGAATTGAAACTGAATATTGATAGGATAGGTGGATCAATTGCTTGTTCGTCTCGTAAATTATTGATTTAAAATCCCTTGAAATTGAATTACTTAGCTTAGTTAGTTCTTTCTATTGCATCTTAGATTTAGTTTAGTTTAAATTGGTTCGAAACATATCCTTCCTAGCTTTAGATCATATCTTCTGTCCAGTTTTACGTTTTAGTTAAGTTTTATTTCCAGTTCTGTTTAGTTTTATCCGCTGTTTAGTTTAGTAATCGTGACATAGGTTAGTTAGGAATAAAAACTAGAACTCACAATCGCCAGTTCCCCGTAAGATCGACCCGGCATTAACCACTATTACTACGATCCTTATACTTGAGGTTAACCGGATTATTACTTGTTTTGTGTTAATAAATTCCGTGACAATGGTATATTTCTTTTCTCTTTCACTTATTATGTCTTTAATTTACTGTTTCTTTTATGTTTTAACTAGTATAATGAGTAGCTAATCCCTTTTCATAGTCGAATCATGTGAAATTTAGTGAAATCATCCCTTGGGGGATGAAATTAGGAGTGGGTAGTGCTTTTTATTGTTTAATCTCGCTTGTTTCACGTCTTAGAACTTGCTATAACATCTCTAGATTGGATTGTACACCCAATTTAGTAATCACACACATCAACCTTACATATGTATTTTGCGGGAAGACGTGGGATAAAGGGTTCTAAGATCACGGCGTAGACTCGGCTTAGTTGTTAAGCCCGAGCCCAATGCGAGGTTACTCGTTTTAACGTTTAAGCGGCTCTAGTGCATAACGTGTCTTGTTAGTGAATCTTCTTAAGGGAAGGGTAGTTAACATGGCTTAAGGTGTTAGGAGAGAGTTGTTCAGACCTTAGCACCGGAATTAGGAGTACGCACCCGTGAAATTGAATGCGAGAGTTCGTTTGTTATAATGCACACTCCCGGTTTTGTCTACCCTTAGGGTTGAAACTAGCTACTTTGATCATGGTTCGGCTATGTCCCTTAGTATTAGGGCTGTAAATGAACCTAAGTATTCGATTCGATCCGGAGTATTCGGCTCGAAAAAGCTCGATTCGGGCTCGTTTTGTGGGTTCGAACTTCGAGCCGAACCTTACAAATTAGATATTCGGTGGTCGAGCCGAACATGTTCAACATGTTCGGCCTCGGATATCATAAATTCATATACGATTCGAGCGAACATGTTTTTTAAAACCGAGCGAACATGTTCTCGATTTTTTTAAAAATCCAGTTCGAGCCGAACATGTTCGAACGGTTCGACATGTTCGAACCGAACCGAGCCGAGCTTTTTTCCCCAAATACCAGACCGAACCCGAGCCGAATAATTAAAATATAAGGCTCGGCCATTTCGAGCCGAGCCGAGCCTAAGGTTCGAACATACCGAGCCGAGCCGAACCCTGCCATGGTTCGGTAGGGTTCGGCTCGTTTACAGGCCTACTTAGTATAACGTTAAAAAACCGAGTAGTTAATCTTCTTTCTTCCTTTTCTATTTTTGGACTCGTTAGTAAAAAATTTCTTAGTGTCGTTGTAGTATACAAGCACTTTAAAAAGATTGGTAACCTAGACTAAGTAATACATTCGCTTTGGTACTCACAAACACTTTTCCCTTGGGTTCGATCTCGTACTCCTGTAGCTATTCTAGCAATCGACCCGGTACACTGCCGGTTAGAGAGTTAGTTTGCCCACGGTTTCGAGTCATTATAAATTGTTTTTGAAGGGTGAATTTTAGCTCAATCAACTTTCACGTTGGCACTATTCTGGGATGAGTGAGGAGTGTGTGTCTCACAGATATGGAATCCATTCCTTCCTACGGGAAGTAGAAAGACTATCCCCTTATTTGTTGATCCTATAAACTGATCGATCGGCCAAGTTTATATTGGTTATGAACTAATTGATCATTAGTGGGTTGATGGTAAATAAGGATAAAATGTAGTGAAGAAAGTTTACGGAAATAATCCCGCTTCGTTATGGATAGTCTACGGAGGGTTAGTCTGTATGTAATGATTATATCAATGGACACTTATTGACTCAACTTTCTGAGAATAAGTTATACCTATAATCGATAGAGTTCAGTTTCGGATTTATGGTGGCATAATTCCGGAATTAAAGAGTTGAGTAGAAATGTTTTGTTCGATTAATATTTTATTCAATTTATTATAGCAACTGGTTATAGGTCCATGGTCCCAGGGTTGGCTCCTAACACGCGAGTGAATTCTCGTATTTTAGAACCTCAAGAATAAATTAAATAGTTGGTATATTTAATGAATATACGGATATTATTTATTTGGTAAATAATATGTAATATAGAAAATACATTTTCTATTATCCCAAATGGCATAAAAATGGCGCCATATTTTTTTATTTTGGGAAAAAAAATTCTCATAATTAATTATAATGTGGATAATATAATTATTTATGTGTTAAATAATTATAAATAAGAAATTAGTTTTCTTATTGGATAAATAGGAAATTTATTTTCCTATTGGATAAAGGTTTTTATTTTCCTTAAAAGGAAAAGATAAATATGTGTGTATAAGATAAACTCTCAAACTATTTGGTTATTAGCCTATATAAAGAGAGTTCTCCAAACACCAAATTGAATCGAAAAAAAAAAAAAAAAAAAAAAAAAAAAAAAAAAAACCGTCATTTTTTATGGAAAAAAGGCGACGCCTATTTTGACAAAAAGAGAGAAATTTTGTTTTCTTGTCTTAGCCATTTGGAGAAGAAAAACTAGGGTTTTTCTTAAGCATATTCGAGGAGGTTCTACTACGAGGATCGACGTGCACCAGTCGTCGCTTGGAGATACAATCCGGAAGATCACGGCTTCTCTTATGTTGGGTAAATCTTCTACTTTCTTGTAGTTATATTAATTAATCATGTGAATTAAATCGCGGTAAAATCGCATGTGAATTTAATTTGTAGCTTCCGTTGTGCATGATCGAGTGTCTCGATCGGTGCTGTGAATCAGATCTGACGATCCAATTATGGATCGGATCCGGATTCGGGTTTCTGTATATCCAGCAGTTCTAAGAAAGAACGAGGTAAGCAGGCAGGGAGCCCAAGGTAAACTCAATCCGAAGGACATTACAAATTTGTTAAGGTACATGGAAATGGAGCATATCAACTAGTTGATGCTAATGGAAGGACCATACCACGCAGTTGGAATGCCAACAACTTAAGAAGATTTTATGTCTAGGACAGGTTCCAGACTCTATTTCCTTTGTTTGTTTTATGTTTATTTCTATTTCCCAAACAAGATGTAATTAGACATCAATTATAATAATAAATTCTACATTTTGCAAATGTGCATGTTTATAGTTTAAGAGCTACAAAAGTTTGCAGAGGACAAACTTCCTAAGTCTATAGGACAGACGATCAGAACTGAGCTATAGGTCAGACTCAGAAAGTTTGCGAAGGACAAAATTCATAACTCTGCAGACACAGTGATCGTGAATCGAGCCGCAGTCGACTCGAAAGGGTGCAATTGACAAACTTCATATGTCTGCAGGATAGACGATCAGAACTGAATTGCAGGCCAGACTCAGAAAGTTTGCAAAGGACAAACTTCCTAAGTCTACAGGACAGATGATCAGAACTGAGCTGCAGGTCAGACTCTGAAAGTTTCAAAAAGTTTGCACTAAAATACGCTAAGTATACCATCTGAGACATAACTCACACATGGCATACTGAGGAGGCGGGTTACCCTAGAAAGTGTTGTGAAAGCAAAGCAGTAAGACAAAAAGGTTGTATTAAATTGCATAAAAGCCAAAGTAAAGTGCTTATATATTAATAATTGTCAAAGTACAATTTTTCAAAATTTCTGAGCAAAATAAATGTTCAGGAAAGACAAAATACATAGAAAAGCTTAAAAGCCTATCCTAAGACTCAGGAGCAAGATTCTGTTGAGCAGAAGAAACAGCAAATCCAGAAGCTTGATGAGCAGCAGCAGGCCGCTGAGCATACTTGGCAGCTATGTCCTCTCCCCTAGAACTCCTTAAGCCTATCATCATATACTTTATTGGATCTAGGCTTGCGCAACCCATGATGAGGGAGATCCTCAATCACTAACTAGGGACATTGGCCCTTAGCCTCATCTACGCCCAGAGTATAGCCATGCCAAAGGATAGGGAACACTAAAGCCTTCAAAGCTCCAAAACACTGAGCAAAACTTTTATATGCATGATCTGTCTGGGTGATCTGGTTAGGGATGGCAGACTTTAGCTCCTTTTTTTCAGATCGGAGGCGGGTAATTACCTTCAGCTCAGAAGTTTGCTTCAGATGCTCATCAGTCGCCATCTGTAGGTTGGAGGCGAACTGATCCCTGATCTTCTGTAGCTCAGCCTCTTGAATGGCAAGCTGCTTCTTCAAAGCCAAAACCTCCTGGTCCTTAGATGCCAAGTCGTCCTTATGTTTTTGGCGACTTGTCGACAAAGACAAAGAACTCGGCCGCTCCAAGGATCCCTTCTGGGAGGATAAGTTGTTAAACCTCTTCAGAACCTCCTTACAAATCTTGGCACCCTGTAAAAAAGTACTTAAGGTGTCAGTAACTCTCAGAGAAAAAAATAGATATAATCAAAGGAAGAAAGAGCTTATAGCAGCGGCCAAGTCCTTAGGGATTAAAATACTGAATCCTTGTTGGACAAGGACCTAGACTAGACATCCCTTATATATATACGATCCCTAGGGAACTACGGGGACTTGATTCCAATACAATTGGATACGTAGACAATTTGAGAGAAATAACTTCCGGGCTCAGTCTAAAAATTACCATAAACACCATCCCCTCTACTTAATTGTTCTTGAATTATTGTCACAAAAAGAAATACGGCCCGGATTTCTTCATAGACGAGATCCAGTATCGTCAATGAATTTTCATACTTTGGTGTTTCTGTTGGATAGCATTGTTCTTCTTTTGTGAAAGTGGGGATTACGAAGCGTCCAATAATTAGGATACTGACTCTTATTCTATGATCAATTTTCAAATGCAGATGTTTCATTGCTTAATGATCGATTGTGGAATTTGTTAATGCGTAGAGAGAATTTCCGTATAGCTATGACGACTCATTTGCTAGACATCTGAGATTCAAACCCAGATATGTTAACTTCCATTAAAGCGTATCATTTCTTTATTCTTTTCTTATTCTCCTTTTCCTAATCCGTATTCTTACGTGAGACGACCTCTCTGAGTAAGCTGTCTAGATCATGTATATGTGTTTAAGGTAGTTAGGCATGGAAATTTTTTGAAACAATTTCTTTTATGCTGCAAATATACTTACTATCCATCCTTTCAAGCAATTTGTAGTGATTTCTTTAGATCATAGAGTTGCATACTTTGGTTTTTACTCCAGTCTCACTTTCCGTTCAAGTCCAAATTATGTTGTTTGAAGCTTGAATTTTTTTTTTTCTTTGCACTTTTGCTTCATTTGAATTTTCTTCATTTATATTTCTTTACTTTCTAGAGAGTATCTTAAGGTATTTTTTAGATGAATGATGTTCTCAAGGCTTAATTTGTTTTGAAGGAACTCTTCATCAACTCTGATGCACAAAGATCACACATGCTGCTTGATTTAGTAATCTTTACCCTTATCCATTATGTTAACTTTGGGTGCTTTTAAGATGAACTAATCCGATGCAGGTTGATGGAAGGTTGTGGAAAGGCCTTATTACTTTCACTACTAGAATTTCGGGGATTTGTGACGAAAATTTGTGACACAAATAATTCGTCACTAATCTGCGACATATTTGCTACTATTTTGTGACAAAATATAAAAAAAATATTTTTACCACGAATCATGATGACAATGCGACCAAAAATGTACGTCGCAAACTTTTTGTCACCATTTTGTTGCAAATATTTGCGCCAAATTTCAGCGCCATAATTTGTGACAAATCTATGTTAAAGTGTTTTCGTCGCAAAAAACTTGTACCTAATTCGTTACTATTGGAAATTTTGGCCCACATATTTTTACCCACTAATTAGTGACGAGAATTTTGTGACGAAAAAGTTGTGAAAATATTTCGTTGGTGATTTGTGACAATGTTTCAATGGTTTAGTGACAAATCACAAAAATAAATATTGTATTAGAACTTGTGACCCATTTGTGACAAAATACGTGTGTGACAAGAATTTGGCGACTATTTTGTCACAAACCTTCTGGCTTCAACACCTTTTTGACACAAAAATGTGATAAACTAGATTAGTCACAAAATTTCTCATAGCTAATTCTTTGCTAATTGGAATAGCTGTCCACATCCTTTTTTAGAAATATATTTTATCAGGAATTTGTGACAACATTTTATGGATTAGTAACAAAATATAAATTTTTTACAAGCAATTGTGAGTGGCAAAAATCTCATCCCTAACATTATTAAACTCTCGGAAATCAGAACACATTGATAAATGCTTTAGAATTAAAAGGGGAAATGGAATTTTGAGAATATCTATAAGTAAACAAAGATGTATACATTTCTAAAAAAATGTAAACAAAGTTTAGTCGGGGGTCATGCTCCCAATTCATTGATTTGTGATGTATAACCCGCGTCCATAGTTTTTTGAACCAGACCGGACCAGTGGTTGAACGTTAAAACCAGTGGCCCGGATACAAAAGCAATCTAATTCAAGCACTGAATTGTTTAAGGCATAATTATCAAACTCGGCCCGGCCCGATGGTTCATCGTCAAACCTAGTGACCCGGACATTAAACCTGGCATGTTCAAGCAAACCCATTTAGGGAAGTGACCGGCTCAAACACGGTAAATCCAGAGGTTCAACTGATGACCCGGTGGTTTTCTGTTCATCCGGCAAGTCGAGTAAATTCAATTATAATAAACGAAGTAGGTATTTAACTGGTTTTAAGTCACGAACATACTCAAGTTTTCTCCGATATGATGCAAGTCATTAAATAATTTTTATTTGAATTTATTGTTTACTAAAGATCTACATCAAAATCATATTTTTACCTAAATTAATTTAGAAATTTCATACAACATTTTACTTAATATTTTGCAAAATAAATCAAGTCATACTTCCTAACAAACAATAAATTTAGTTTTCATGATATTAACAATAATTGCATCACCGTACAAATTAAATATACTTACATGTATCAAGAAAGTTGAGCTAAGAATTATAGATATATTTTAGATTTACACTTTTCCGCATATTCTTTAATAATAACTATAATTTGACACTAAAAAGATAACTCAAAAGGTGATACATAAAGTTAATATCACTATTTTATTGAATATTAATTATCAAAAATTATATTCTCAAGACATAATATATTATTTACTATTTATAATCCACCGGTTCAACCGGTGACTCAATGGTTGAACCAATAACCAGGTGACCTAGTGCTTTTGTCAGGTCAATGACTGAGGCGCGTCTGATAAATATGGTTTAAGCAAGCCAACAGCTCGTTAAACCCGCCAGTCAAACCACTACACCGCTACCCGGGTAGGTATTAATCAAACCGGTAAGGTAGAAAACTTGAAACATCAATGCTAC
The DNA here is from genome assembly GCA_026214975.1 of Gentiana macrophylla. Taxonomy (NCBI): domain Eukaryota; kingdom Viridiplantae; phylum Streptophyta; class Magnoliopsida; order Gentianales; family Gentianaceae; genus Gentiana; species Gentiana macrophylla. Next base: position 18,791,147 of record CM047808.1, on the reverse strand, counting down.
AACCACAACAGGGGAGCCACAACCTAATACACAACCTGATGTGGATCTGATCTGGAGATGACATGGCAGTGGAGCCCATTTCTATATTGTAAAAAAGTATAGCTTTTGTCACAATTTTCTCACAAAACTTAGTGACAAGGTTAATTTCGACTAAAAAATTTGCAACGGGGTGTTTCGTGACGGAAATACGTTTCGTCGTAAATTCATCACGAACGATCGTTTGTGACGAATTTGCGACGAAAACCACCGTCACAAATCCAAAAAATTCTAGTACTGTTTGGTTTAAAACTCTTGAGAGGTCTTATCTATTGAAGGTAAATGGGAAGGCTGTGGAAAGGCCACAACATATGTCGATGCGGGTATCAGTGGGTATCCACATAGAAGATATTGATTCTGCTCTTAAAACATACCATCTAATGTATCATTGATGGTTTATTAATGCCTCAAGTAATCTTTTACAACTTTTGTTGGATATTTAGTTCAAAAGATGAGTATTTATTTTTTGCCATCTCTTATGACATGGCTATTCTCTAAATTTCAGTTGAGTAGCTGATTCTTGATTTGTATGAAAGATGATAGCATTGAGAGGATATGTAATACTCTCAAAGAATGTGTTGTCATTAGCAAATCAGCTGGAGGGATTGGTTTATCTGCTCATAATATTCATGCCACTGGAAGCTATATTTGTGGAACTAATGGAACATCTAATGGCATTTTGCCAATGCTGTGTGTATTTAATGGCACTGCTCGCTATGTTGATCAAGAAGGTGGCAAGAGGAAGGGTGATTAACAGTGCCCTTATTTTTATTTGATCTTTCATGTGACTGTTGCTTAGGGTTCTTCCATTTGACTTCATTATCCTTTTGTAATAGGTGCATTTGTTGTCTACCTGGAACCATGGTATGCTAATGTACTTGAGTTTTTGGATCTTAGAAAGAACCATGGCAAGGTATGAATATAATCCTCTTTAATTGTCTGGGTTGTGCTATTTGTTTTGTGTGTTTGCCTCCCGATGCGGGCTGCTTGCATCCCGGAGAGTATTTTCAGGAGATGATACGACCATTGTTGCAGAGACGGTTGAATCAGACAAAGCTTTACCCTGTCAAGCATTCAACAATGTTATGATATGTGATCAAGTAGTTCACATGGTCAACCTATTCTTAATGTTGTAGCTATTTGTGGGAGTCAGGTATGTCATGGGTTTAATTTTCAAACTGACAACCAGTTTTGGTCCACTCTTAATCCAAAGTTGATAGTTTCAACCCCGTTGGCATTTATCAGTTGCTTGAATGCAAATGATCCAGAAATGGACATGCTCTCACCCTCCATCAAATCTTCAATCGAATAATAAACTTTCGGCGGATTTTGTAAGTCATCTTAAGCAAACTACATTTTTTTTTCCCCTAATCAGGTTCTATTTTATTTTGTGTTATATGACATAAAATGGAGTGTGTGCGCTCTAACAGAAAAGATGCTTCAAGAAACGAAGGAAATTAAGAAGGGACTTACAACGGTGATTTTAAAGTATCTAGACTCGACAAGTATCTAGCCACATTCATTTTTATCTAGCCAGATATTCTAAATTGTGTTCAATCCAAGATTATAGATTGAAAGTTATTATTCAGCTCCTTAAAAGGAAGGTTATATTGATGATGTTACAAACAAACAAAATAAAATACGGAATTATTATTGATCAAGTAAAAGTTACAAGGTGATTACAATGCAGCTGATTATGGGGTATTTATAGCTTTATACACCTCATTAATCAGTCAGAAGTAAGTTACAAACGGTTATAACAAACTATAACAGAATAACCGCTTTCTAGTTTACATCATACTGAAAGTGATCAGCAGGCTGTTGAGGCTTCCATACAACAAAGAAGTGCTGCCACACTATCGTGCATCAAGTGAGTCGTGTGTCTTCATATCATCAGCAGCTTATGCACTCAGCATCCATTTCAGCCTATATACTGTAACACCCCCTCAAGCTGAGAGTGGTACATGAACAACTTGCACTCAGCATCGCTTTCAGCTACTTGAATTCTGGAAGATCTTTGAAACCTCCAATTTATCTAGTAGATAAGAGAAAATAGGTGCATCCAAGGCCTTGGTGAGGATGTCAGATATTTGTTCTTTTGTATTGACTATAAGATGTTAGATAAGTCCTGACTTGACTTTGTCTCTCACAACATGGCGAATCAATTTCAATATGTTTGGTTCTTTCATGAAAGATGATTATGAGCAATGTGCATTGCACTCGGCATTATTACTGAAATAACACAAATCCATAACCGAATCGGAAGTCGTAAGTCCTGTAATATATAGATTAGCCACTGGATTTCAAAAGTGCGCTTGCCATAGCCTCGTAATCACCTCTCGATGAGCTTTTAGCAATTGTTGTTTGTTTCTTTGCCTTCCAGAGATTGGAGCATCTCATAGGAACATCATATAACTCGAATCGATCTTCTTGTTTCAGACAACCAAATTCAATCACTATCTCAGAAAATCTTAAGTACAAGATTATTGTCTGCTGGGAAGTAAATTACTTGGCCAAGATTGGTTTTCAAGTACCTCAGCAGTCTGTAAGCTGCCTTAATGTGATTTTTAGTAGAAGTGTCAAGAAATTGACTTAGTTGTTGTACTATAAAGACAATATCTGGGCTGGTAAAAGTGAGGTAAATTAGTTTATCTACTAGAGATCTGTATACAGTGTTGTCTTCTAAAAGTGGTGAATCACCATGTTGTAAAGTTTGCTTGGACTCCATAGGTGTCTTGGCATGTTTGGTTCTCAAAAATTCATATTCTTCTAGAAGGTTAAGTGTGTATTTTCTTTGTGAAATGGATATGCATTTTGTACATCTAGCAGTCTCAATGCCTAGGAAATATCTCAATTTTCCAAGATCTTTGATGGTGAACTGCTGATGTATAGCATCATTTACTTGCTGAATCAACCCTTCACTAGAGCTTGCTGCTATGATGTCATCAACATAGACCAGTAAAGCAATAAAGGACTGTCCTGACCCTTTTGTAAAAAAACTGTGATCTTTTTTGGATTGAGAGAATCTTTGAGCCTCCAAAGTTTCAGTCAACTTGCAATTCCATTGTCTGATGGCTTGCTTGAGGCCATACAATGACTTAGTAAGCTTGAAAACTTGATTTGGTTTTATTGCTGCACAGCCTGGAGGTAACTGCATGTAGACTTCTTCATGCAAATCTCCATGTAAAAAGGCATTATTGACATCCATCTGATGTAGGTGCCAATTTTTGGCGGCTGCTGCTGCTGCAAGTAAGGCTCTAATTGTAGTGATCTTGACAACAGGTGAGAAAGTTTTTTGATAATCAATCCCATATGTTTGAGTGTAGCCTTTTGCTACTAGTCTAGCTTTATATCTCTCTACTGAACCATCAGGGTTGTATTTGATTCGGTACACCCATTTGCATCCAATAGGTTTCTTGCCTGGGGGCAGATCAACTATCTCCCATGTGTGAGTCTTTTGTAAAGCTTCAATTTCTTTGTTCACTGCCTTCTTCCATTCATCATGCTTGATGGGTTGATTGTAGGTCTTAGGCTCTTTAACAGCATCAATGGCATTAATGAATCCGGCATAGAATGCTGAGAGGTTGTTCAGAGTCATTACTGCACTCAGCAGATGTGGAGTCTGTTGAACATTGTGAGCACCCCCTTGGTAAAAGGTTGGGGATTTTCTTGTTCTTGTGGACCTTCTTAGTTGTATGGGTTCAGGTTCCTGATTCACTTGTTCATGCCTTTCACTTCTTCCATTCATCATGCTTGATGGGTTGATTGTAGGTCTTAGGCTCTTTAACAGCATCAATGGCATTAATGAATCCGGCATAGAATGCTGAGAGGTTGTTCAGACTCATTACTGCACTCAGCAGATGTGGAGTCTGTTGAACATTGTGAGCACCCCCTTGGTAAAAGGTTGGGGATTTCCTTGTTCTTGTGGACCTTCTTAGTTGTATGGGTTCAGGTTCCTGATTCACTTGTTCATGCCTTTCAATGGATGTATCAGCTGCTGTTGATCCTATTGCTGGTTGGTCTGCTGACTCATTCGACAGGTCATCAAAGCTGTCCATTACTGGCAAAGGAACAGACATGTCAGTAAGATATCTAGGCTTTCTCAAGACCTGCTGAAAAAGAGGAAAGTAAGTTTCATGGAGTATTTCTAGCAATAAAGATATCTTTATTGGTAATATCTAAGAGAATAGCACCTTGGAGGTGGTTGAATTCCCAATATAGACATAAGTTCTATATCTTGAGTCAAATTTGGTCCTATATTGCCGACTTGTGCATGAAAAAACTAGGCAACCAAAGACTTTAAACCAGAATAGTCCGGTTTTGTGCTATAAAGAACTTCATGTGGAGTGCTTTCTTCAAGAAGGGTGTAGGTGTGGCATTAATCAACTTTAAAGCATGTAAAAGACAAAAACCTCTATATTCAATTGGTTGGTTACTCGAACCTCAAACCTCTTGTAACATTCAAAGAGATGCCGATGTTTTCTTTCAATAATACCATTTTGCTCAAGTGTACTTACACAGATGTCCGATGTATGATACCATGCGAGCATAAAAGTCAATAAGTTGGAATTCTCGCACCATTGTCGATCTAATTACTTTAATAATTTTATGAAAGTGAGTGGAAACAAATTTAACAATGTCGAGGCTTGATTTGGGCCTCATAAGAAAAACCCAAGTAAATCTAGAAAAGTCATTTACAACAAAGAAGAAAATATTGTTGTCCATTTACGTGATGTTGTTTCAAGGGACCCCAAATGTCCATATGAACAAGGTCAAAAGCAAAGATTTACAACAAAGAGCACTTAAAGGAAAGGGATTTTTCTTCATTTTAGCCATAGGCGAGGTATATAACAAAGATCATGATTACAAAATTTGACATCAAAGAGATCAGAACTAATGATTTGCGCCTTTTATCGTGCAAGTGTCCTAGTCTCAGAATGCCATAAAAGAGCATCATCCAATCTATCGACAAAGTGTGATTTTCTACAAAGATTGGAAACAGAAAAGTCTTATTGGTTGATCCATGACATAAAGTCCTATTTGTAACATAGCCGAACCAATCATTTTCCTGTTCTTGTCCTCGTAAAACACGCTTGTTAGAAAAAGACAACTACACCTTTTGTATGATTAATAAAAGAAGGTAAAGACGAAAGGTTATACTTAAAACCAGAATGCAAAACACATCATGTAGACCAATTGAGGTTTACCCTTACTTGTCCTATATGAGTGACAAAAATATTATTTCCATTAAGCGATCTATTTTTATACCGAGATGAAGGTTTAGGATTGCTTAATAGATCTAATGATCCTACAATGTGATCTGTGGCACCAGAGTCCAAAATCCATTGTATTGATCTTACTAAGTTTATGTCACATGTTCCTGTGGCAGGTTGGCCAAATAAAAACCTCGTATGTCTGGAGGGTCATTCAAGAGAGCCATCAACTTGTCAAGTTGTAGTGCAAGAAGATTGAAAAACCCCGGTCCAAAGCAGACCGCTTGGAACCTAATCTTCTTCTGGCGATTGCTCCTCTTCTACCATATTTGCCCTTTTTGACTTGAAACTAGGAGGAAATCCATGCTTCTCTTAACAAGTCTCCTCAAGATGGCCATTGAATCCACGAAACAACATTGCATCTTTTTTGGATTTTTATGCCTGGATTTGCAAAGAGAGTTAGGTCTCACGACAATGCGATTTTGTCCTCGTCCCATTCTTTTGCGACAATAGGACCATGGAATCTTGATTCTTGGCCTTGTTAGCCATATATGACTTCTGTCTCTCAAACTTGATTGCCATTGCAAAGGCATCATGAATTTCTGGATAAGGCACCATCAACATTGCTTGTGAGACCATTGGTTCAAATTCATCCCTTAATCCTTTAAGGAATTTCATGACATGTTCAACCTCTATATGATCCATCGATTGTTGATTGCATTGCGTTGACATTGAGGATCACAGGAACAGATTGTCACAGGCCTGATGGTCTTTATTTCTTCCTAAAAAATCATCAATTTTGTAAAATATTGATTGGCAAAATCTGTGCCGTGTTTCAGTAGATGCATTTCTTCATGAAGATCAGAAAGTCTTAATGCATAAACATTTGAAAACCTTGCTGCAAGATTCTTCCAAACTGCATGAGCATTCTTGAAGTACATCAAACTTTGTGCAAGGGTGTTTTCACCGAGTTTAGGATCCATGATCTCACCATTCTATCACATTGTCTCCATGCATGGAAGTCTATTGAATCTCCTTCCTGCCTTTTAATTGTGCCGCTTCTGAAGCCAATTTTATTCTTGGTGATTAACACCATTTCCATGGAGATTTTCCAGGGATTGTAGTTATTGCCATTCATCAATGGATGAACAAGAACCAGAGAAGAATTCTCATTAGGATGAACATAGAATGGACTGGAGGGACTAATTTCTTGTTTCTTAGCTGCCATGGCTATCAAGAACTCCAGAAATGATTCTCAAATCAACAATGATAATGAAAAATGATCAAGAATTGATTAAACAGAAAAAAAAATAACTTTTACCCTCAAGAAACCGAAAACCTCGAAATGTGGATGAAGAACACTCTCAAGTTTCTTCAAAAATGCAGGAAAACATTTAGAAATTCTCAAATTTCTGCTCTGATACCATGATGAAGTTTGTAGAATTACAAACAAACAAAATAAAATGCAGAATTATTATTGATCAAGTAAAAGTTACAAGGTGATTACAATGCAGCTGATCATGGGGAATTTATAGTTTCATACACCTCATGAATCAGTCAGAAGTAAGTTACAAACGGTTATAACAAACTATGACAGAATAACCGCTTCTAGTTTACATCATACTGAAAGTGATCAGCAGGCTGTTGAGGCTTCTACACTGTCAGCAGGCTGTTGGTGTCTTCATATCATCAGCAGCTTATTCACTCAGCATCCCTTTAAGCCTATATTCTGTAACATATTTTTCATTGGAGAAAACTGTAACAAACTATTAAAGTTTTGTCACGTTTGTTTTACTTTAAACCATGACATATATTTTACTACTATTGAAATGATCTTTTGTTTTGTTATAACGTACATTAGTTATTGTTTTCTATAACGATACACATAAAGAGTTTCAAATAACATTTTTACTTAATTTCCCTAAATTTATATGAATCTGTAATATATTAATCATTTCATCATAAACATTAAACTGAAACAATACGTAGTTTCAATACATTTAACTTATGCAAACTTTTAAAATCAGCTAAATTTGCATTACAATGCTTTGTTTTAATGGAGAGAGATTTTTTTTTAATAGAGAGATTAATAAAATAGAAATATATTTTTTTTAATGGAGAGAGATTAATAAAATAGAAATATACCATAAAAGATTATCAAGAAGAGTAAAAGATAATGAAAGTATTGAATAAAAAAGGCAATGACGTGTTTGGTTACAATTACGTGAAATAGTATTGTACACAATGTTGCGTGAATTAATGGAAATGTCGGGTGATATATTTTCAACGTTAAGCGACTCTTCTTTCGCTGAAAACTAAAAAATATTACATTAGAATTAAGTGGCTCTTCATTAAGTAAGTTGTGCTTTGAATTGTTACCAAACACTACTTATTTCAACTACCACTTAGTTTTTCAAGAATTATTCACTATTTTGTTTTAAATTTATCTATCGCCATGCAAGGCACAGGTTTTTGTCTAGATTACATCCGGACCACTGCCAGAAAATATCCGGACAATTTCGAGATCCACACCAGCCTAGAAGCTGGACACCACCACTGAAAGAAACGAAATAAAATAGAAATGGGATAATCCCATTTTATCCAAATTAGTAGTGATATATTGGATGCTTTTAAAAAGTCAAAGTTATGATCAGTTTATGCTATCTCCAAGGGATTTGATTTCTTGCACAATAACAACAAAATGATGCAAAAGTTATCTCCAATGGTACTTCAAGTGATGCTTCAATCTATAGTTGCATCATAACTTTCTTCATATTTGAGTAGGTAAGTTGTAAGTTGTATATTACTACAGTCGCAAATTTTATGGTGCACAATACCTTTTGGTTAACTACTTTTTTTTCTTTCTGTTGTTATAGGTTATATGTTTGCATTTGCGTTGTAACAATTGAGGACACATGACTAAATATTAGGTTTCAATGAAAAAAAATATGTGTAACAATTGCTTTGTCGCATGCTCAATGTGGCATTTTATAAATATTTAGCACTATTTGTTTATTGAAACTAATTTTTTGTCGTTAAATATATCATTAGTTCTCATCTTCATAATTGTTTAGTTTTCAAATCCCGTGCATTATGCACGGGTTCATAACTAGTTAATATATATATATACACACACACACACACATGTAAATTGATTTATGGTAATATAATAAAGATATATTCAATATTTGATAATCGATAATATCTTGAAATTATTTAATATAAGATATTAAACTAAAAGAGATAAATGAAGAAAATATATTTTCCTTATTTTATTGTGAATTGATTTTCTTAATCCATACTCCAAGCATGAAGCTTCTCCAAATAGGATATGGATAATGTTAGGCGCCACTTTCATTATAAATAGGAGTGAGTGTCAACAGGGCTGTCCTGAAATTTTGGGCGCCATGTTTCGTCGAGTTAGCAGCTTTTAGTTCAAACTTTTTTTTTGAAAAATATATTTACAAAATATTACTTTAATATCGTGCTTTTAACATCCATAGATACAAAATTCAATTCGTTGATAAATTTCAAAACATACCTAAAAAGTAGTAAATTAAACAACTCTCTTAAAAATATTTAGGTCTTTTAGTTTGAAATATATATATATATATATATATATATATATATATATATATATATCTCAGGGTTAAAAGGCCCAATGTGGTTTAGAGAATTCAATGAATTAACTGAAACAATAGAAAACAACAAAGGCTCAAAGTTATTAAAAGTAGTCAAAAAAACTGATGTTGCTGGGACAAAAAAAAATATTAAACATCTCTTTTGTTGAATATTTAGGTCTTTTAGTTCAAAGTTCATATATATATATATATATATATATATATATATATATATATATATATATATATATATATATATATATATATATATATATATATATATATATATATATGGAGGGTGCTAATATATCATGTTTGAAAATACCCAAAAGATGTTTAAATGAGTTAATGAATTGCCTGGGATAATAAAAACAAAATTAAAAACGGTGAGTAGTAGTAATTATATGGTGCCGATAAAACCACCTATATATTGGAGGAAGTGCTAATATATCGAGTTCAAAAGGCTCAATGTAGTTTAAAGGAGTCAATAAATTAACTCGAAATAATAGAAAATAAAAAGGTTCAAAGTTATTTAAGTAGTCAAAAAAATTGCTGTTGTTGGGACAAAAAAAAGACCCAAAGTGATTTGTTAAAGATCGTCACTTACTGCTTCTCCTAAAAGCTATATAATTGTTATTGAAGGCGCTACTATATTTCTTATATCAACACTCCTCAAGTGTGGGCCTATAACAAGTTAAGCCAACTAGGCAAATGGAGCAAACTAGGCTCCAATAACAAAGAAGCCCAACACATGCATCACGTGCACAATATAAATGGGGAAATAATAATGTTTATAGCCAGTGTTCGAACTCGAGACATCCTGGCCTCGATACCACGTTAAAGATCAAGCGCTTACTACAGCTTCTCTCCTAAAAGCTATATATTATTAAGGCTAGCGCTACTATATTTCTTATATCAACATGATTTAAATGAGTAAAAAAAATTTGTTGTGGTCCGGGACTTGAACTCAAGTCCTTCAAATAAGAGCCAAATATCCTAACCAACTGGACTATAATAGATAACTAGAAGATATTCGAACATTTATTATTTATCGTTGTTAAGTATCGCTTGTTTGCAAAACACGTATTTTCGGGCCCCCGGGATGGTTGGGCCTTAAGCCCACGCTTCCTCCGCTTCCTTATTAGGCCGGACCTGGGTGTCAAGCTCTTTAATTTGTATCACAATTACAATTTGTATTTTCTGCTAGAAAATTAAGAGACTTTCTTGGAATAGATTTTTGGGAGAAAGAAAAAGTCGGCCTAGCATCTGACTTTTTCCGGTAGCAATCCAATGGGGATTCCGGCGGTTGTTCATATGGATCAACGGAAGAGGTCGAACATTTGGGCGGCTTCGTGCACAAACTACAACCGTAGACAAAGCGTCGATCTTTTAGATCAGATCTGGTATGTTTCATGTCTACTTCTATTTGTTTATTGTTTTAAACAAAGGCGATCCTGGTAAAAGGAAGTCAAAATTTTAAATTCCGCTGCGTTCCCTCGTTGATTTCTGATAACACTGAAAATGATGCTATAAATCATACCTTTATTTTCCTTGAATCATGCTCGATTGATTAGTGATAGATGGAATATTGTACGAAAAACGTGTCGATTGCCTATTACCGATTCCTCGGTTATTAATTCTGCATCTTTATATTTTATTCCGATATTTGGTATTGTTTCGTCTCGTTTTATGTGATTTTCAGGAATACCATAATATAGGCTAAATAGATATGGATCCGGATTAGAGGAAGAGACATTGGGCCAAGTCGAAGAAAGTCAATACGAAGTCTCACGGACTAGAAAATGAGAAAAGGTTTGGAGGATGCGAAGCCACTACGCATGACAAGGAAACTTAGAGGACACGAAAAGAAGATAGCCGTAATCTGCATTAAGTCGGTTAGGTTAGATCCACTAAGTCGGTTTACAGCTCTATATAAAGGCTGTGCCATTCTATTGTAAAAATATACAACTCATATCGACTTTTTCAATATACACTATTTCTACGAAATAAAGAAGTATGTTATTTTCTTTGAGTTCGTTGACTGGTTATCTCTTCCAATCCATCAACTAGCTTGAGTTGATCAAGCTAGTCACCATTGATAAAGGTATGAAGCTTTGAACGTTCCTTCGTATTTTGATCATGGTAGATTTAGTTAGATTAACGTGTTGTAATTGATCTGCATGTCTAAACAAATCGTAATTAACTAGAGTAATCAGAACGGAATGATTTAGATTTCAGAATTAGGAACAATCGCCGCCGGTCCTGCGACGGTCTATATCGCAGCCGCAACAACCCTAGGTCCCTTAATTTGAAGATTCGGCGTCAGCTACGTTGATCGACAGATTTAATTAACAGTAGGTTAGATCTGGCCAATCTGCTTTTGTATTCATAAATTAACATGAAGGACTTGCAAGGTGAAGTGTTAATTAGGACATAGTCTGATCAATCCCTAGGAACGTGCTAGTCAATCCACGATAGCTGCTTAGGGAGGTTCTCAGTTTGAGCCGGCATTTCTAATACTTATTGCGTGTGAGTATTAGCAACCAATGAAGGAGGTTAGCGAAGACATGACGCTTCACTGTCCTTACAAAGAAAGTAGATAAGATTAGGAGAGAGCACCCGTAGCTAAACTAAATTAGAAAACGTTCTGGTTGATCTAGTAAATAACGAGCAAACGTAGACATAACGATTAATGACACCAAGTTAGAAGATTGAAGAGGAGAGATATACCAATTACCTTGTCTGTATTTATGTTGGTCAAGGGACCATTGTTTGTTTTTTTTGTTTAGATGTAGTGGGTTTTATCTAAGTTGCATTGTCTTTGTGGGATCGACCATGACTTGCATCTACTATACTACGATTGACCTTGTACTCTTGCTAGTATTTCGTGCATATTAGTGGCTTACACACGGATCAACTTTTTGGCACTGTTGCCGGGGACAATGGCCAATGTAGATAATATCTTCATTAAATCTGAATAATAATTATTCGTTTGTTATTTTGTTCAGAGTCTGTCTTGTATCATCCTCGCATCTTATTACGATCGTAAAAGGAAAAATTTTCCGAAGCCGTGACATGCTTTGCCGACCTCAAAAATCAGAATCGATTTTGATCACTTCTTTGTTTTTCTGTGTTCCTCCTAGTATGTTTCAAGTTAGTAGGTCTGCAACAGTTGGGTCTAAGCCCAGTTGAGGCGGGAAATTACTAACCGTGATCTTGTTTTACTTTGTCAGTTTTGCACGGATACAAAACGCTTTCGGCGTTCACTAAGAGGATCAAAGGAATTCCAAAACCAGCTACCACGAAGCCACGAAGACTCATAAATGCCAAGCCTATCTCAATGTACCCAGGTTTGAAGGTATACGAGCAATACCAAGCAGACAAGAAGAGAGTGGAACAAGAGAAGGAAGCAACTAGAGATAAGAAGGAATACGAGAGCTATAGATCATGTGAGTTTCCTTTTGAGTTAATTGATGTACCTTCTCCTGACTCCGATCCTGAAGAGGATCTGGATACCATGTTCTCTAACTCAGAGGATTACCCTGACTCAAACTTTATCGAGAAACTAGGAGACTCTGGTACATTTAGGCTCCCAGTCTCGATTGATGGAGTATCTTTAGGACTAGGAATGTGCGATTTAGGGTCTAGTTGCAACATCTCCCTCTTTCTCTGTGTAAGCATGCTAAATTTAAGGTCGAGTTGACTAAGACGCGCAGTATGCATTTTTCGATCATGAGATCGATATGCTTATTGGCACGGATCCGAGTTCCCGGATGACTTTATAGTTATGGACATCCTCGATGATCCGAGTGCAAACGTTCTGCTAGGACGTCCTTTCTTAACAACCATCCGAGCAATCTTGGACTACGACAACTACAACATCATGCTTAGGGTCAATAATTATGCAAAACCTATACGATCCTAGAGCCACTCCCCAACCGACCAGGACAAGATACGTCACTTCAATTGAGAAGTTAAAGTCTTTGAGATAGAGGATATCCAATATAATACGAGGCAAGTGGTAGTAGAAACTAGAGAGCCTTAGTTTTTGACAGTTCTACCCCGAGAATACGATGAGAAGAATCACAATAATACGCCAAAGGAGACGTTCAGTCTTGACGAATCCGCCCAGCATAGTGACGGTTTGAAATCAAAAGAGGAAGAAGTGAATTATTTGGGCAAAAAGGTCAAATCTCGATATAGACGTGGGAAGGCCAAGAATGACAGGCCGAAACCTCAGGGTTTTACTAAAGAGGTTTGAGACGTAGCGCTTCTGGATAGAAAGGAGGAATGCACCTACTTGGGAATAAAAATCCCTGGGAGAGCATTCGTAGAAAAAGAGGGAAGACGCACCTCGGTTAAGGCCTCTCGAGTGCAATGCTGGCGGGTGAAAACACAGAAATCAGACTAAGGCTCCGTTTGGATTGAAAGAATTAGATAGAAAAGAAAATGAAAGATAGTGACAGAAAAGAAAGGAGAGGTGAAGGAGGGATTGTGAGTTCTATTTTGGGTGTTTGGATAATTTTAGACGGAAAGGAAAAAAGATACGGATATTGTCAATTGAATTTATTAAAAATGAACTGTTTCCTTCCGTTTCTCACCTATTTTGAAAGCAAATGAGACAGTCAAATTTGTGAAGAATGTTATCCCTCATTCTCCCTTGCTCTCCTTTCCTTTCTTTCATGCTAAAACATACCAAACACCTAAATTTAAAGTTTTCCAAATCATGTCATTTCTTTTCCATTCAATACTTCTCATCCAAACAGGGTCTAAGTGAGAGTCGAAAGAAAGTCGAGTTGGTGACTCTAAATTCAAAACTATTTTCTTACCCTTAAGATATTTTGAGTCAAATGAAAGTAGCGGGATTGGACAACAAGCTTTTTTTCATCCTACCGCATCCTGAGGTTTTGTGCTAAATGATGGGGGAAGGTTTTTTTTACTTGTTGAGCGGTCCGGTGAAGTAGGTTAGTTGAGTCGGAGAACAAAAGACTAAGAAAGGCAAGGACTTAGGCTATGAGTAGTCGGTGTTGATTGATAAGAAGCAAGGATTGAATGAGAAGGGAAGTCGCTTTTTAAGGTTTTAAGGAATCTGAAAGAAAAATCTCATGAAGCAAATACAGATCCATAAAGAGTAATTAAGCTCGGTTCCCGAGGTTTAATCAACTCGGGAAGTCGATGGCACATGGACAACACGCGACCGACTCGGAAATCTGAAAGGGCAGGGAACCGTCCCATCCACCCTCTCTACCACTCCACATTTTCCTCTTCCCCATTACACCACCTCTCATCAATCCCATCAATCTCTCTGTCAATCCACTCACCCACCATTAATTCTTCCCACTCTTCCATACAACCTTTTCAAATTCGAACCATTTCAAATTTCAAATTCATCTTATTTTCTCCTATATAAGCCACCATTAACCTCACCATTTCCTTCATCACCAAAATTATTTCCATACTTCTCCTTCTTCTTCACAAATTTCGGCCAACACCACCATAATTTAGCCACTACATCACCAAATCCACCATTTCCATAAACCAAACCATACTTTTTCCTGAAATTGCCAGTGTCAAATTTTCGATTTCTCTAAATTGACACCATTTCCATTCAGTAGGAGTTGCAGAATGCTCCCAGAAAATCACAACCCTGAAGGCCGGTTCTCAAGAAGCGGCGAGAACACCTCTCACAAAGAAGGCAAGCATTTTCTTACGACAGACAGAGTCCAGTTCAGAGAGTTTTATGGCTGGTAGAGGCAACCCGATTCCGAGACACGGAGGAGCACAACAGAGGCTTCAGGGCGATTCCATGCCCACTATAAATGGTGTCGACCAGTTTGCTTCCGTTGCCATCTATGAGTCATTCAGGATGCATTGGAACTATCGGTCGGTTATGCGAGGTAAAGAGGCATAGACCTCAATGATTGTGGTGATGTGATACCATAAGTTCTTCGATTTGGCATAAGCGGACATGGCTCTCATTCCAGGCCGCTTTTAATGCCACTATTTGATGCAAAGGCATTACAAGAAGCTTTTAAGATGATGGTTGTTTTTGTCTATTTATTTTATTTATGTAATGAAGGGTATTTTTGTCTTTCAGTTGTATTAGACATTAGAGTATTTAAACCCTTCTCCCCAAGAGGCAGCTTTTGGATATTTCATTTTGTAACCATCGAAATGAGAGATTCAAATTTCTTCTTTTCATACTCAAATTATTAGCTTTACATCATCTCAAGTTATCGGAGCCAAGTTGAAGATTTACCTTCACAAGCAAGATGACTAGCATGGATTCTAAAGGAAGTCGGATTCACGACGGTGTTTGGGATTCAAAGATCCTTCGAGATATTCCGTCAAAGCTCGATTCTTTTACATCCGGAATGAATCAAGCTACGATCGGGATGAATTAGAATCTGGAGAAAGACTCTTATTGGTATGGACGAGTTGTTCCTCGCGCAACCATGGGAGAAATTCGTTGCAAAGTGTTTCTGCCGACCTTTGATAGTTCTTCATTTAGGTTGGATTTCTTGGATTGGATCGACACCTTTGAGGACTATTTTGAGACAGTGAATCTACCCGAGGCTATCAAATGTAAATTGGTTGCTTCTAAGTTAAAGGGTGAAACACGATTATGGTGGAAAGAGCTACCAAACCATAGATTGTTAGAAGGTAAGAACTTAATTACTTCATGGCCAAGAATGAGTAAGCTTTTGATCAAGAAATTCTTGCACACATCTCGTTTGTCGTATCTCCACAAACAATTAATCAAGCCAACAAATGAAGGAAATTCAAAGCACGCCAACTGTTCGACAAAATGCCCAGTACAAGTTTACAACAGTATCCAAGATAAGAGCAACCTATTTGATGGACTATACCATACCACAGCAGTTCCGGAAATTGACAGAACATCACCAACCGACAATACGTTTAAGCAAATTATGAAAAGTAGAGGAGAACACTGAAAATGGGAACAAGGAGGGTGGTTCGGATAAAGGTTTTGCTAAAGTGCAATCAAAGGAAAAGGTTGTAGTGTCACCTGCCAATTGTTCGACAAAAGTTCCCATTGAGGCATACCGTAACAAAACCAATGTAGAAAGTGAGTTAGAGATTCCTGATTCATTTGGGATAATGTGCGAAGAGGCTGACATTGAAATTCTAAAGCAATCAATATCAAAGAATCCTCTTATTGAAGGAGCAACATGCTACACTCCTTTAGAAACAGGGTCACCACTTGTACATGTTGATAGACATGGAAATAAGAGTGATGATGAACAAATTACCCTTGACATGGTTGGTGATTCTTGTGTGATTGATGTACCCCAGAAAGAAATTCTAATTGATCAATTACCAACGGAAAATGAACATCATTTTAAGGAATTTCTGAAGGTATCGAATGGCACATATACTAAAGATGAGAGGGAAACAGAACAAATCCATGATACCTTGCTTTTTAAGTACAAACAACTACTTATAAGAACAATTGTTTCTTCAACTACTCAATTGTTGAGAGATATATGGGTCGAACATCTACAGCAGACTTTCTGCATTACAGAGGCATCTCGGATACAGTTCTATGAACAATTGAAGTATGATTACCAGACATGCAGAGTAATAGCTCCACCATGGGCAGACTTACCAAATCCCCATTCGATAACCATGAAGGATGTCATTTATTTAGTTGGTCAACTATATAAAATTGGGATGGAGAAGTTTAGCCCTTGTGTGATGGACAAGAACGTGAGCCTTCATGCTGGAGTTGTTCCTTTAAATGTTGCGCAACACCTTTGGGTGAATCTTATTTTGGTGAAGTTTACTACAATATACAGAAGGTTTGGTTACCATGATCTTTTATCAACTACATCCAACTTCAAGGCAGACACCATTATTGATAAGTGGGGCAGGAACAAAGTTCTTCTAGCAACGTGTCAAGGTGAGACAAATGAGCTTTATCATGGTATGAACGACAACAGGGTGGACATTGATATAACTACTTATGTTGCATTAATGAACACATGCTTAAAGGAAAATAGGCCAACTGAAAATTGTGGACAAGTGGTCATGGATAACGAGTGGAAGTACAATTTGATCAGAGTTGATGATAACATGAATAATGAGGTATGCACATCTCTAACCCACCTGTTGTTTCTGGTTTTCAAGTATAAGGAAGGATTTATTGAAGCTATTGATACTACCGTCACTGCAAAAAAGGATTCAATATGCTTTATTGAGGCTATGGTGCTCAAGAATGACACGAGCAAAGAGTTTCTTGAACCAAATTTGGTTGTGAGAAAAATATTATGTGACTTCTTGAAGCACCAAGATGGGAGTGACTAAGGAAATGCCAGTCATGATGAGGGTTCATTTTCCATTGGGATCCATCCAAACTCGAGGACAAGTTGTTCCTGGGGAAGGTTGGAATGATGATAAGAATGCGAGTATAGAAATGAAGCAAATCGCGGTCGAGGTATGTGTTGTTTTTATTGGTTCATGTGTCATTACTTTGTGCAAGAATGGAAGACACTCGAGAGAGTATTTTAAATTGTATCGTGATGTGGTGAATGGGCTTGACCCACCGGTAAATATTGCTTGTGAGGCTTACAAAATTGATTTGCCTGCTATATATCCAATTTCCAAGACTTTCAATGTTGTTGACTCGATTCCTTATCACCCATTAGACGATGCACACACAAGAGGGATCCAACTTGAGGACGAGTTTGTTATTTTGGGGGTGGATGGAGATGATGCAGTGACATTACAAGAAGCTTTTAAGATGAGGGTTGTTTTTGTCTATTTATTTTATTTATGTAATGAAGGGTATTTTTGTCTTTCAGTTGTATTAGACATTAGAGTATTTAAACCCTAAACCCTTCTCCCCAAGAGGCAGCTTTTGGATATTTCATTTTATAACCATCGAGCTGAGAGATTCAGCTTCTTCTTTTGATACTCAAATTATTAGCTTTACATCACTATTGTTCGTGAGTTTTATGCCTATGTAGTGACCAACCTCAAGTCTAATGTCGCTATGATTCGAGGGGTCTACATTGATTTCTCGATCGAGACTATCAATGCCCGCTACGGCATTGTCAACGCACCACTTTATGAGGAGTTCACCGCTGCCACTAGAGAGCGCGATTTGGAGTGCTTGATGCTTATTGCAGAATATTATGATGTGCAGTGGGATTTTGGAGCCAACAATTTCCCGACGACCTTCTACTCAAACGAGCTGGCATGGGACGCTCGTATGCTGCATAGATTTGTCATTACCTATCTTCTTCCAAATGCTCACGCAGATACCGTGACTTGTCCGTAAGCCGAGCTCATGTACTATCTCGATATCGAGAATGACGTGAACATCGGTCAGTTGATAAATAGCCGGATTCGCCAGGTTGCCGAGACAAGAAGAGAAGAGAGATTTTACCGTATGGCAACCTGATTGATGCATTGGCAATGGCAGTAGAGTGCCCAGTCCTGGTTACTAATGAGAGAGTCGAGCCACTGCCAATCCTTGACAGTGCGGCAGTCCAAAGGACAGGAAGGTGGAGAAGACGGGTTGCGATACCAGCACAAGGACGTGCTAGACCTCAGCAAGAATTTCATGCTGAAATGACTAGGGAGTTAGCCGAGATGCGAGGCATGCTGACACATATGACGACACATTTCCACATTCCTCCCAATGCCCCACCACCACAAGCCCCTAGGCAAGCTCCATATTTTTCGGGGGCCGGCCATTCTTTTACTGCACCTCTTGTTGACGAGGACTACGATGACATAGCCTCTGATTAGTCCCCTAGTTCTAGTCATTTTTAGTTTTTTTATTTTTCTCCATTGTTGTTTTTATTTTTATTTTTAACGGCTTTTCAATAAATGGATTTTCAATAAAGTATTTTATGGCTTAAATTGTTTGCATTTTACAATTTCATTTGCTTATAGCCATTCTATATTTTATTATTGTGTAACCTCTAGTTTGCCTGAGTTTTGTATGTCAGAATTCTATAGCAGATATTCACAGATTTTCAACGACATTGAGCCCAAGACGTGTTCGATAGGGATTCATTTACTTCACTCCACGCTTAAAGCAAGCTAAGTTCCTATTCGTTATTAATCTTTTCATCATTGTGGGCACTGCTTCGATTAAGTGGTGGGTAGGAATGTCACTTTGCACTTAGCAATTAACCATGAATTTCGTCAATTTTTTTTGAATTGTCACGAGTCTTGTCAATGCATTTTTCACTACTTAGTCTTTTCAAGTCGACTTAGACCTTTTGGAAATAATTAATTACATCTTTGTTTCATGACCAAAATAAAAGTCGTGACACTTTTGAAGTAGTAGTGTATCAACCGCATTTTCTTTGTATGGACCGACCTTTTTACGCACGTATAACTCCCTTCTTCAGTATTAAGTATAGATGACGCATTATTCAAGTTAGTATGGAAGAATGAGCATGTGTTATGTTGCATGAAGTAGTGACTTATTATTTATTATTTTACCATTGCATTCAATTTTTGAGCACGCAATCCGAGTGAGAAGTATTTGGATAAGATGAAAAGTTATCTTAGACCGAGAATCGATATTTATCGGTGGATATACTTTAACTGAATGTTGTAGGATGATGGTGGCAACAATGAGGCCACAAAAGGTAAAACAGGATACAACGGGCTTGCGAGAGTGAGAGAGAAAAAATAGTGAGAAATCTGTAAGGAAAAAAACAAAAAATATAATAAAGGTAGAGGGAAGCAAACTCGTAGCAAAAAGGGCACGACCCTCGCATAAAAATAAAACAAAAGAGGACCTAAGAGTAATATTCGGTCCCCAAGTCCGCCGGTCCGAATAAGGTTTCATGTTGTTTGCCTGAGTCTGAAGGCAAGAGGAGCAAGTGTGCACATTGATAAGTAAAGGTTGTGAGGTCGCTATAACTTCATTCTTTTCTTGAATGCATTATCACAAAAGATTTATCACACGACACATTGATGCATTAGTAGGTGATGATTAATAGGGAACTTATGGATTTGTGCATGATGTATGTTTTGCCTGAAATCCTTGTTGATATAATGTGATTCTGTCTGCGTCACTGTTGTTTGAAGAGTTTTTGCACACACACAGGGGTTCATGAATTGAAAAGTGTTTAATGCACCGCTTAGGAATATGAGTTGGCATGGTTCTTATCACAGCTTATGACACATAGTTGTATGTTAGTCCAGAGTTGAGTTTTTTTCGCCTTTTTGTTCGGGACGACCAAAATCTAAGTGGGGGGGGGGGGGGTAGTTGATCACTCTGAAAATGATACTATAAATCATACATTTATTTGCCTCGAATCATGCTCGATTGATTAGTGATAGATGGAATATTGTACGAAATACGTGCCGATTGCCTAATACCGGTTCCTCGGTTATTAATTCTACATCTGTATATTTTCTTTCGATATTTGGTACTGTTTCATCTCGTTTTATGTGATTTTCAGGAATACCATAATATGGGCTAAATAGAGATGGATCCGGATTAGAGGAAGAGACATTGGCCGAAGTCAGAAGAAGTCAATACGAGGTCTGCTAGACCAAAAAAAGAGAGAAAAAGGTATGGAGGCTGCGGAAGCCCTAGCCGCAGCAATGGCAACTTGGAGGACACGAAAAGAAGATATCCGTAATCTGCATTAAGTCGGTTAGGTTAGATCCACTAAGTCGGTTTACAGCAAAATATAAAGGTTGTGCCGGTCTATTGTAAAAATATACAACTCATATCGACTCTTTCAAAATACACTTTTTCTATGAAATAAAGAAGTTTGTTATTTTCTTTGAGTTCGTTTCCTGGTTATCTCCTCCAATCCATCAACTAGCTTGAGTTGATCAAGCTACTCACCATTGATAAAGGTATAAAGCTTTGAACGTTCCTTCGTATTTTGATCATGGTAGATTTAGTTAGATTAACGTGTTGTAATTGATCTGCATGTCTAAACGAATCGTAATTAACTAGAGTAATCAGAACGGAACGATGTAGATATAAGAATTAGGAACCATCGCCGCCGGTCCTGCGACGGTCTATATCGCAGCCGCGACAACCCTAGGTCCCCCTAATTTGAGGATTCGGCGTCAGTTACGTTGATCGACAGATTTAATTAACAGTAGTGTTGGTCCCAGAGAAGGGTAAAACTATAGTCGGAGGGGGTGAATGACTATAGTGGAGTTTCAAAAACTTTTCTTGTATTTTTAAAATCTTTTGGGCAGCGGATAAGTCCCTTCTTTAAATATTGTTTCAAAGTAGTTTATGCAATCATAGATATAGAGTGTATGATGAAATAAAGTGCTGTAAGATAAATTGCTGAAAGTAAACAGACACAAAGGTTTATAGTGATTTAGGGTGGTGTAATCCCTTAATCCACTCTTCTCCTATGATGATTGGAGGAATTCACTATTGTTTTCACAGATACAATAGTACGATTGTCCTTGACTACACAAGCTTCACAATCTTCAAGACTATCACTCCCTGGCTTCAAAAGCTTCAGTGACTCAATCTCTATCATTGCTCCTTGAGAACAAATCTTTCAGCAGCTATCATAAAGGTTGCAACTCCTTCTCAGATTCCTCTAATTCAATTGCCTCAGTTGATGTGAATTGGATTCACAAATTTGTTGATCAATCTCAGAGCTTGATTTGTAATTTGAAGTTCTGATTTCTGAGTTGATCTGTAGATATTTCCTTTTAGTACAGATGGAAGGCTTTTTACTTTGACAGAGTTTCTGCTTGTAATTTTTCAGACTTAATCGTTATTTTTCTTTTCTGTCAATGCCTTCTATTTATAGCCTTGATAATCCTTGATTTGAATTTCCGTCCATTGGCTATTTAATGTGGGGAATAATCCTTGATTTAATTCTTGATTCCCCCTTAATAATATTCTCCTTGATTTCAGTGATCGGATTTTTTCTTCAAGCGTTTATCAGAAAATCCATCCTTGATTGATCCTCGATTGATTGTGCTTGCTTGATCTTCATCATTTGAAATATGAATGAGTAAAGTTTACTTGATCGTTCCCTGAACGGTTAAGTGATTCCTTCTGACTTGGCTGCTTGGTTCTTCCTTCACTGCTCTGTCTTTACTCAGCCGAAAGTCAATTTACTTTGTCGGTTTACTGCATTGTTGTTTTCTCTCATTTTTTCGAGTACTTTTTTAACTTCACTGATCCTTGATTTGGGTGAGATCAGTGTACACCATATTTGACAATGTAGTTCATTACTTAGACTTATCCAAGGTCATCACAGACTTCCTTGGTTATAAGTCAGACCATAATGTCTTCATACTTCTCTACTAGTACTTGGCTGGCTTCACTCTGCCGGGTATCTGTTTTTACTTAGCCGTCCTATCAACTAGTACAATACTTGTCTTACTCAACTTATACAACATGTCAGACTCTAAGTAAAGACTTATACAGAGAATTAAAGAATCCATGATAATAGAAAATATTATAAAAGAAACGAGTCACGCCTTCGGTTAGCCCCGGGCTTTTACCATGTCTCCCGAACAATCTCAGTACATATGGCGCAAGACGATTCCACATATCGAGGTCGGAATGGGATCGGGTCTTTTCACGTCTCACCGTAGTGCCCGGTTTGTCTTGATTTCCGATTGATGAACAAGAAGTCATAACTTCCATAACCCCTTCCCGAACCAAACATGAATCTTTCAATTCATTTAACTTATTTCAGGCTTGCTATAATAGCTAGTATGACCATCATCAAAACATAATAAAATGTTCCTAACAAGTAGGTTAGATGTGGCCAATCTGCTTATTGTATTCGTAAATTAACATGAAGGACCTGCAAGGTGAAGTGTTAATTACGACATAGTGTGATCAATCCATAGGAACGTGCTAGTTAATCCACGATAGCTTCTTAAGGAGGTTCTTTGTTTGAGCGGGCACTTTCTAATACTTATTGCGTGTGAGTTAATACAACCAATGAAGGAGGTTAGCTGCACATATACGTCTACTGTCCTTTCAATGGAAGTAGATAAGATTAGGAGAGAGCACTTATAGCTAAAATGAATTAGAAAACGTTCTGGTTGATCTAGTAAATTACGAGGAAACGTAGACATAACGATTAATGACACCAAGTTAGGAGATCGAAGAGAAGATAAATACCAATTACCTTGTTTGTATTTATGTTGGTCAAGGGACCATTGTTTGTTTTCTTGTTTAGATTTAGTGGTTTTATCTAAGTTGCATTGTCTCTGTGGACCGACCTTGACTCGCATCTACTATACTACGATTGACCTAGTATTCTTGAAAGTATTTCGTGCATATTAGTGGCTTACACGCGGATCAATTTCCTAACAAGGACTACCCCATAGACATTCTAGAGACACACTGAAAGCATGGGTCTTGAGGATAGCTCCTAATTATCATGTTCTGCATTTATTTTGTACTTATATTTGACATTTGTTGAGTTCTTGATGTTACTCTTCTACATTTTTTTCCGTTTTCCGTTGTCCACACACCTTACGAATGGATATATTATAACAAAATTTGTCTCTTGCAAAGAAATAATGGACCGTTATATAATTTCGATTATAATTTCGATTAACCATAAGCAGCACTTATGGAGATTGATTAAAGTTGATCAAACAACTTATATAAAATCTATTTTAAGCAGACTGATATAGATTAAACTAATTAACCATAGCAGGCTGAAAAGATGAGACCTTTAGTGATGTTGCAAGTGTCACAAAAAGGTGATTACACAGAAGTGACGTTTTAAAAATGTTGCAGAAAGTGTTCAGACACTAATATAAAGGGGATGAATAGATTGAAATCTAGAGATGCATATAAAAGATTGATAAGAAGCTAATTACAGATCAAGTATGAAACAGTTCAGAAGCAGAAGCTATTGTCCAAAAGTTTAAGTTCAGATTGAGATACGGAAGAACTAATAAAGTATATATCAATTTATAACCCCAATTTCAATTACAATCAAAAATAGATCAGCTAGATTTTATACAGTAAATACAGCAACTTGACTGATCAGAAGGGGAACTGATCACTCAGTTGACTTTCGGTGATGATAGTCAAATCCAAGGAATATGACTATCAGGACTGATAATCAATACTAAGAACAGAAGATCAGCAGATAAGCACAATACTAAACAAGCTAACTACACAGTTACTCAGCAGGCAGGATTTAGCCATAACTTAGGACAGCAAGTGCAGGCAATCAGAGCAGCTGAATAAATGCAGCACTTGAGCAATTCAGCAAATCAAAGAGTGAGGATTCAGCAAGATAATGCATAGGCAGGAGCAGGATTTACAGCAGGATTTAAGCAAGCCAAAAATGAAGCAAGGTTCAGCATATTATACACCAAATAATGCAGCAGGAGATATGCAATGCAGCTCAGCTGAATTGGATAACCAAAACAGATGCAGTACTTAACAATTAAGCCAATAGATTCAGTGCAAAACATCAGTGAAGACTAGTGTGTGCAATGCAGCAAGTTAACAGCAAGTTATCAGGATTATTAAACACAAAGCCAAGCACAACAAGTAGCAGATTATGTGCATGATAGATATAGCAAAATTGCAAGCAAGGGATCGAAATTCAGTGAGTCACAAGGATCATTCATTGAATTTCTTAACAGATTAATGTGGATTTTTTAAACAAAAGGATCAACACCAAGGTTTGTCAGTCAAACCAAAAGTGCAGAGGTTCAAAGTGTGCAGTCTGTTCAAGTCTTATTCACAAGACAGTGACTTGATCAAAACACTTCTTGGTTTTCTGATAAACTTTGGAACAGCTAGAGTGAAGTTTTTCAGTGAGGAGTTCAATCCACAGCTTAGTGAGAAATCAGTGATGCAGCCTTGCACAAAGACAGTGACTTGGCTTATCAAACCAATCACAATGGCAGTACTGAATTTCTGACAAATTAGTGGATTACACACAAAGCTGAGAAACTTTTCTAGGACAGACACAATCAATAACACAGTTCTTTCCTAGTGCACACAACTATGAAAAACTGTAAAACAGGTAATCACTTACTGACAAAGGGGAGAGACTACAACTACGACGTTCTCTTCTTCTGTATGCCACAGAAAGCATGAACTTGTATCTCCTCCGGTTCTTGACTCAGTACTGATCTACTTCTAAGACTACACTTTTCAACAAAAAAAGAACATACTTCTTTTAAGTGAAAATGTAGGATTGCTTGTGTTTTCAACTGGTAAGCAATGTTGTTGATATAAGTGACTATTTATAGGGAGTAAAGGTGAAGGACTCTAAACCCTAATAGTGTGAAACCAATTTCGAATTCAGAATAACCGAGCCACATGTGGTATATCCGGACAAGGCAAGTACAGTAGGGACTGGGTCCCAACCCTTTTATTCAACCATAGCAGCAAGCACACAAAATGGTTGAATAAAGGCTTAACTGACTGACCGACGGTTAGACCATGGCTATGATGAAACCATGACTAAACCACTATTGATAAAGGGTCAAGCCAATTTACCATTGCGACCCGGCATTGAACTCAGGTCAAATAGTCACATATGATGAGAGAAGATTGCCCTGTCAGAATCAGTGCTTTAAGGCAGCAATATTTAGCTTTTAATACTATGAATCAGCGTTGTATCAGGTCCAAGTCAACAGAGAATCATATACAGATCATGCTTTAAACAGAGGGCCGTCTAAACCGCAAAATCTGCAAGAGAATCGGATCAAGGCAGAATCAAATTCATATTAATGTGAGAATATGACCCAAACTAAAATTCACATATTTCATACGTTCTGGTGTATAGTCTGTACCAACTCGACAATCACATAGAAAACATTCACTTATATTCCAACATTAACGGCCATATAATATTAAGAAATATACTTAATATTATCAGTATCTCAACTTTATAAATCTATGTACATACATACTACAACACATAAACAAATATGTATCATCAAATACACATTATGATATCACATTCAAATGCATTCCATATGTATCAAACTTGATTTGATATAGCTAATTTCGAGCCATACAGTACTTGTTAAAAAGTTATATATACTATTTAATAGATTGAAACATATATATATATATATATATATATATATATATATATATATATATATATATATAAATCAACAAGCAGAAAACTTCCCTGAAATTATGAGTGCCGGAAATCAAGGAGTTGGCCGCTGGATAATCAGAATCTTGATTTGATGCGGATTCGGTGGAATCAACAGAACCTTTCATTTTTTGTTAACGGATAAGACCCGATCTTTTCCCGATTTGTCGATTTTGACATCATTGGCCTCATAGTTCGACCTCAACCTTCCAAAAATGAACACACGCGTTTCTTGATGTGAATCTGTTATAACAGGATAGAGAGAATCCAGATGCAATAAGATAAACACAGAAGCAATCTTACATAAACAATCACATAGAGAAACAGAAACAAGAACAACACAAGATTTAACGTGGTTTCCGGCGTTGTGCCTACTACTCCACGAACAGAAAAGAGGTATTTTATTATGCACTGAATTTCAGACGGATCACACACTTTACAATGATCAATACAGTTGGTATTTATAGGCACAGATCCCTAAACCCTAACCGCCAAGAATCCTTGTCGGATGCCATAAATGCCCCAGATGTGGATCACTCTGTTGATCCCACTCAGCTGATCATTGCCCAGACGTAGAACTCAGCTGTATCCAAAAAAACACTCTGCTGACCCCCAACAGACTTTCCTTCAGCAGACTGCTGACACCAGAAGAAAGCTCAGTAGACTTCACAGCTGACTTTCACAGACTTGGATACACATATCAGCTGGCCATCACTCGGCTGATTACCAGATTAGTTCCACCAGATGTAGAGTTTAAGTCACTTTGCTGACAGAATCAAACCATCACGAGCCATTAAGGTTGTTGATATGACTGGATTTGCGAGAATGATTTCCGGAAAATCGGCTCCGAGATAGAGAATCAAAGAAATAAAGGAACGATATCACCATTTCGAATTGGCCATCACGTTTCCTCGCATAGACAACGTGTTTCCAATGTTCGTATCAAGCCTTCAATGCTCGAATCATCTAGAAAAGGCAAGAAGAAGAGCAGAGGTGCAGATTTTCTAGAGTATGAAAGGATTCGCATTGATGAGGAAGAGAAAACAAAGAACGGCTGAGAGGTTCTTTCAAATTAGGGTTTCTGGATTTTTGGGATAATGGAACTAAGGGCTGGCAGCCAGGTTTTCAGTTTTCTGTATTTAGGGTGTAAGACCCCGGTCAAACTTGGGTCAATAGTAGCTAGGCCGTTTACACAAATAAATGGATTATTAGGCCAGACTTAGTTGAAGGGAACTCGGGCTAGACGGATTTAATTTGCATCAAGCTTTTTAGTTTGATCCATCAGCATAAGATAATGTAATTAATTAATTAACTAATTCAATCAAATAAATTGATAATTAATTAATTTAATTAATTAATAAAAACCTACACAAAAAAATAACACAAGAATGCCATATAATGTAAACCATAGGTTTCATGGCTATGTTAGTGTGACATAGGATGATATAATTTATAAAATGTATGTCACAGAACAAAATATATTATCATATATTATATATAATTCAAATTACTAAAATATATATATAAAAGCTTTAAATCACGGGAGACGTTACTTTTGAAAATCAATCAACTTAAATACCACAAAATACTCAACAACTTACGCTAACCGACTAAAGGAAAAGTTTAGTACATAACGCGCGTCTTATGATTCTTAAAAGGATAACACTAATGAACATTCCAATCGACAAAGTGGGAGAATGTAAGAAAATTATGTCCGCCCATCACTTGAGCTCAAGTAATTTCCTTCCCCGTAAAAATGGTCTTAAAGAAAATTAGTTTTCCCTAGGAAATATGCTAATTTTATCTAATAGGTTATGACGATGACAAATTATGTCACCTTAATAATCTGGGCCCTAATATGAATCTAATGAAGAACACCCAAGAACCCTAATGCCAAAAAGAGTATGATGATGGTTTTTAATATTTGCGGCTGAGTCTAAGACGGTATCTTAGATTGCCTACGTATCCTGTTAGGTTCCAGGAATCAAGCCTTACGTAGTTCCTGGAATGAGGTATATATATTGACAATACATGCCCTAACCCTAATAATAGGTCGGCTTATGTTATTGTCTTTTTCACCCTTTAATGGCCTTAACCCTTGCCCAAGATACCGCAATTAATGGGCCTGGACAGCTGGTGCAGACTCTGTCCTCGATTTCGATATTCCGACCTGCGGTAATCGACCATGGAACTCATTGTCCTACACTGCTAGCTGGTGCAGACTGGTCGTCCTACACTGCTCGATAGTCGATCGTCGTAGCCTGGAGTCTACTAGATGGCCTTAGTCTCGAGCCTGGGCATCGACATGAATACCTTGGTGTTTTATCCATAATGTTGTTTTAGAACCAATCGATAGACGACACGTGGAGGGTTGAAACCCTGTATCGTCATAAGCCCCCCAGACTTGAGAGAGGCGACTCCCGTTGTCCGAGGTCGAGTCTGCCATATGAAACGTCTTCGAGTTGGGTTTTCATCTGGGCGGGAAAAAGCCTGCTTTTTTGCAACCCTAACCGTCTGTAGCCACGTGGCGCGACGTTACACCTTCGAAACGCTTCGTGTCCGCAAAACACGTCACCGCCTTGATTCTCGCGATCGTCCAGGGGTTATAACTCCCCATTATCCCCTGTCTTTTCAAATCATTTGCAATCTTTGCCGGCTTATAAAGGAGAGGGGATAGAAGTTGCAGCAGATTCTATTTGCCATTTTCTTATCTCAAATTCCAAATTCAAACGCCAAGTAAGCCCCTTTTTCCTCTTAGTGTTCTTCATCTTGTTCTTTTGTTTGAATTTATCCATGTCCAGTAGCAGTGCCACTGAAACGGATAGGGGTAGCGAAACGTCTTCCCGCAGCCAAACTCCGATACCTATCACTTCTGATCATCTTCTCCGGCAAGATTCCGGTGAGCCCACAGCTTCCTCTCCTCATGTCCCTAACCAGCCTAAGAAACTAGTTACTAGGATGGACGGAAAGGGTGCTAAAGGGTGTCTCAGTACCCTTTCCCTTGAAGACGTCACCAGGATTTGCCGGAGGTGCAATATTACCAGTCCTCCGTTTGAAGCTCGACTTCCTTCTGGTCTTCATAAGTTTACCAACGAGCCCCTAGAAGGATTCTGCACCGTTTACGAGGGTCAACTCTCGAGTGGGTTGAGATTTCCACTATACGCAGCTGTCCTTACAACCTTGCACCATTATGAGATAAGTGTTTCACGGCTGGCCCCAAACGATGTCAGGACTCTGATGGGATTTATCATCGCTTGTCGGATCGCGGGGGTCTGCTTCTCACTACCTCTCTTTCGGTATATCAGATTGCGGCTACTCCCGACAAACTGTGGTACACCTTCCAGAGGAGGTCGAACAGACACGAGTTCATAACCAAGGGGCCTTCTTCTCACGGGGAGTGGAAGCCCCGATTCTTCTTTCTTCGACATGGCTTAGAGAACCCTTACATAGGGCAATGGAGGTCGAGAGAAGGGAAGCAAGACAAACTTGGAAAAGGTCTTGTTCCTGACGAGGCCCGACTACTGGGTGGACATAGTTTCGAGGTGTGCACTCGAGACTTGAGTCTCCTCTATCACCTAGCCCACTTGGAGGAGGCTAGGTTGGTTACATACGCAAACCTTCACGCCCAAGATCAAGAGAATCGTAGGATGTTCCTTATTTGTTTGCTTTTCACATTTGCTATTTGTCGAGTCTGATAACTTGTCGTTTGTTGATCAAAACTAACATGTTCTTTTCATTTTGCAGTGGGTAGGTTTTCCAAGGTCACCGATCCTACCCGGATTCCTCCGTCGGCGGTCATGGCTGCTCCACCTACCGGGGGTCGGGCTACTCCTGACTTGCATGTGGCTGAAATCAGGGCGCCTTCGTCTCCCAGAGAGGGAGGCATTACCCAACCTGAACCTACTTCTGCCGCCGTCGAGTCAACAGCGCCGTCTAGATCGACTGAGCTACCTCCGTCAAGCAGTAGCTTGACGGTCCGTTTTGGTTCTCTGTGAGATGAGGACGAGGAGGAGCTAATCGAGTTGGACCCGGCTGTCGAATTTCATGTCGAGGCACAGGCACCTCGGACCAAAAAGAGGCCAATTGTTTCTGAGCTGGTGAGGGAGCAACATTGGCAGTCGAAGAAGGCCAAGGTTACTGAGGCTTCTCCCGAGCCAGAAGTCGATGTAAACTGGGTCGCTGATGATTGCGCGGCCCTGGAGGACAAGGCCTTGGCTCAGGCGCTCCGGAAGTCGAATCGTCTCGTAAGTCGATTGCATTTCTTCTCTTTAAATGTCAATTGCTTTCGAGGTCTATGCCTTGTCCTTTATTTGACATCTCCTTATCTTTTGTAGAGTAACATCCTTAGTCGAGAGGCTGCCCGACGGCTGGCCAAAATAGGTGAGTCAGCAGATGACCTGCGGAAAGAGAACGGCAGACTGCTACAAGATAATGTAGTAAAGGGTTCCGCCATTGCTGCCATGGAGACTCAGTTCGAGGAGCTGAAGCGTGAGGCGGCAGCCGAGGCCAAAAAGCAGCAAGATAAGTTGTCGGCCGCTGAGAAAGAGCTGACCCGACTGCAGACTGAAAGGCATGATCAGGGTAGGGAGCTTCTTAAGCTGGCTCAAGACTTCGAAAAGGTGCAGCAGGCGCACAAGGCGTCGTTGGAAGACGTAGCGAAGGCTCAATACGAGAGAGATGCCTTGAAGGTCGAGCTGAACGTCGAGCGGGAGCAAGTCTCTGCGAAGGTCGAGGAGGCCAAGGCAGAAGCGATCGCCAAATTTCGTAAGTCTGCCAACCTTGACGCTGATCTGGAGGTACTCATGCGCGTGTCGATGATGGGTGGCTATACTCTGGCAGTGACTCAGATGAAGGCTGCCAACTCAGAATTCGACGTGTCGACACTCGAGACACCCGTGTTTTATAATCCTGAGGCAGAGAAATTATACGATCAGTACGTCGAAGAGTTCCAACAAGGAGAGTCTTTGGCCATCAAGTATGGTCCTTCTACATCTACTCCTGCTGATGATCCGACTTCTGCCATTCCTGAATCGACTCCTGAAGCCGACCCTTGATTGCTGTCTTTTCAAATATTTATTTTGTTGAATTGTGATTTTAATTTGAAACTTTGCAATATTACGCACTGCATGGAATCGACTTTGGCTGGTATTTGATTTTGCAATTTGATTTTTCTTTCCTTTCTTGTTATCTTTGCTTGTCTTGATATTTAAGTCTTTCACTTGTCGAGCCTTTGGCTCTGTCCGCTACTCGCTTTGCCCCCCAAGTGTATTATGAACCTTTGGTTCTTATTGCACTTGTGATCAACTCGCTTGCCTTAGCCTTTTTGCCCCCTAGGCTTATTCGACCCGGCCGAGCGCTTTAATTCGACTATGTGAATCGCCCTGACCTTGGCCTTTTTCGCCTTTTTAGGCTCGTTTGGCTCTCGGTTGGGACAGTGGCCCGACTATCTGAACCGTCCTTTGTCTTGGCCTTTTTCGCCTCTCGAGGCTCGTTCGGCTTTCGATCGGGACAGTGGCCCGACTATCTGCGAACCGCCCTTTGCCATAGCCTTTTTCGCTTTCTAGCTCGTTTGGCTTTGGCTGGGGGGTGGCCCCGACCATGCGAACCGCCTCTCTCTGCTTTTGCATTTGTTTCCTTATAGGCTCACTTTACTTTTGGCTTTATTGAGATGTCCGACTGCGGATTTCTACTCTGTTGTCGCTTTGCCTTTAACATTTTGTATCACATTGGACTTGTAACGTTACGGCTATAAATCCTAACAAACACGAAACATCTCGAAAAAACACAAGTTTATTAGAATACTCATAAAATTGTCTCATGGACTTATTACAGATTTAAAATTGAAAAGTAAACAAAGGTTCATCAAGCAAAGCTTATCTCAAACATAATATTTCCTCAGTTGTTGGCGTGCCAATGTCGAGGAACCGTGGTTCCATCTCGCCCGCTAAGTTGATATGACCTTTGGGGTGGACCTTGAGACTCGATATGGGCCTTCCCACCCGGTCAACTTTCCGATCGCTTCTGCCGACTTGCTTCGTTCTTTCTCAGAACCAGATCTCCGACTTTGAAGTATATGTGTCTGACCCTCGAGTTGTAATACTGAGAGATCTTCTGCTTATACCTTGCCATTCTGGCTGAGGCTATCTCTCTTCGTTCTTCGACGTTATCCCTCTCCTGTCGGAGTTCGGGGTCATTTGTCTCAACATTGTAGGCAAGAACTCGAGGAGAAGGGACACCAATCTCGGCGGGTATCACTGCCTCGCACCCATATACCAAAGAGAAAGGAGTTTCTCCTGTCGATGAATTACGAGCTGTCCTATACGACCATAGGATGCTCGGAAGTTGTATTGCCCAATCTCAACCTTCTACCTCTAGTCTTTTCTTTAACCCCAGCTTGATTTGTCGGTTAGTTTGCTCAACTTGACCGTTTGCCTGTGGGTGAGCCACTGAGGTGAATCGCTGATCGATATGGTATTCGCTGCACCATTCTCTAACTTTTCGATCTTCGAACTGGGTACCATTATCCGAGATCAGAGCCTTCGGAATGCCATACCTGCATAGAATGTCGACCCACAAGAATTTTTTGATGGTGGCAGCTCGGATGTCGGGCAAAGCCTTAGCTTCTACCCATTTCGTAAAGTAATCCACAGCAACGACCACATATTTGAGATTTCCCGGGGCTCGGGGTAGAGGTCCAACAATATCGACTCCCCACTGATCGAAAGGCCATGCTGACGAGATAACATTCATGTCTTGTGCTTGTTGATGAGAGATATTATCATGAATTTGACAAGAGTTGCACTTTTGAACAAGATCGGTCGCATCTCGTTGCATTGACGGCCAAAAATAACCCGCTAACTTGCATTTTCGAGCCAGCATCCTAGCCCCACAGTGGTTCCCACAGGCTCCTCTGTGAATTTCTTCTAAGAGATATTCGCCTTCCGTCTCAGAAACACACCTCAACCATGGGCTTACGAAGGATTTTCGATAAAGGATGTCTTCGAAGAATGCGTATCGAGCTGATTGGAGTCGGACCTTTCTGGATTGTACTTTGTCGGATGGTAGAATTCCGTCTTTGAGATAAAGGGCGATCGAGTCCATTCACGTGGCATGCTGAGTGATCGGTTGGGCCTCCGCTTCGATGTAACTCCTATCGGTCAATAACTCGACTAGAACCTTCTTACTTGAGACGAAGTTCGATGCAAGCTTAGAGAGTGCATCGGCTCTTTTGTTCTGACTTCGGGGAACCTGCTCGAACTGAACCATTTTGAACTTAGGTATGAGGCTTTGCACCACTGCTACGTAATTCCTCATGGTCTCTTCCTTAGCCTCATATTCCCCTTTCACATGGTTTACCACCAATTGCGAGTCACTATATACCAACAAATCCTCAACACCTAGCTTCAGAGCAAGTTTCAGACCAGTTATCATAGCTTCATACTCGGCCTCGTTGTTCGTCGCTTTTAAATCAAATCGAAGGGCGTACGGGAACTCTTCACCTTTTGGGCTTACTAGAAGGAGCCCTGCTCCTGCCCCCTCCTTACTCGACGCTCCATCGACTTGGAGAGTCCATTTTTCCTCTGCCCTTTGCTTCTCTTGGTCGAGTTGGATGGAGATCCCTTCAGCTAAGAAGTCTGCCAAGGCCTGTGCTTTTATCGCAGTTCGTGGGACGAACTCGATGTCGTACTGGGCCATTTCTACCACCCATTTTGCCAGTCGACCTGAGGTGTCGGGCTTTGCCAAAATCTGCTTCAGTGGTTGGTCCGTGACTACCACAATAGGATGAGCTTGGAAATAGGGCCTCAACTTTCTCGAGGCATGAACAAGACTTAATGCTAACTTCTCAGCCGGTGAGTATCGGACCTCGGGGCCATGTAATGCCTTGCTGACAAAGTAGATTGGCATATGGCCATGTACCCCTTCTCGAACCAGGACCTCACTCACTGCTTCCTCGCATACTGCTAAATAGACCAATAACCTTTCCCCTTCCCGATGTGAAGTGAGGGTGGGTAACTCTGATAGATAACCTTTCAACTCCTCGAAGGCTGTCTGACATTCATTATCCCAATGAAAAGGACTGGCCTTGCGGAGAATCTTGAAAAATGGCAGTGCACGTTGTGCGGATCTCGACAAGAATCTGTTGAGGGCAGCCATCCGACCAGTGAGTCTCTGTACCTCCTTTGTATTTCGAGGTGCGGGCATATTCTTCAAAGTGTCGATCTTGTCCGGGTTTGCTCGAATCCCGTCCTTCGAAATCATATATCCCAAGACCTTCCCCGACCTGACCCCAAAGGTGCACTTTTTTGGGTTTAGCCTCATCTGTGTTTCCCTCAATACTTCAAAAACCTCTCGAGCATCGACCAAGTATTGTTTCATAGATCGACTTTTGATAAGTCGTCTACATACACCTCCATGCATCTACTAATTTGCTTTGCAAATATCTTATTGACTGTCCTCTGGTACGTTGCCCCAGCATTCTTCAATCCGAATGGCATGGTTACATAACAGAAGGTGCCGAATTCCGTGATAAACGCCGTTTTTTCTGCGTCTCGAGGATCCATTAGAATCTGATGGTATCCCTTATACGCGTCTAAAAAACCAAACACCTCAAAATCGATGGTGGAGTCTGCCAACCTGTCGATTTTTGCAACGGGTATGAGTCTTTTGGGCATGCTTTGTTTAAGTCAGTGAAATCCACACACATGCGCCAACTACCATCAGGTTTCTTGACCAATACCGGGTTAGCTAGCCACTCAGGATAGAACACCTCCCTCACTATCTGGGCCGCTAGTAGCTTACCGACTTCTAACTCTATAGCTTCAAGTCGATCAGACGCAAAATTTCTCTTAATCTGCTTGACTGGCTTCTTGGCCTGGTCAATTTCGAGCTTATGAACTGCGATGTCTGTAGATAGCCCTGGCATGTCAGTAGCCTTCTAGGCAAAGACATCTCTGAACTCGGTTAGCAACTCAATGAGCAATTGCTTTTCTTTTGTTGGGAAACAAACCCCGACTTGCACACTCTGATCGTCCTCTCCTTCCTAGAGTCCGACATTCTCGACTGCATCGCTGGAGACCCAATTCTTTTCCTCCTCTTCCTCTGGAATCAGTTCCTCGACTAAGATTTGTTGAACTGCCATCTTCCCATTCATGACAACGGAATTACAACTCCGTGCGGCTTCAACATCCCCTTTTACTTCGTGGGAACCGTTCCTTGTTGGAAACTTCATGCTATTATGAAACGTTGAAATGATTGCACGCAGGTCGAATAGTGCTGGTCGTCCCAAAATGACGTTATAGGCGGAGGGAGCTTTGACCACTACATAACTCAACTCGAGGGTCCTTTCTTTTTCACCATCTCCGACCGTAGTGAGCAGCTTTATCGATCCCATAGGATGAACTGCTTGCTCTGTGAATCCAAACAGAGGGGATGCTATAGGAGCTAAATCTTTCTCTTTCAACTTCATCGCCTGAAATGCCGAGTAATATAAGATGTTCACTGCACTTCCGTTATCGATGCAGACTCTCGATACACGGGCTCGGCTAATCACGGCCTCGATAACTTACCCTTTCACTATGACTTCTCGACTTGGGGATATCATCGCGGGGGCCATATCCGACTTCCGTCGTAAATCTGAGCTGCTTGCGCTCTCTCAGCTACTAGCTGGGCCCTGACTGTCTTGGTCTTTGTCGCTCTCCCCAGGCCCAAAGATCGTGTTAACATAACTGTTTGGCCGATTATCATCATATCTGTCTCGACCAAAGTTGTCTCTGTTATTTCCATCTCGACCTGAAGATCGATTCCTCTGAGGTGATCGGTCTCTCCGTCTCTGAGCGTCCCGACCTCGACTCCTATCTTGATCAGAATTTTTTCTTTTAAATTCTCCACGGCCCCTGGGCCCATCATACCGGGATCTATCAACCACTTCGTCTAGCTTCCCTTCCTGGATGCAGACGTCAATGTCTTTTTTCAGGTCGATACAATCCTCTGTTGTATGACCTATGTCTTCATGGAAATCGCAGTACTTGCTTGCAATCCTCTTTTCTCGAGGTTTCTTCAACGGTGGTGGTTTTCTCGCTATGTTCTTCGAGAGCATGATCGATAACACCTTGGCTCGAGATCGATTAAGCGGAATAAAATCCGAGGCGGGTGTTTCGATGCGATCCCAGACAGAGGGCTTACTCTCGACATCCTGTCTCTTGGGTTGACCCATATTCGGACCTCGATTGTCCTTCTTGGGATCCATCCAGTCGTTTTGGGTGTGCCTGCGCACTGCCTCTTCCCCTTGACAGAATCGATGTACCACATTAACACATTCGTCCATGGTGTGGGGGACATCTCTGCTCAACTTCATGTACAACTTCGTATTACGCAGCCCCCCCATGAACAACGTGATCAGAAGTCGATCATCTGCATCCTTCACCTGCATGGCTTCGAGATTAAATCTCTTCAGATACTCCATTACTGTTTCATCCTTTTGCTGCCTCACATTCATGAGGTGAGTGGCACTAGATGAAACTTCTTGTTGACGATGAATGCGTCCCGAAACTTGCGGGCTAACATGGCGAAACTGGAGATCGACCCTGGCCGTAGCTTGGTAAACCATTCTCTAGCTCGACCTACGAGTAGCGTCTCAAATGCCCGACATCGCATTGCGTCGGGTGCTCCATCCAACCTCATCTGAGATAGATACCTGTGTAGATGGTCTTCCGGGTCGGTAGTACCATCGTAAGGCTCTATCTTCGGTATCTTAAACCCCTTGGGTTTAGGAAAGCTCTCGATCTCCTTCGTGAAGGGAGACTCTAACCACAACGAAACCTGATTCTTTCCCAGAATAACATCCAGTTCCTCCCTGACGCTATCTTCGTCCATTTTCTGGTGCTTTTGTTGGATCTCACGCCTCTTTCTCTCAATCGAGCTAGAGGACGCACTGACTTCATCTCTAGGAGTTTGCTTGGGTTTGTCCACAACATCTTTTCGACCGCCTTCTGCCGCGGCGTATTTACGCCGGCCGGGCCGCTTGCCTTTGTGCCGTAGAATCGCCTCTGCTTATAATCCGGACATTAATTCCGTGTCCGCCGCTAATTGATCCACAAGCGCTCTATGAACCGGAGCAAGACCTTGCTTTTCTTGCTGGGGGACGGGACCTTGCTATTCTGGCTGGGGATCTTCAAGGACAAGATCCAAAGCTGGATCTTTTCCTCCTTGCGTCTCGGGATCTATCGGTTCGTTAATCTGCGAGCCTTGATCTGCAACTTTGGACGCAGCTTTTCTGGGAGGCATTGCGATCTTGGTGTACTCAATCAATAGAAGGGCCCTCCTTCTAGCGCCAATGACGATGACAAATTATGTCACCTTAATAATCTGGGCCCTAATATGAATCTAATGAAGAACACCCAAGAACCCTAATGCCAAAAAGAGTATGATGATGGTTTTTAATATTTGCGGCTGAGTCTAAGACGGTATCTTAGATTGCCTACGTATCCTGTTAGGTTCCAGGAATCAAGCCTTACTTAGTTCCTGGAATGAGGTATATATATTGACAATACATGCTCTAACCCACAATAATAGGCTCGGCTTATTGTCTTCTTTACCCTTTTTAATGGGCTTTAACCGCGCCCAAGCTACATGCAGCTTAATGGGCCTGGGCGGTATTTGCGGACTCTGTCCTCGATGTCGATATTCCGACCTGCGGTAATCGACCATGGAACTCATTGTCATACACTGCTAGCTGGTGCGGACTGGTCGTCCTACACTGCTCGATAGTCGATCATCGTAGCCTGGAGTCTACTAGATGGCCTTAGCCTCGAGCCTGGGCATCGACATGAATACCTTGGTGTTTTATCCATAATGTTGTTTTAGGACTAATCGATAGACGACACGTGGAGGGTTAAAACCCTGTATCGTCAGGTTACTTAAAAGGAGTTTTTTTTTATAAAAAAATTGGCTTTGATTGACGGCCGAGGTTAAAGCAAAACTCTAGGTCAATTCGGATTTCGGACATCTCTCCTCCTATAAAAGCAATCATTTATTCCATCATAAATAACACAAAATAAACCAACACATCATGGTACTAATATATGAGAGAGATATTGGAGCCCTCATCAAGGCGGCAACAGCACCATGGCAAAACGGAGCAGAAGTCGAATAAAAAAACGGAGTAGAAATCGAATAACAATGGATGTATGGAAACGATCTTGATAATTTATTCCGCTTCTGCTTTTTCAGGTACTATGAATCTATCGTTTTATTTAACGGTACAGTCCAAGTGTCTATACACTTTGACAGACGTGAAATATCACTACATTCATAAGATAAAAGACATCTAATACGTGCTAGTCTTACCGTACTATTGTCATATTTAATAATACATACAACCAGAAATATTTAAGGATTAACAGTAGTTTTATGGTGGTCCTGGACCAAATAACCATGTCATCAATTTAGAGAAACACGATTGGGTGTTGATTTTTAAACATTAGAAACCACCACAAAACATTAAAATTTTATTGATTTGACACATCATATAGAATTTAGTCCAGGGCCATTGTAAAATTTGTGAAGGACTAAACCATTCACTACGAGAAAACTTACTTTTTGAATTCTTAATCACATTAAAAGATCAGAATCCCGTTCCTCCATTTCTCGATTTTGTTTAGGTTTTCCTGAATTTTCTTTATCATCCTTGATTCGTCTCTTTCCCCACCGTGAAAATCCAAAAGCATCGATTCTTGAAGATTCCGACTTCACCAACTTCTTCTCCGGCGACAAGTCCTCCAACGACATCATTTTTCACTTAGATGATGATCAACTCATACGCGATTCCTTGCTCGGCGCGACGATTTGTTTGATCAATCGAGTGCAGAGTCGAAATGAGAGTATTCGTGGTAGAAGATGCTTTCTGCTAAAGGTTAAAAGGAAAAGATTCAACCGTACCTGGAACATATCCACGCAGTTGTAGATGATATAGAACTCCGTGCAAACGAAATCAAGCTCTTCATCAACAATAATCTGATGAATTCCGGTTATGGACGGTGGCGATGTACTCCGTTTAGGCATCCTTCCACCTTCGATACAATGGTCATGGAACCAGATCTCAAGGCCAAAATTAAATCTGGACCTGGATACATTTCTCAAGTCTGAAGACTATTATCCGAAATTAGGCTGTGTTTGGAAATGGAGTTATCTCCTCTAAGGCTCTGCCGGCACCAGGAAGTCATCCTTTATTGCAGCCATGGCCAATTATTTTCTACCGGTCGTTTTCAGAAAAGAGGGCAAGAGAAGTAGAAGAGGTGCCAATCCTAAAGTTCCTATTTTAGGTGAACAAGTAGCTTTATTTTCTTGCTTTTTTCCAAATGGTTCTTGTTTTTTTTTCCAAATGGTTTGTTTCCCTGTAGTTTAGATCCTTTTTGTTAAAACTCATTTAGATTTGGTTACAGAGTTTCTTTTGTCTTTTGATGAAGTTGATTGAATCAAATTTTAGATTCAAGGGATTTGGTTTCTTCTTCTATTACCTCCTTGAGTGTTGCTAGTTTATGGGTACTTTTGGAATGCTTTTCTGGGTTTGTTCTTTTAAACCTGTGAAAAGCATCTTAATGTGTTTTTGTAACTTAAATGTACTCCATTCCTTGTTGTTGATTGTTTTTTGGTTCTGTCTTTTTTCATTTTGAATCAGGACTACATACGAGTAGGCTGTTTGGGATAGTTTATGGTGGGATTGAATTATCTGTTGTATTGTTGTGTGAAATGTGTAGTATTACGAGTAGGCTGTTTGTGATAGTTTTTATCCAGGCACATTTTTCTTTTTCTTTTTTACTTTATGAACTAATGGGAGCTTAAGCTCGTGGTAGTAGCACTGTGCGCTTACTGCTGGCCTCAGTGTGGTCCAGGGGTTGATCCTCCCCTTCCTTTCGTTTCCGGTATAAGAACTAATGGCATGTCATGTTTGTGCCTAGGAAACAGAGCACAAGTTCATAAGATTTTGGTTGTTGTCCCTCTGAATATCTGATGCATTAATTGTTTTGTTGCAGGAGAACAATAAAAGTAAGAGTGAAAGATTTGACAAAGGTCTACGGCAAGGAAGACCTATGTACGTTATTATTAATTATGTTTACACAAAAGAATGATGCACTGGTTTTATGCTATATGATTATATATATTAGAGTAATTAGCGCAAAACACTCTTATCTATGGGTTAATTTTGGGACTTACAATGTATCTTTAAATTTAGCATTTTTACCCTCTATCTTGTGTAATATTTTGCAACAAACACTCTTTTATTAACGCAAAACACCCATATCTATGGGTCAACTTTGAGACTTGCCATGTATCTTGACATTTAGCATTTTTACTCTCTATCTTGTGTAATATTTTGCAACAAACACCAATTTTCGAATTTGACGTTAAATGAAACGGAAAGTACGTGTTTGTAATTCACTTGCCATCAACATTTAACGCGCTTTCACATTTTAATTTCTTTTAATCAAATCAAATAAATCCCCCTACACCATTTTCTTCCTCAACATTAAATTAATCATCTTTTTTTGTGCAATTAAATCTTCCTCTCCTATTAAACCCTAATTTGCCGACCAACAATTGCCTCCGCCATTTTATTTCCCATCTCTCTCAGGTAAATAGTTGTTTGCCATTTTCTTCCTCAACCTTCAAAGGGTGTTTGAAGCAATGGTTCCAGAAATAGGTTGCTCAACACACATTCCTCGAAGTGTCATCTTGAGCACAATTCTCGCCAGCGCCAGTAAACACTCGGCGATATTGAGGGAAAGTACTCACGATTGATTAATCTTCTATTGATGGGAAGGGAATTAGAAGCTTTTGTAGATGGGAAGGGAATTAGAAATCGGGAATGGCAAGGGGTTGGTATTCGACAATTGGTTGGGAATGAACAACGATTTTGGGGAAATAATAAAAAATAAAGTTTATTTTATTTTTTATTATTAAGCCGTGAAATGTTGATGGCAAGTGAATGACAAATGCGTATTTTCTGTTTCATTTAACGTCAAATTCAAAAAAGGGTGTTTGTTGCAAAATATTACACAAGATAGGAGGTAAAAGTGCTAAATTCGAAGATACAAAGAAAGTCTCAAAATTGTCCCAAAGATAGAGGTGTACTAGATACATGATATTGAGTATTTGATCGGTATTATGTAAATGGTATTGTATTTTGTGATGGTGGGTGAGTATTATTATGAAATTATAATTTTTTTTCAAGCTGCTAATAAATTTATCACGACATACAATTTATGCGGTCAATATCATCTTTTGCGGCATGCAGTGCGAGCTGCCAATAATAGCATCAATAACGTGTGGGGGGCATGCCGGGAAAACAGTTATTGCGGCACGCAATTTGCGTCGCTTATAAGACTATCAGCGGCGTGCAACTTTGTGCCGCGGATGACTTTAAACTTTTGGCGGCTTTAAACTCTGCAACACACAATGCGTGCCGCCAATAGCTCTTTTGCATGCCGCGAAAAGCTTTTTTCCAGGTACTATAAATCTATCGTTTTATTTAACAGTATAGTCCAAGTGTTTATACACTTTGACAGACGTGATATATCACTACATTCACAAGATAAAAGACATCTAATACGTGCTAGTCTTACCAT
Organism: Gentiana macrophylla; assembly: GCA_026214975.1. Taxonomy (NCBI): domain Eukaryota; kingdom Viridiplantae; phylum Streptophyta; class Magnoliopsida; order Gentianales; family Gentianaceae; genus Gentiana; species Gentiana macrophylla. The sequence continues at coordinate 18,749,568 of CM047808.1, read as the reverse complement.
ACTATCAATGTCACATTTAATAATAGATACAACTAGAGATATTTAAGGATTAAACCATGGTTGATGAGTCAAAATCTCATCAACCATAATCACCATCACGATTTTTATATCACGGTATTAATCCTAGGGACGTTATTATACATACAGATGGGTGGAGTGTTATGGTAAAACTAATATTTCGGGACGGGTGGAGTGTTACGGTAAAACTATAACAATAATAATGTTGTATTAAGTGATATGCAGCACGCTAAAATATAGTTAGCGACTTTTATTACAATGACAAGCAGTGCAGATGGATTGGACGCTCGTCGGTGAAACATCTAGATTATTAATGTGAATAACATGCTGAAGAATACGAGTTGTTGGGTGACCTAAATGTTTGTGCCAAGAAGTTGGAAGCGGTGACGCACATTGAAATATATGACTACATACGATACGGTTTAGAGTTTCCTGTAGTGTATTATTTATAAGCATGAAGCAAATAATAAGATGATAAATAAATCTCTAGTGCCTTGAGCTTTGGGCTGTGTTTGGTCCGGTCCAATATATATATCATTTTGGACAAACTCAACATTTTAGTTTTGTCTACCAAATTAGATTATGTGAATTTTTGAATTAGTTCATTGATTCACTTCAAATAACTGTTGATGACCAAATAGTTCGAACCGAACTGTCTGAAAACCGAACAAAAAGGTGCATGTTCGACTATATCTATTCATTTGAACATATCCTTCTTGCAATATTTCGAAGAGATGCATCTCTAATCAAGAAACATAATTCTGCATATATATATATATATATTTTGATTCACTTCGAACTGTTGATGACCAAATAGTTTGAACCGAACTATGTGAAAACCGAACAAAAAGGTGCATGTTCAACTATATATCTATTCATTTGAACATATAACTCCTTCCTGCAATATTCCGAAGAGATGCATCTCTTATGAAGAAACATAATTTTTCCTATTTATATATATGTTGGGAGAGATTAATTTAGGGTATATACATTTTACCACGTGTCGTACAATGTGTCATTTTGTTATAATTTAAAATTAGTTGTGTGTTCGTGTTGTTTCGTACAACGTGTTTGTTTAGATGTTTGTATCGTGTTTTATAGTAAGACACTTAAAATGGTAACTAACGGAGGTCGGACTAGTATATTGCCACGTGTTATCCCCATATTAACCTAGTAATAAAGACAAATACAAACAGAGTTAAAGCCGGACCTAAACCCCAAGTGGGAGGTCGGCTCAGTTAGCTTTTCCAGTTCACCGCAGGTCGACAAGGGCACAACGGAGCTCAACTTGTGCAGCTCGGGCCTTAGTACCTAAGGGACTCGACGCAGGTCGGCCTGAGTATCCCTTAGATGGAGTACCCCACGTGCACAATATAGAAGATAAACATGGAAAAAATCCTCAACTATAAAGGCTCTGATCCTACATTTAAACTACCGTGATTTATCTCCTATAATCAATGAGATCAAATCGTAATTATCTATTCCTTAGGTAACACGAAATCAGAGTCCAACAAGAATACGGCTCATGCAGACCTAGGGCATAAGACCCCTTATATAAACAATCCATAAGGAACTACGGGAGACTTGATTCCTTATTCATACACAGGATATATAGGCAACTTTAGATACAATATCTCAGCCCAGTCTAAACCTCACAAAACCACCCCCGTTCACATCTTTTCCCGTTTCTATACCTTGAATAGATTGTCATTAGGATAATACTGCACGGATTTGTTACCCCGGATTTGTTACCCGACGAAACCTAGCATCGTCAGTAACTTATTAAGGTGGTGATTTATTTTTATTTTAAAATACAGTATTCCAATATGCAAATATAAACATAATTGTTAATAAGACATTGACTCAGTGGTAATCACTGATATTTTGAACTCGGAGATTTTGGGTTCGAATCCCAATTATAGGGACAAAAGTCTCTGTGCATGTGTTGTTTATTTGTTAGATTTGACATCTTATATAAATAAATGTATTTATAGACATTAGTTTTGTAAAAGTTTGTCTTTTATTTGCTTATAATTAGAATATGTTGGACAATAACGTTGTTGAGATAATCAAAATCAGAACTGATGTTTTGGAGAAAATAGAATGACGAATATGTTCTAACTAAATGAAGTCCAAAACTATATCACATGTTTTTTTTCGTTTGAAATGTGTGAAAGTTTGCTACACATTCCTCTTTCTCCCTTGACACTCAAAGTATTATTTTGTCTAATGGATTTTGAGATTTGTATATGTTATTCAATAGTATAACGATTAGTTCATTATTAGTATTTTTTTAAAGTTGATGAATTGAAATGAGTAAGATGTGACTCTTTTATTATCTTGTTTGTTCCAAACTTGGGAATTCAATGGTAGGTGTCGAGTTTGTTGTGTTGGATGGTGTTGAGGGATGGTTAGTTTTTGAATCTTTAAAATTCAAATACAAAACATTTGCGAAATCATCTCATTGAATTTACTGACATAATAGTACTAATGTATTACATATATTATCGTTTGTTGTTAGCAGACAATTTGTGATTTCCTATCAATAATTTAATTGTTAAAGAAAACCGTAAAAAACCGAAATCAAACCGAATCACACCGGACCGAACAAATGGTTTACATCTTAAAACCGTTCTAGTTTGGTTGCAAAAATTAGAAACCGTATAAAATTGTTCGGTTTCAAAAACGGAAAAAACCGATCGAACCGGACCATATTCACCCCTAATAAAAGGTGGTTGTCACTAATAAAGTTTTCACTTTTATAAATTGGGAAGTAAAGATCTTGTGGTGTCTAATTTTTTTGAAAATTTGTGGTGTCTAAAAAGATTTCGCGTCAGTGTCTTCTTAATTCTCTACTTTTTGCTGACTCCAACACCATTTTTATCTGATTTACAGAATCTCTACACAGGGTTAACTGCATTAGAATCTCTACTGTACAACATTAAAATACTACAAACCATATAAGACATATTATGAAAAATCAACACACACAGACATATATATATATATATATATATATATATATATATATACTCTCTATTCTTACTGTGATAAATATTAATATTAGACAAATATTACATTGTTTGGATCTTCTAAATTTTTATAGAAGATCCAACAATGAAATATTTGTCAAAAACAAAATTGTCAGTAAATCTACATATATGTATTTAAAAAATGTTTGAAAATAGTAAAAACTTGAATCTGTAAATTCATTCAGATTGCGGGAGATGTGTAGTGTCCAGAATCTATTGAATACATATCGTTATTAATGATTACGATCTGTCAGATCTTAAATTGGATCTGAAGAGTCAGAATCTATAAAATACAAATGTTCTATCTCCTACAGATTCTACCACAAGTGCTTTAATTATTTAGCATTACTTTGTATAGTAGTATCAATCACCACAAACTACCCAACGGGGCATTATTTCTACAACAAATGGGACCACCTAAAGGGGCCGGAAAGAGTTTGTTGAGGTCGGCGTGGCATGAAAATATCTCACTTTTTTTATTACAAAATTAATTTGTACACAGGAAACAAAACTAGGGGTGGAACCTAACTTATTAATGAAGTGATTTATTTTATGCAAATATAAACATAATTGTTAATAAGATAAATGCGAAAAAGAATTGTTAATAAGACATTGATTCACTGGTAATCACTGATATTTTGAATTCGAAGATTTTGGATTCGAATTTCAGTAGGAACAAAAGTTTATGTTCGTGTGTTGTTTATATGGTATCCGTTAATAAAATATAATATAAAAATTGAAAAACGAAAAAATTATTAAAATATGTATTAAAAAAATAACTACGACAAATAAAAAAAAATTGATTTTACAAAACTCCCAGAGTTAAATAAGAATTGGAGGAGTATGTGAGTGGACTGCACTTAAATAAAATAAAATTAAAAAAAAAAACAGAACAAAAAACAAAAAACAAACAAACCTAACGTACAACGTGTCCTGAATTCTCAAGGAATGGTTGTTTGGGGTAAAAAAGGGAATGTAGGTGGAACTGTGGAATAGGACAAAATTTTCCCCGCACATAATTTTAAGGGTTTTATTGGCATAACGTTTTTTTACTATTGGTACTCATTTTTTTATTATATTTTAATGAATAAAACGTCGATTAAGACATGATTATTATTATTAACAACCAATACACCGACGTTCTTATTCAAAACGAAAGTTATACTAATTGTTGTTTCTATGTTGTGACATTTTTATAATCTAAATGACAACGTCATTGTCGTTGGTTTTCAATATCAACAACAATGCTACTGACGTTTCGTTTATTAAAAACAACCGCGGTGCTTAAAAAAAAAATTGTGATACCGAGAGTAATATATATAAGTTGTGAAAAATGATGTGTCAATCGAACCCTTAATGATGTGTCTATAAATTTTCATAAATTATACATTCTTCATCGTACTGTTTTTTGTTTTGTTTTTGAAGCTTTCGATAGTGGAGTGGAGACTAGTAATATGTATGCAGTTGTTTCGTTTTGATTAGTCCTTGTTTTGATTAGTCCTACGGCTTCAACTGTCGACATAGACACGGTGTTGCCTCCACATCCAGCGACAGTACTATTGAAACTCTGAAACTCCTCCGGTAGCCGGAATCCTGTCACTTTGTGTGGTAATTAAGCAGATCAATGGGAACTAGAATGGGTCAACCCGGTGGCCGCAAGAAGGACAAGAGGTTAATGGATCCGACGATAATGCCGGAGAGCTATCGGCCGATAGCTCCAAAACCACTCTCCCCACGATCAGTACCAGCGGCGGCGGCGGCGATGCTCTCATCCTATGTAAGGCCAAAACGCAGGTACATTAAAAGAAGCAAGCTATTTAGAAAAAATAATAGTATTGTTAAAAAGGGCCGGTGGAAAAGAGATCTTCCGTCGACCCCGGCAGTCGGCGGCGGCGGCGACGGCGTCGGGTCTAGGGAGGTAGGAGTATCTTCCACCGTGTCGATTTGTGCTCCGGTGCATCCTCCTCCTCCTTATTACCCTACTAACAAAACGGCGGGTAATTACCTGACTGTGACGAATCCGAACCCTCCAAGGAGGGTCGTGGAGGCGTGGATGACGGTCCATAACATGGAGGAGACAGTCCCAGACAACATAGGAGGAGGATTTTTAATTGGGAATACCGACTATGAGAAAATAATGAACCTCCAGAACGACACGTGTCTAGTACTTGTATCAGATAGTGAGCAGTACATATGGTGAGACTTGATTTCTGATTCATACACACGTATATCGTATCTGGCTCGGAGATAAAATATCTCGCGCCAATCTAAACCTTGCATAAACCACCTCCCTTTCACATCTTTTCCGCTTTATACCTTGAATAGATTGTCATTAGGATATCTGGCATATATTTATTATTCTTACTAAACCCAAGCGCCGTCAGTAACTCGTCGGGTAACAAATTAAGGTAGTGATTTATTTTTATTTTAAAATACAGTATCCCAATATGCAAATATAAACATAATTGTTAATAAGGCGTTGAGCAGTGTAGTAATCACTGATATTTTGAACTTGGAGGTTTTGGGTTCGAATCCCAATAAGGACAAAAGCCTGTGTGCGTGTGTTGTTTATTTGTTAGATTTGACATCTTATATAAATAAATGCATTTATAGACATTAGTTTTATATAAGTTTGTCTTTTATTTGCTTATATTAGAGTATGTCGTAATAACATTGTTGAGATAATCAAAATCGAATGATGTTTTGGAGAAAATAGAATAGACGAATATGTTCTAACTAAATGAAGTTCTCAAAACTATATCACATTGTTTTTTTTTCGTTTGAAATGTGTGAAAGTTAGCTACGCATTCCTCTTTCTCTGACCTTACTCAAAGTATTATTTTGTCTAATGGATTTTGAGATTTGTATATGTTATATAACGATTAGTTCATTATTAGTATTTTTTAAAGTTGATGATTCATTGATGAATTGAAATGAGTAAGAGATGACTCTTTTATTATCTTGTTTGTCCCAAACTTGGGAATTCAATGATAGGTGTCGAGTTTGTTGTGTTGGATGGTGTTGAGGGATGACTGGTTTTTGAATCTTTAAAATTCGCATGGGAAGATGATAGTTAAATATAAAACATTTGCTAAATCATCTCATTGAATTTACTGACATAATAGTATTAATGTATTACATATATTATTATTTGTTGTTACCAGACAATTTGTGATTTCCTATCAATAATTTTAATTGTTAAAGAAAACCGTAAAAAACCGGAATCAAACCGAATCAAACCGGACCGAACAAATAGTTTACGTCTTAAAGCCGTTCTAGTTTGGTTTCAAAAATTAAAAACCGTATAAAATGATTTGGTTTTTAAAAAATGAAAAAACCGATCAAACCGGATCATGTTCACCCCTAATAAAAGGTGGTTGTCTAATAAAGTTTTCACTTTTATAAATTGGGAAGTAAAGATCTTGTGGTGTTTTATTTTTTTGAAAATTTGTGGTGTCTAATTATTTAGCATTACTTTGCATCTATGATGCACCGACACTTCAATATGGTCGTCGTGCGCCGTGTCCGACACAAGACACGACACGCTCCGACACGTGTCGGCTGATTAAATTAATACTATTTTAAATTTAAATATCCGACACCCTGTCGACACTCCCCGACACTCCTGAACCAACTTTTTTAATTTTTTTTCTTTATTTAAGTTTTTTTCAATGGAAACGTTAAAATATACGATTTTCATTTCTATAATAATTAAATAAATAATACTCCATATCAAATTTATAAGTTTTTTGTTGATAAACAATCATTTTTACAATTTGTAATATTTTGAAAGTCAATCATAATTTCTTTTGGCACCGTATAAAGGTCGAATATCTATTCTAGATATTCATCGAGTTTATGTAATATCTATCTTATTTTGTCTAGTTTTTTCAGAACCTTACGAAATATTTTATTTTTTTGATAAATTGAATTTAATTACATTATATTTTTTTTGATAAATTGAATTTTATTTACATATTATAATATATATATATATATATATATATATATATATATATATATATATAACGATGTGGCGTACGTCTGAGTGTGTTTAACTTTTAAAATTAACCGTATCGTCGTTTTTGTGTCGCGTCCTTATCCATGTTTATGCAACATAGCAGTTTGAATAAATAGTAGTATCAACTATCAATCACCACAAACTACACAATGGGGCCGGAAAGAGTTTGTTGAGGTCGGCGTGGCATGAAAATATCTCACCTTTTTTATTACAAAAATAATTTGCACACATGGAACAAAACTAGGGTCGAACCAGCATCGTCACTAACTTATTAAGGTGATTTATTTTATTTTAAAATACAGTATTACAATATGCAAATATAAACATACTACTAATTGTTAATAAGACATTGATTCAGTGATGATCACTTATATTTTGAACTCGGAAGTTTTGTGTTCGAATCCCAATAAGAATAAAAGTCATGATTTTGAAAACTGCAAGAGTTAAATAGGAACGTAAGGAGTATATGAGTGGACTCTTAAATAAAATAAAATAAAAAAAACAGAAAACAAAAAACAAACAAATCTAACATACCACGTGTGCCGAAATAATTGGAGGAATGGTTGTTTGGGTAATTTGTTCAATTGACACTGGTCGCGTAGAAGCGAAATCGAGTAGAAAAAAAGGAATGTAGGTGGAACTCTGGAATAGGACAAAATTTTCCCTCCACATAATTTTAGGGGTTTCATCGGCACAACTTTTTTACTATTTTACTTATTTTTTGATTACTTTTTATTAATGAGGTGGTTGCTATTGAAAACCACAGTAATGTTGTTGTTAAAAAACGAATGTTTGTGACACTGTTGTTTCTAAGTTGTGACACTTTTATAATGTAAATAAATGTCGTACGTTGCCACTGACGTTTCGTTAATTAAAAACAACCTTGGTGCTGGAATAATTTTTTATAATGCTAGAAGTAATAGAACGTCAATAATAAAAAATGATGTGCCAATCGAAGTCCTCGTTTTTTTTTTCTCCGGTGATACCCGGTGTCAATAATTTTTCATAAATTATACATTCTTCATCGTACGGATTTTTTGTTTTGTTTATGAAGCTTTCGATAGTGGAGTGGAGACTAGTAATATGTATGCAGTTGTTTCGTTTTGATTAGTCCTTGTTTTGATTAGTCCTGCGACTTCAACTGTCGACATAGACACGGTGTTGCCTCCACATCTAGCGACAATACTATTGAAACTCTGAAACTCCTCCGGTAGCCGGAATCCTGTCACTTTGTGTGGTAATTAAGCAGATCAATGGGAACTAGAATGGGTCAACCCGGTGGCCGCAAGAAGGACAAGAGGTTAATGGATCCGACGATCATGCCGCCGGAGAGCTATCGGCCGATAGCTCCAAAACCACTCTCCCCACGATCAGTAGCAGCGGTGGCGGCGATGCTCTCATCATATGTAAGGCCAAAACGTAGGTATATCAAAAGAAGCAAGCCATTTAGAAAAAATAATAGTATTGTAAAAAAGGGCCGGTGGAAAAGAGATCTTCCGTCGACCCCGGCAGTCGTCGTCGGCGGCGGCGGTGGGTCTAGGGAGGTAGGAGGATCTTCCACCATGTCGATTTGTGCTCCGGTGCTTCTTCCTCCTCCTCCTCCTTACCCTACTAACAAAACGGAGGGTAATTACCCGACTGTGACGAATCCGAACCCTCCGAGGAGGGTCGTGGAGTCGTGGATGACGGTCCATAGCATGGAGGAGACAGTCCCAGACAACATAGGAGGAGGAGGAGGATTGTTAATTGGGAATACCGACTATGAGAAAATAATGAACCTCCAGAACGACACGTGTCCAGTACTTGTATCAGATAGTGAGCAGAGTGTGAGATACACAAATCTTGCATACAACAAAATGGCCGCCGCCGCCACCGCCGGTGTCCAGGCTGAGGAGGGAGGAGGAGGATGGCGGCGGCCATTAGTATCAATAGTGCTGAAACACAAAATACCAGACACATGGACAGAGTTTACATGTATAGGGAGAGTGGAATACTACATACAGGGTATGAAGAAACATACACAGGTCATGCCTTGTGATGTTTGGAGGATGGACTTTGGAGGTTTTTTATGGAAGCTTGATCTTGAAGCTGCTTTAAAGTTGGGACGTTGATACTACACAGCTCCCGCAGGGAGTCCCTACAACAGAATTTACCTTAATCAGGTATGGTCAATAATAATGGCTATCTCTGCTTATTGATTTAATTCTTTATATTTATATTTTCAAAATGAAAATTATTCTTCTACTTGTACTGATGTTATAAATATCTTTTCTCACTTTTTAAAAAACTTGTACCTAGCTAGTACTCCTTTGTGGCATATATACATATAGTTTTCAAAGCGATCATAATCGAAGGATGATTAATTCCCCGGCTCATTTCTACTTCGTTTTTTTTTTTCTTCGATTTCCTTCCTTTAATATCTCTTTTACTAGGTATACTATGATCAACACATTGCGGTGATGATATGCTCTGCATGCTACTACTTTCGCGATACGTAGTCTTATAAAGTGAGTGAGTGAGTTACAAAGTACTGTGTGTGTGTGTGTTTTCGTATTTAACCACTCTAGCACCCGGCTATGTTCCATGTAGTGGAGTGGAACAATAGTTAAACCTATGGGGTGCAACATTAAGTAAGGATTTGGGGGGGGGGGGGGGGGACATAATTAAGTATTGCAAGATTTTAGAGAGGCTACTAACTATTGAATCACACTTAAAAACATTCCCACCATTTGTCTTATCATTTGTTGTATTGATTTACCTACTTAATGATCATTGGGTATATATTAATTCATTTGTCTTATCTCAATGTAAATATGGACACTCGAGCATTCTAATAGTAGTATGTATGTAGTATATAAATCGGTCTTAAGATTTAAGGGATTGCTTGAATTCGTTTTAGTAGTCCATCCATTATACTTATCTCTCATATTTTATCCCCCTCTTCTAATGTGGTTGTGCTTGATCTCCTCTAATTTCTCATATTTTATCCTCCTCTTACTATCTAAGTGTGAATATATACATATATATAACTTTAGCCCATAATTATTATTGCTAACCCGGTCCGGTATGCCTTTTCTTGATTAAGCACTAATTCAAGCACCAATAGTTGCAATGAATATCTAAGATTAAATTTTGTAGAATCTTTCTACTAGACAAACACTAAGGGCATACGTTTGTATTGTCGTAAGGGTGGTGGTAGGGGTAAGGATGGAAATAGGTAGTGGTAGTGGTAGTGGTAGCGGGTGGAGGGCATAATTGTTTAAGCCCTAGGAGATCGATGCCAAGGGGTCCGGATCGCCTAGGCGATGCCTAAGAGAATGGCTCATTTATTGCAAATGTAATGTTTGCTTTTTGTCAAAAAGACATTGTCTCTTTCCCTTTCAGCTTGGAGTGATGTAAATATTCTCATCCAAAATGTTCCTGATGGCACTATGAAGATGAGTTTGTTTCACTTTCTTATTCACTACAAGTTTTGTCTGACTTCTTTTATCTTCTTCTCCCTCCAATTTCATGTTTTTTTTTTCTCAACTACTTTATCTACATCCACCTTCTCCCCCACTCCCTCTCCTCAATCAAAAAAATAAAAATAAAAAAAAAATCCTAGAAATCTAGCTTACACAGCAGCTCCTTTTTCCCCTTCACAAAATCAAGATCTTCATTCCTTAATAGAAGAAAAGCCCCCCAAAAAAGAACAAAGCCATTAGAGTTGAAATTTGTGATAAAGGCAACAATTGTAAAAGAGAAGGTAACAAAGTATATGATTTTAAAAAATACAGGATTTTGTTTTTTTGGATATTTATTTTTATGATGATAGAAAATATGCGATTCTTTTGAAGACCATTGTGGAGGCCATAGTAGGATATGAATGTAATATTGATGCCATGTAGGATTTTCTGCAGCTTTTTTGACAGAATCAAATTGGATCATTGTGGTTGCTCTAACCATGCTAGTCCTAAAAAGGTCACCACAAATTTGGATAGAACAATGCTACAACAACAACAAAAACTAAATCGACACAACCTAATTTTACACCATTAATTATAGTAGGACTTGACCAATCAATATATCATACACAATAATCAGTTATGTCATTTTGATTGTGGTCGTAGCATTTCTCATTTGGATATCTCTCTCTCTATATAGATAGAGAGAGAGATGTGGCGAGTTGGTGGTTATGGGAGTTTCTAATAGTTGCTATAATAAACAAAGGGAGAGTGGTTTAAAAGGACAAAAAAAAAGGGGGGAAATGGGAATTATATGACAGTGGAAATATAAATTGGGTGATAAGGACAAATCAATTGTTCATAACCCCAAATATAATGTTTCACTATCACAGTGGAATAAAGATATGTCCTTTTTACCCAGAAAAATATTTCACTGTCCTCTATGCATGTTTCTATCTTCAAATTGTCCTTTTTGACAATACGGAGTGCATCCATATGGCAAGATGTGAAACTTTTATTTCTAAACTGAATTCAAACTGTATAGTTCAACCCGTTAATTCGATGCACATGGAGATAGCACACAAAAATTCCTTCGGAATTTAGGAGAAGCATGTGCTGTGCTAAAACAATAATGAAAAAGAAAAGAAAAAGCTGTTTGGCCGGATTTGGAATCCTTTTAAGTTTACCTAAAATAGGCAATTAAAAACAAAGTCCCAAACAAAGTCCCAGCCACTAAAAAAAAAAAAAAAAAGTCTCAAAAAAGGGTAAAAGGAACAATGTCTGTACAAAGTTGGAGAAAAAGGACATTTGACAGTACTATCTGTAATCTAATAAATAAATTAAAAAATATATATATTCCTTTTCTAAGGACCCTGTACCCGCCGCATTTCACTTTATTGCAAACAAATCCAATCAACAAGGAACATGCTTTTGGTTGATTCATTTGATTGCTGCTTTTAGCTAGGGAAACACCTTCTTTGTGCAACATTTCCCTCAAAAAATGAGTTATTCTTGGTTCTCTCCAATACTTATCTTTTTTTTTCCCCCTCTCCCAAGATTCAAAGACTAGGGAGGGTAAGCCCGGGAAATACTTGTGTGGTGGAGACAACGTGTGGAGCACTATGAACCACACAGTTTCATTCTGTATTTAAACCGTGTGTTTCTTATCGTTTCACCCGTCACTTCACCTCAAAATACAATCTGATGTAGAAGATCTACAATAACATATAAAACGAGCTAATTCAAACTCAAAGATAATTCATTCTCAATAGAGAAAATAGATTCAACAATCAAGATTACATAATATGACCTAGTAACTAGGACACTCTTACTATTTATAGGCTAAAAAGCCCAATTAGGTAAACTCTACATTTAAAAGCCCATAGGCTAACCACTTAATAATTAAAACAATAATAAAAGACTATTAGATAGCTGAGATGATGTGCTACATCATCTTCATCCCGCTACACATAAAACTCGTCCACGAGCGAAACTTATGAAGACGGTGAATCCCACACATTGAAAATTTTAAATTTTACTGTCAAGTCCTTTGGTGGATCAAGCCCATTCACCAACTTATGAAACAATTTCAAAACATTCTTGTTCCTGCACATAGTGCCCAAAAGTGTAGAAATGACAACAGGGGTCCTAGTTTGATTTTTGGGTGCCCATCACTTGCTTCCTCATATCCCACCTCTATGAACATATGTAACATTGTACAGTTTTGACATAAACCTCCCAAACAGAAATCATGCTTCCCATCTTGTGCTTTGATTCATCATAGTTGTTGAAAAAAATGCATTTGCTATAATACTTGTGGTATGACTGCATTCAACATGATCCACATTGTATATGCTGATGGTGGTGGTGCTGGTCCACATTGGTAAGCTGGATCGGGAAGAATGTAAACCCTCATTTTTTAAGTTCCCCATCGATCCATAGTATAATCCTCCATCTGAGCCCATTTTCAATGAGGGTCGGATGAGTTTCGGTCAGTCGAAGTTCCCACGGACTACCTGCTTGCTTAATAAAACTTATATGGTTGTTCTTAGAGTTAAAAATCATGCCATCTTCCCTTCTTACACCTTCAAGACCTCCGTAATGAATGTCAATGCAGAAATTTGACATCAGTTGCTGGTAATTTTAGGCCTAGTAGTCTCAGAATCATTACCAAATGCATCATTTAGCAGCACGCTACGTTGAGCACCGGAAGTAGATGTTTTCACCGTAGGAGTATGTAAGCTAAGCATTGGCAGTGCCCAACCATACAGATTATGCAGTCGAACAGTCCCAGACCTCATATGTTATCGTCAAAAACCAGCAGTGGCTGCCGGAGAACCCAACTCCAAGTTGCAAATCTCAACAAATCTGGTAAAATTCTTTGTGAGCCCCTGCATTGCCGTGCCTCGTTGATGCCCTGTCCACCAGGGTCAAAACTCAAGTAAAGAGCACACCATTCATGAAGCCAGATTCATTTAAAAAAGTCCTATTCGAGATTATTGATGTTCCTTTGCATCTCCAACCTTGGCAACATTTCCAATTATAACAACCTTTGAGTTGTACTTCTCTATTAAGCCACCAACCAACGATTCGAGAGTCATTGTGTTCTAAGTGGATGGGTTAACGGGTAGTACGTGTGTAAGTGGATCACCCGCTAGTCGACGATCCAACTTGGGCACAATCTTAAGAACAGTAAATGCACTCTCTACGTGAGAACCAACATTCGAAGCCTCTATTGTGTTTGTAGCTTCATCTACAACCACATTTCTTCAACTCAACAAGCATTACATCAGTCTGATCTGCTGGCTGAGCTAACTCGTCTTTAGTTAAATTACCAATGGAATCCTCCTCAACCTTATTGCTCGTAGAATTTGGGCATTTAATAGTTAGAGTCTCGACACCGTGTATTCTGCTCGATAGTGGGTAATCTTGGTCAGATTCTTCAATAAGTCTAGTAAATGGTGTAGATTTCATCGAAATTACGATGATGTTGTCTCCATGAATTAGCCCAGATAGGATAAGAGGCCTTATATAATTTTCCCCATCGTGTTTGTTGATGTATGGCTCAAAAGGGACTTTCGTTGAACAGTTGTCGTGCTCCACTTCAACTATTTCCTTTGATTGATCTTCAACAAAGCCTTCACCTGCGCTACGATCCTTGTTATTCCCAGCGGCGTTCTTCGTAATACTTTCAGCCTGGCTGCTACTGTAACTTTGAAAGGGGCATTTTGTCGAACACGTGGTACGCAATAGACACAGATTATGGGCTTCATCAGTAGATTCACAAATGCTTCTCCCTTTGAGCTCGTTTCTGTTCACTTCAACGGGGAATTCCAGCAAACACATCGTGGGCAAGAATTTATTGAGTAACAAGGACTTCATTTTTAGCCACGAATAAATCTTCGACATACCTCTCAGAGTTCGATGGTGCTGCAACTGCTGCCACCAATACTCAGCTTCTCCTTCTAGTGAATAGCATGCTATTAGATAACTTAGATGATGTGCTACATCACAATCTCCACACAAGTATTTCCCGTTAAGCCTACCCGAACAATGTTTTTTAGAATCTACACTAAAAATCTATTTTATCCTACTTCCAAATCCACTAAATCGTCTTAAATCACGTACCCGACGATTTGAATATAATCCATTAGCCCCCACACACACCTCAAGATGAAATCCTGGCTCTGTCCTTGTTTTCTCCCTTGCTTCCGTGTGTATGTTTTTCAACTACACGGTTTGTCGATGTTTCCTCTCCCGGATTGTCACGCGATCGCCCAAGGCGGCTTTGCCTGGCTAGATGATGAGCCTAGCTAGCTAGTTAGGGGTGATTGTTTTATCCCCTGCTACTTGTTAGCTCCTTAGGACATTTCTTTATCTTATTATTTCTCTTAAAAGTGTACCAATGGAACAAATTTAACCTTATGGAGAAGTCGCGATCCCCTGTTGTGCGTGTGTCTTGTGCACCAAAGCGGCGTCGTTTCGGCCAAAACGACACCGTTTTGATTGTGTGTGTTTTTTTTTTTAGATCGGAACCAAACGGCGTCGCTCCGGACCAAAACAATGCTTTGTTTTAAGTCACACACGCTGTATTATTGCACACTTTTGTACCGTAGGGGATCGGGGTCCCTTATGGAGATGGTTTGGATTTTAAAGAACACTGTTTTTTTATTTACAATTCGACCCAATTCGAATCGACGTTTAATGAGTGTTAAAACTGCCACTGCATTTTTTTTTTCCCTTTTAAAGCTTTTCCTGTAACACAATCTAAATATAAGTTATTCTTGCATTTTTGTTTTGTCCCTTAATATAAATCATTTTACAATATCAATAAACCATTTACTTACATTTTTTTTTTCATCTAATCCGTAATTTATATCGATCCAACCACTTTTACTTAGTTTACAATTATTGTAAGTATATGACAGTCAAATGGTGTATCATACATTATAGTAATAAATTTATGATACTATAACACTTTCGTAAACTATATATGAAAACTCTAAGATGACTTAATTTTAAGAACGGAGGGAGTATGTATCAACGAGTGAGTGTACATAGAACTGTATAGTCTGTAATTAACCTTAGGTTTTTCAAGAGATTCTTGCCCACCTCCCGTTTGACATATCTCCACAACCAACTACATAGACAAGAAAATGAAGACGACGTTAAGCACGCCAACTGTTCGATGAAATTACTCAACAATGGTCAAGGTGAGAAGAGAAGGTGTGAGCCTGCCTATATATTGGGGTACCTGGGCACAAGCACCGTGGTCCTTTTTGATGATTGCAAAAACCCCAAGTTTTGAACATTCTGCCCCATCTGTTGCCATTATGGAGGAATTGAGGGTCGATGATTTACAGCCAAAAAAAGGATCACCCCAAGTAGGTTCCAACACAGGATTTTTTAGCTTGATCAAGTGCTTTCCATGCCTAACCTATGGTGAGTTTATGACTTCCACTTATTTAGCTACTAAGCTTGTATCATTCTTATTTGACCATGGTGTAATTTCCTCTCCTAGTAAAACAAAAAAGATTAATATGAGTACTGAAATTCCAGCTAAACTTATCTTACTTAGAAGTGCTCGTGCCCTTGAAAGAAATTATGGTTGGAATTTTGACATGATGTTTAAAGATAAGGTTGTTGGCAGATATATGTTCATTTTGCGCCCCTGTTTTAACGACTTTCGTGATAGGTTGAAGGACAGTGATAAACATTTACTTCAAACATATACGGCAAAGACAGAAATGATTTAATTGAACGAACTGAGGTTGTATTGTCGTTCAAACCACATTTTGAAGGTTTTCGTGTTGTAGGTGTTGGTACAGCTGTAACATGCATCATGCCGGGAGGTTTTGTATTTCGATTATAGTTGGACATCAGTTTGTAGTTCTGAGTTTTGAATTATTCGAAAGTGGGTTCGCTCAGATGACCCATTCAAGCAACATTGGGCATGTGAGGAACAATTCAAACTGATCTACGTGTTTATACCTTGCATTCATAACTACACCAATGTGCAAACACAAACTTCTTGGATCGTTTTAAGTGAAAGGAAATCCAACAAAATCTAACAGAAAAAAGACAAAACGACAAAGACAGAATCTAAGGAACAAAATGGGGTGCCACATGTCATTGTCCAGCTGTCCAATTAGGATGGTCCTACATCGGTACCTTCCCCTCAAAAGATGCAGACTCGTCCTCGAGTGTATTGACTGTAGTTTGTTCTTAGGACTGGGAATCTCAACTAGATCAGTTACTTGATTAGGGTGTTTAGTGTAAACCACAGTGAAAGGAGCTTGCCTGTGGATCTGTTCACCTTGAGACAAGGACCTGGTCCCACTGTTTGGGCTTATCCCCAGCCAAAACACTTGATCATATCTCTCCCAAAGTGCGGTTCTTGGTAAACCATGCAAACGGACGACTTCCCTGAAAAAACGATGAGCAACATAACTGGCATATGCAGTCTTTTTAGAAGGAATGAAGTGGGGACCTTTTGGATAATATGTCCACTACCACAAAAAAAGGAATCATGGTGCCTTGGAGTTTTAGGAAGTCCCAAGACAATATCCATGGAAAGGTCTTCCCATATGCACAAAATTCGACTTCTGGAGGGGTTGAAAGCAGATTTCGGCCTCTACAAATTCGAAATTTGCACGAGGTGTGGTGCCATTAACAGTGTCCATAAAAGAAATGTATTTGATAGACATGAATTTCTTGAATACAACAACTGTAAGGACTTCCAGAGGATTAAGCCAAGAATTTTAGCTTTTAGACCAATGATCAACTAACTTTAGGTCCATGTCTTGTCGTCTTTTAGGATAAACGTACTCTAAAGTCCTAACCCAATACTTTTTACTTAATCTATAAGGAATTCAGTTTATAATATATACTTAATCCGATTCCCTTACGGACTCGACGACTCATAGGATAAACACAATACCAACAAGACATTACGACGTTTATCTAAAACATTGATCATATTGTTAATTAGATTTCCAAATGAATAGCTTAATTGGAACAAATGAATTCCAAACGATTTCCCATGACTCATTTAGTAAACATATAAGCTAGTTGATCTCCAGTTTGAACCATATATATATATATATATATATATATATATATATATATATATATATAATGTATTTATTACCCTTTTTTCCCCTCATGGTTCCTTTTATTTATTGTCAATTCAATAAGTTTCTCGTTACTTTACAACAATTATATTAATGGTCCGTTTGGATTGCTGATGAAATTGATGGAACGGAATGGAATAGACGTGATTACATTCACACGTTTGATACGCGGTGGAATGAAATGTATGAGATTCTATAGGATATGACTAGTCACATGGTGAGTGTTGATGAGTGTGGCGGATGATGTGATGTGTGCGGCGGTGGTTGTAGTGATGAGGGTGGTGTGGTGTGTAGTGATGAGGTGGGCGGTGACAGCTGAGTGAAGATCGTTGGTGATAGAGTTGGTCGTGGTAGAGGCTGATGGTATGTGGTGGTGGTGGTGGGGGGTAGATTATGGCAGAGGATGGGGAAGATGGTGGTGAGGTGGGTGGTGGCAGGGGTAGCGGTAAGGTGGGAGGTAACGAGAGATGGTGGTGGGATGAGTTGTGATGGGAATGGTGGTGAGTTGTGACAGGGTAGTCAGTGGTGGATTGCGGTAGGTTGGGTGGGTGGCAAAGGAGGTAGCGTGTGGTGGTGGGGTGGGTGATGATTGATTTTTACGCATATCTTATATTTTATATTTCATTCCATCAAACCATTCCGTCGGTTTCATCCATCATTTTTTTCTAGAATGACAATGATTTCAGTATATTCTCTCGCATCACAACACACTAAAACGAATTAGCTATGGACTTTAGATTCCACATAGATTTGTTTAGCTGTCCAATCGGTGTAAATGAATATACCATCCAATAATCTCCCTTTCTAGATAGGTATACAAGAAGACTTTGTGGTGTTTGTTAAAGAACCTAGTTTTGACATGTGTCCTTATGTGTTGTAATTGTTGTGTGGTCAGAAATCTCTCTCTGTCCTTATCTGTAAATACCCAGTGAATGATAACCCAGTTTCCAATTGTACCTCATGTGCATCTGTCAGAGAAAAAGAGACAGAGAAAAGATGAAATGAAAATGGAATCCCAATATTTCCTTTTGAATTGGACATAAAGAGAAATAGGGAAATCCTTCTGCTTGAAATTCATTACCGTTCCGCAATCCTCCGTTTTATACTGAACCGTTAGATGATGTATTACATGTGTATACGAAAACAAACAATATTTTTGTCTTTCTTATAATCATTGCCATACAAATAACGATTCGATTCGATTCAGTACACACAGACTTTCCGATACAAATCTTACCCTTCTGCTTGTAGCTAAGGGAAGTACTGAACCAGGAGTAGTTGCAAAAATGAGAAATTTTCCGTTGGTGATTCCACATGAATGAAGTAAAGTAGCCGGTGAAGTGATCAGAATCAAAGTGTGATTCTGATCACTCCACCGATCATATATATATATATATATATATATATATATATATATATATATTCCCAAAATAAACATCTCTCCCTGCATTTGGGTACTGACTAATTATGACTTTTCCAATAGATTTTCAAAATATACTTAACCAAATTTTTATGTCCTACAAAGTCCTAGTATAGGAAATTTTTTGGTATTAAAATTTGCACTATATGTGCGTAATGATGCTCATTACCTGGAATTTTAGAGCACAAAAAATGTTCTGCGCGTTCAATCGTTTACTTTTGAATAACAGTTTTGAATATATGATGGAACTACAGAATTAGATGTTTTTTGTTTTGGCACATTAATTGTTTTTGTTGGGGTTGTTACATGGAGGTCGTGTGCAGGGGCGAAGCTACAAAAGCCTCAGGGGCAGGGGTGGGGCTTCGTCGGATTTTTTTAATTACCAAACTAATCTAGGCAAACAGTAAATTCGAAAATAGTCTTTATATATATATATATATATATATATATATATATTGTTTGTCGCTGATTTTGAAGGTATATATAGTGGTAGAATGGTATAGTGTCTAAGTTTTTAGCAGTAGGACTCCTGTTAAAATCCCAGCATACCCCTTCCCTCCAGCAGCTCCCACTCGTGACCACACAGTTTCATTACACAATGAAACTGTGTTGTTCAGATTGAACAACACGGTGTCTTTATACGAATGGAGACGCCACATAATTATTTCCCCTCCCTCCCTCACACGGTCACACTTGTTTCTGTTCAATGATAAAGCCAAACTGGCCCTGTTAAAAAAAAGGGCAATTTTTACATCAGCAAAACATCTAAAACATCTGAAAGAAAATGAACATAACAAAAAAAAAAAAAAGAGGGAGTGGTTTAAAAGGACAAAAAAAAAGGAAAATAGAAATCAGGACAGTGAACTTATAAATTGGGTGATAGAACAAATCCACTGATCATAACCCTAAATCCAGTGTTTGCTGCAGTGGAACTAGACTCAAATCTAATGTTTCACTATCACAGTGGAATAAAAACATGTCTTTTTTTACCCGAAATCACAGTGGAATAAGGACATGTCTTTTTTTACCCGAAAAAAATTCTACTGTCCTCATTGCATATTTCTTGGTTTAAATTGTCCCTTTTAACAATAAACCCAAAAAAAAAAACCATATGAACAAACAAACCCAACAAAAGAATGCAATATGTTGATATCAACTGCCCACAAAAAAATGCTGTCTTTGGTGGTATTATTTTCAATCCTAATTCACAGCCCAGATGCTGAACAATTAACAGTCTTGTTAGAATTTGAGTGAATTTTCTTCTTTAGAAAATTTGGGAACATTGGATAGAGAAATGTGATGTGCAAGACTGAAAATGTAGCAGTGGGGGGGGGGGGAGGAGGGAGGCGTGTGAGAACTGAGATAAGTTGGATGTTTGGTTGAAAGTGTAAGCAGATCAAGATGTTTGTAGGGCAGGTTTGGGGGTGGTCTTAGAAATAGGTTATTCTTCTTTAGTCACTTAATTTACATCGTAGACACACGTGGATGATTCTGGATTACACAGTTTGAACTTGAGTTGAAATCGTGTGGTCCGGATTCAACTCCATGTTTTACTCCTCAGATCATAAAAGAACTTCCCCTTAGAAAGGGCCAATATAAGGTGGGAATGAGCGGAAATTATAAGGTGGAGACTCCAATATGAAGAGACAGCGTATGTGAGCAAGTTCACAGGCCATGTGATTTAAATTCTGCGTGCACGAGAATGAAGCGTGTGGTCCGGGGATGAAGCGCACATATGACTTCGTTATATCGTAGTCCACCTTAGAATTTCCCGGGAATGAGGGGGAGAATGGGCCAGAAGGAAAAAAAGAAGGTTTTGCAGAGGTGGAAAAACTGCCGGAGGAGTACGCTTTTTTTTCCCTAGGAAGGATAAATTTGTCATTTTAAGTATAGTTTGAAAAAAATTTGCTCTGCCAATACCTTTAGTTTAGGCTCACGAAACAGGAGATTTTTTTTTGGACATAGAGTTGAATAATAATTCGAACTGAATCAATAATTTATTCATAGAGTTGAATAATAACTCAAAACAATAACGATTCAACTCGGCTCAAGTTTGCCTGAGAAAAAAATTGTTTAATATTGGTCCCAACTAAATTTAATTTATGTTTAGAGTATGCCTTAATTATGTTTGACAAAATGTTAAGCACTTTTAATTTTGAATGGGAGCACCAGCAGCTTGAGAAAATATGTTAAGCTTTATATATATAGGGAGTTATAATTCGCACCACGTCAAACATACCGCTATACCACTTTATATTTTACATCACATCTTCTACTTTAATACCACACTTTTGAACTATCTCCACACCAACTTTTTTTTTATTACGAATTAGTCTCTCAATTTCACACACCCCACCTACACACCCACCTACAATTTGGCCGGAATATATATATATATATATATATTTTTTTGGCCAGAATATTTTTTGTGTTCCATTTGGCCGGAACAACAGCTTGGCCGGAATATTTTTTGGCATATTTTTTTTGGGATCATTTGTCCCTCAATTTGGCCGGAATATATAGAAACCAAACAACGATTCGACCCCCAATTCGACCCCCAAAAGAACAACAATCTAAGATAACAAGTGCAATGTCAAAAGCCAAGAAAATGATTTCTTAAGAGCTATTGAATTTGCCCATGATGGGGCTTTTTTTCAGGTATGGCGTACGGATGATGCAGAGTCACAGGTTGCCGGATTTTAAGGAGTTGGGTCGGGTTGGGTTTTAGTCTTGACGGGGGCGGAGACAGAAGGGCTGTGATTCAAATAGGAGGGGTTGTGTTCAAATCAGGGCCGGGGGAGTAGGATTTAAATCGGAGAAGGGGAGGGGCGGCGTTCATGTTGCGGGGCAGGGGCAGGGGCAGGGGCAGATCGGGGGAGGGGGAGCAAGGAGCGGTTGGTTTGGGAGGAGGGGCGGACTGGGTGGTATTGGTGGTGGTTCAGGTTGGGGCTGGATTTGCGGTGGTGGGTGTTCGAAAAGGACCTATATCTGAGCTGAAAAACCGCCGCCGCCGTTCATCTATTTTTTTTTTTTTTTTTTTTTTTTTTTTTAGAAAAGTTGTTCATCTGCTTCTGTGTTTGTAATTTGAGAATTCCGATTTGAAAGGGTACAATGGCTTCAAAGAGGATTCAGAAAAAATTTAAAGAACAATGTGAAGGAAGATATATGCTACTAGTATATAAAAACAATAAAAAAAGAAAGAAAGATGTCTTCTGAACATTTTGTGCTGAAAAGCGTCTATCCTATTTTAGTGGAGGAAAAAAAAAACGCTGGTGGTCATGGCTGTGGGGGGTGGAAGGGCGGCGAAGAGGGCTTTTTTTTGGGTGGGGACGTAAAAGGTTTTGAATTTAATGGTTGAAGGGAAGGAAGAGAGGATGGTTTAAGGTGTAGGGTGGTGTTGGGTGGAGAAGAAGAGATGGATGAAGATGGATTGGGTGGAGAAGAAGAGATGGATGAAGATGGAGGGGGAGTGTTTTGTAAATTGAAAAAAATTGGGTGAATATATGATAATATAATGCTTTGCTGTTAGTAAAAAAGAATTGGTAATAAAGGATATTGGTTTTTTTTTTTTTTTTTTTTTTTTTTTTTTTTTAATAAGGTGTAACGGTAAGTTTGGTGTGGTGTAAATAAAGACCTCCTATATATACTACATCCGATATAAAATATAAGTCATCTTAGAACTTTTCACACATATTAAATAAGTGGTTGAATGTCGTAAATTTGATTGTCAAATGTCTAAAATACCCCTAGACTATAATTAATGCAATAGTTGTTAGGTAATGAAAGTTGTTATATTGATAATAAATGGAGGTAAAATAGAGAAAATGGTAATAAATGTTGCATTGATAATATGTAACGACACAAATCAAAAAATGGTTTGAACATGTGGTTATTTTATGTGTAAACAACACTAACCCGTCCGTTCTAAAATAACTGAGACAGTTCAAAATTCATTTTGTTCCAAAATAACTTATACAATTCAAAATTCTTTTTATTCCAAATAACTGATGCAGAACATCATCCAATGCAAAATTTAATGCAAAATAACACCAGTGCCACTGACGTTCTTTTTCGATACTAATGTTTTTCATCCGTGACATTTTTAGAACTATAACTTCAGTGCAATGATGTTATTATCGAAAACCAATATCAGTCTCAATGGCGTCATTATTGGCCAATAACGCCGATTATCACAGATGTTATTTCGCACAAAAATAATCACGATGCTTGAAGTAATATTTTAAGTGCCAGAAGCAGTTGTAGTGTCAACAGTAAAAGTGTGGTGTCAATAAAAGCTGCTTAAAAAAAATGTTAAGTCTAATCAACAACATTTTAAAACATTTAACATCAATGAAACATCAATAATTCCTTCAAATCTGTACAAAATACACGACAATATTATGCAATTGTGCTAGAAAATGAGAGGGAAAAATAGTTGTCTTTATTCAAAGACATATTCAAGAATCAAAACCAAAGAACCACATCACTTCCCTTCGTTAACTTGCTTCATCGATTTAGTAGTAGAAATTTCCTTTTTTTTTTTTTTTTTCCTAGCCCTGTTCAAATCTTTGTAACGTAAAATAATAAACTCGTGACTCTCCTCCAACATCTCTACAAGATGAAGAGAAAATAAGGAATCAGGTCCGTGTAAGGACACAGTTTTTTCGTTCAGGTCATGTTAGACCTAATAATTTTCTTTCAGACATCATGTGTTAAATAATGAGCCCATTTGCATCGTAGTTTGATTAATTTCCTAAAAAACCCTTAAATGTGTTATTTGAAAATTCTCATGAATGGTCCTGAAGGATTATGATTATATCACATGATTCAATGTTGTGTTCTTGTTTTGTTTGCAGGATTTGTATTTTATTTAAATTAATCTAATTAATTGTTATTTCAAGTATTGAATTTTATTCTATATTGAAATAATTTAATTAATTACATTTTCTTTAAATATACACCACATATATATACATTGCAGGCCAGCCCTTTCCTTCTTTTTTATGAAGGGAAGTTCTAATGTCACCCCGCTTTTTATTAGTGACATCTTTTTTTATACCTAAGACTACAAGATATTACTTTAAGATCATTAAGAATATATTTATTATTTTTTTACTTCACTCACAAAAAATAATAAAAAATCTACTTCTTACACCACAACTTTTGGAAAATGTAAACTAGTCTTAAAAATTAATGAAACTATTAATCTAATTCACTCATCTAATTGAAACTAAAAAACATTAATCCGTTTTATCTACAAACTTAATTTTAATACAAATAAAGTTCTTAAACACCAAAAAAATCTTCATTCTTTAACAAAAAATAAACCCATCTTCTTCCACCACCACCTCATCTTCTTCCTCACTTAATCACAACCATGGAACCTTCATCTTCATCAAATACAACTTTTAAAGATCATCATCTTAAATCAACTCTAATCAATCAATACACACATTGCCATGAAGAAGATGTGGAAATCTCATTTGAAAACATCATTTTCTAGCCAAGCGGAGAAGAAGACGGAACCATCAAATTTGGTGATTTCTTAGTCTAAAAATCTTATTTTGATGTTCAATGTGTGAGTTAAGTGAATGTGTAAACCTTTTACATTCATATATCATGGTAGACATTGATTGATGGAAGAAATTTTGGTTCTTTTGCTATTTCCGGTCGTCTTTAAGGCTTTGCCGGCATTATGTTACGTTCTGTAGCGTCCATGTCAGACGTAGAGAACGTCAGTCTCACTAATGCTCGTCTGGACGTATGAACGTCCCCTATAGCGACGTTTAAAGATTAATTCGTAAAATACTTGTAATGTTTGAGCGTTTGTGAGTATGACGTTGAGAACACACCTCGATATGTCGGTATTGGTGTCGCTTACGTGAGCGATGGCTTGGTTGACATTGATATGTTGTTACTCTGACGCCGTACGTCGGCGTTGGGTTGGGTGACTAATTGCTTTGCTTGAGTGTCATCTTAACGCCGGTGGTTGTGGCGTTCGCTTTTACTTACTAGAGACATAAGAACGTCACATGCGGTGGCGTTCTGTGTATTTTTTCACTTTATCCATTCATGTGTATTGAACTACCATTTACTTGTTTTTTTTATATTTAATCCATAGAAACAATGTGATGAAACAAATAATGACAAGATAAATGATGCGGGGGTAGTAGAAGACGACGACGATGAGTATTTTAAGGGAATAAACAATTAAGTTAATATGTTATTTTCTTATCCCAATTGACTTTGACTGTACTTAATACAAATGCATGTATGTTTTTTTGTAGCATTTGGCTGATGAAATGATTGATGAGGTCCAAGAAAATCTTAAGAATCTTTGAGATACCACACTTGCCTTGAGGGACGAGAGACCTGAAGAGTTATCAATCCATATGACTTCAGTTTTTACAACTGATCGAGTATGTACTTAAAACTTATACTATTTCAATGTTTGTGCATTTTAAACCTGATTTTTTATTCATTATATTTATATATTGGTCACAGGTATATAATTTGCATGAAGCCGTCATCAAACAACTCAAGGAATTGGCAAGAGCGAATGGTGTCGTCATTGTGATAATGAGATCTGACATGACCGGAAAGGGGACACCGCACATTAAATTCCAATGTGATAGAGATGGAGAGCTAAAGGATCATTGCAAAAGAGGAACGTACGTGTTAAAAGTTGGCACAACGGGAAAGAATAAGCAAAGAGAATCGTCCCTAAGAAAATGCGGATGTCCGTTTCTATTGAAAACCACGACATTGAAGAAGGTGTGGATCGTAAATGTCTTGAATGGTGTGCATAATCACAAAACATTCAAGTATGATGAGAGCCATTCATACCTTTGTCGGATTGACAAAGAAGAAGTTGATGCTGTTGCAACAATGACTCAAATGACATTTTGCCTGGAAATATACTACGGATGTTGAGTAAGAACGATGAGACTAACTGTTCGTCACAAAAGGCAATCAATAACGTACGTGCTAAGATAAGGAAGAACGCATGTGAGGGTTGGACAATGATGCAAGAGGTTTACAATTTGGCGGATAAGACCACATCCTTCGTTCATTGTAAGCATGATGAGGGCAACGTAGTGAATGATGTTTTTTGGGCCTATAACGATAGCTTGTCCCTTGCAAGGTGCTTTCCTCTGTCACGCTTATAGATTGTACCTATAAGACAAACAAGTACAAGATGCCCTTTTGCATAGTGTTCGCGTTACGTCTACGGACATGTCATTTTCGGTTGGATTTGCACTACTATGTTTGGAGAGGGAAGGCAACTACACATGGGCTTTGAATATGTTTCGCCAAGCAATTGGTGACCAAAGCGAGCGAATATGTTGTATCGTGACAGATAGGGAATAAGCTTTAATGAACGCAGTACGGGTGGTACTTCCAAAGCAAAGAACTTGTTATGTTGGTGGCACATCGAGAAAGGTTTGTGTCTAATTTGAAGACGAGGACTACGAGCGAAGGTTGGTAGGATTTAATATCAGCATGGACAGAGGTTGTTAAATCAAACACCATAGAAGAGCTGAATGAGCGATTGGATGAGTGTAAGAAGACTTTTAGTGAAGACGTCATGACTTACGTTTCATCTATATGGTTGAATGCACACAAGGAGGAATTCGTTTCGGCATGGATGAACTCTGTGTTTTATCTAGGAAACACATCAACATCGAGAGTCGAGGGAATGCATTTAGTGTTTGAAAATTGACTAAATACCGAGCTTGGGGACTTGGTTGCGGAGTGAGAATCCGGCGTTTGCTTTATAGATCAAGATATAAGAAAAATCAAAAAATCTTTTGAGCAGTCTCTTTTCATGGAGTCTAAAAAATTCAAAGATGAGCTGTTGTTTAAAAAGCTTAAACATCATGTATCTATATACATATTGGACTTGATGAATGACTTGGAAAAAACTGATGCTAGCAATGTGTTGAATAAGGAGTGTGGATGTATTATTCGAATGACACACGGATTGCCGTGTAGACATGAGATGACAAGGTTTAAGAAGAAGGCTGGATGCATCCTTCTATCATCGTTCGATGTTAATTGGAAGACTCTAGATATCAAATGGCCATCTTCAAAAGAATCGGATCTAGACTACGTGCCACTTTTGCATGCCTTAGAAGAAAAATTGAAGATGGAAGACGTGTGGGAGAGACAGAGTTTGATAATGAAGATACGAGACATTTGTCAATCGATTATCTGATGTTGCAAGAGCAGCGAAAATGACGAGTCGTGGCCGCTAAGGGATCCGGAAACAAGAGGAAGTTAGTGGAGGACAACTCAACTAAGTGGGAGATTAGTATGTTTGAACGAGTTGAAGAAGAATTATCGAGTGTGAATGACATGATATCTTGCGAAGAACATAAAAAGCATTGTCAAGGTTCTCGAGCCCCGACTCCACCTTCATCTCAAGGTGTTTCTTCTGCGAAGAAGAAAAAATCTCCAAGTACTCGGGCGCCATCCAAACGTGCATGTTTCGATAGAATGCCAAAGGTTCCAAAGTTTGAGTCGGCTATATTTTCTCTTTCGTTGGATATATAAATAGGTATCTTAAATATTTTCTAGAAAATGTTCATGAGCACATTTCCTCGAGGTTAATGTAATTCCGGATTGAAATTGCGGCTTTAGAGTAATAACACACGGAATAGGGTTTGAAAAGAGTAATTGACCGATCTATATACTAAATATATGCTTTCCAAAATGCTTTGTGATTGTCAAAATCCCACAAACTCCATAATCCCTAGCCATGGTGTTTCAACCTTCACCTCATCTTAATTCTCTCCCTCTCCAGCAATGGCAGCGTCCAATTCTGATCAAGCGTTTGCGAATTCAGCTCCAGTGTTCGCGAATTCTGCTTCGACGATTCCGCAGCAATCGGCCCCAAATCAGAAGACGAATAGCGGTTTTCCTTCCCTATCCGACTTTATCCATGGCACCTTCAAAGGAGAGCCGGCAATTACACTTCCTCGGGCAATCGAAGAATCTCTGGCAGCGAAATTCCAAAACACTCTTGTAGGGAAATTCTCTCAAGGCAAACTGGAATGGATTCTATTGGTAGATTCATTGTTATACAGAATTTTAAAGGTACCGTGTCAGTTGGTTTAATTGATAGAAAACATGTTCTTCTCCGATTTGAAATCACAGAGGATTATGTTCGATGTTTCTCTCGACCAATCTGGAATGTAGAAGGAAAACCAATGAGAATTTTAAAATGGACCTCAAATTTCCGAGTTGATCGAGAATCGTCTATTATTCCAATTTGGTTGTCTTTGCCTATGCTACTGATTCATTTGGTTAATGAGGGGTTTATTTTTTCCTTAGTATCATTCTTTTGTAAATCTCTAAGGATTGATAATGCTACTGAACTGCTTAAACGGCCCTCGGTTCCTAGGGTGCAAGTAGAATTTGATTTACTAGATTTGGTGCCATCTAGGGTATGGGTTCAAAGTGAAAATGAAAGTGGTTTTTGCCAAACAATTGAAATTGAGAAGGATCTACCCCTATATTGCAGTTTTTGTTGGCATATAGGGCATCAAGAACATTTTTGTACAGTTAAACATCCATAATTACACCACATTTATACTAAAAAAAAAAGGTCCAAGCACACACACTGAATACAGGCCAAAGAACCTATCAGAGAAGTTTGGGTGTGAGGCAATAGGGGCAGATAAAAATATGCAAGACAAGTCCAGCACATCTATTGTGCAAGCTGCTGAAAATTTAGCATTAGCAGGGGTGGTAAATCAAATGGTTAAAGGGCATGAAAGTGTAGCTGAGTCAAATGCTTCTGTAGATTCTCAGCAGAACCACATACATGAGCCTTCAACTAAAATGAATGGGCTCATTTGTGATCAATTGGGTGAGGACAAGCATATAGGTGATTTAGAAGAGGGTCAATTAGGGGATTGCCCATTTGAGCTAGTAGATTCTACAAATGTTGGAAAGGGCTTAGTTGATGCAAATGTTGGAAGGGTTGCTGCTGAACAGCAAGTCCAGGAGCATGCTGAACTTGTTGTGGAAGTGCCACAAATTGAGAAAATCTAGCAGCGCAATTCACATCAAGGTAAAAATTCTGAGATCGTTGCTGCCATAGAACCAAAGCAAGCACAAAAGGGTGCTGAAATGGGTGATGATTATTCTTTAGTAACATTGAAAAGTAAGGAAATGGTCCTTCAAAATTCTGATGCTGCGCCAAGTAATCAAGCAGCAATAGGTAAAGTGATGCTGCCTGCAACATCCGGCATTCTGCCTGCCCATAAAGAAGATACGGTTGATGGAAATTATGTTGTGCCGTCTATATATTTTGTAAAGGATTTGAGGTCTCTGCATATTTAACTATAAAAAATTCCTTTGACATGCTTTCTAGACCGGGTACGGAGTTGAATCAATTGAGTAAAGAAAGCATCCAAGATGAGCTTAAGAACTTAAATTTAGGTTGTCCCAGTGCTAAGAGGGCTGGTTATTCTTCTGATAAAGATTCCAAAGTGAAACTGACTCCCTTTCAGAAGATAACTAGAACTCGCATGAAAAATAAAATTTTCGATCTGTAGTTTTTCCCTAAAAGCTAGGAGCTCGGATTTGTGAGTTCCAACCCTTCTTTTTATGGAATAAAAAATACCTTTTTTTCAAAAAAAAAAGAAAAAAGAAAAAAGAAGAAGAGAGTAATTGACCAAAGGTGAGAAAAGCGGTGTAACATGATATGATGGCAAACAATGATCATTATATGGCCTTATTTGGAGGCCAAGAATGGGTCTACAACCAATGCATATTCTCGGTTGATCATGAAGAAGGAGCGTGCGGAGTGGACAAGTATTTTGACAGTTTCCTTGGTTGGGTTGTGTGCAACAGTTATGGTGTCATTAAGCATATTGTCTAAAATGCACGGAAATCAAACCATGCTTCCAACTAAGAAAAATACTTCTGTTTGTCCACCTTATCATATATGATGAGTTTTTGCAATGGTAACCATTTTGATCGTTTGATTATGAAAGATAGTTGTCCAATGACTAAGGTGAATGCGGTTTGGAGTACTGTTCGGACGTTGGAAGCAAACCAATGGCATGAGAAATTACGACATAGGCTCGGTTTATGACATGATGTGGTCATGAAACATCATATGGATGAGGGATCATATTGATTTGGAATCGCCGAGTGCCTAAGTATGAAGTTTTTTTTAATATAAATTCAATGTTGTATTTCTACTCATTTTGTGGATGCACAATGTTCTACTTTGTAATACTTTTAGATGATACTTTTGAGCTACTTTGATGAATAACGACCATTTTGTGATGTATGCTACTAATATTGATATATTTTTTTTTCATTTATGTGATTTTTGGTGTAATTACGCAATTTGTAATGTTGCTGTTTCTTGGGGGGGGGGGTATAATTTTGTGTTTAATATACGTCAACAATTTAGGTTTTGTTCCTCAAAACACCATCCATACTGACGTTCATAGTACCGCAGGAACGTCCAAATGATGACGTTTTGAAGATCATAAGGAATACCATTCTGTCACTTAAGGGCACCTAAACACTCCCCAGGCTGACGTTCATAGTATTCAAGGTACGTCCACACTGATGACATTTTGAAGAAACAGAAGCAAACTTGTTCTGATCTTTAAAATGTCAACACAAAAGATGTTAATTTTAGATTATGAATGCCAGCATTTCGGCGTTTTAAAGAACGAAGTAATACATACATTCGCTTAAAATGTCAACATGACTGACGTTTATGTTACCATAAAAACGTCTACTTTGCTGACGTTTTGAAGAACATAATCAATATTGTTCTGATCCGTACAACGTCCGTACCACTAATGTTCATATTACTTCAGGATCACCAGCATATTTAACATTATGCAAAACAGAATCCAAACTGGTCTTGTCCTCTACACGGTACTCACGTCGACGTTGCCATCATCACATAAACGTCACCATGGCTGATGTTAGAAGAAACATTAGCAATAGCTTTTTGTACTAAAAAACGTCAACCTCCCTGACGTTCATATGACATGAGAAACGTCTACATGGTTGACGTTTTCCAGAACAGTTTCAATTCCACTCCAGATCCAACCAACCAAACCAAAATTTAAATCCAACAAAACTCCAAACACCATAATCCAAAAAAACCTATTAAAAATCCAAACTGAACTCCAATCCAAATCCAGATCAAAGCAATAAAAAGTGGGGATGGAAGTACAAATCCAAACTACAAACTCCAATAAAAATCCGAACACCAAACACCAAATCAAAGTACATGAAATACAGAAATGAAAAGTCCAAATGAAGTATGGAAATGAAAATTCCAAATGTTCATTAAATGTATCAAATACCAAAGGCAAC
The DNA here is from genome assembly GCA_026214975.1 of Gentiana macrophylla. Classification (NCBI taxonomy): domain Eukaryota; kingdom Viridiplantae; phylum Streptophyta; class Magnoliopsida; order Gentianales; family Gentianaceae; genus Gentiana; species Gentiana macrophylla. The sequence goes on along the minus strand of CM047808.1, from coordinate 18,718,141 downwards.
TATCTCTTTTTCATGGTCTTTGCACGTTTCTTCGGTCGTTGAACTTCTTTTTGATCTTTGGCTTCAGATTTGACACACATCTTCAACATCTTGCGTACATACACTTGTAGTCAGAAACTCGAATGCCATCTCAAGAACCTTCATTAGATCATTTTTTGTTTCTTTTTGAAGCATTCACAAACACATTTTCTACAACAACAACAACTTTAGCCTTGTTTGCCTCATCCTATATGTTAAACAGAAAAAACGTTAATGACATTGAAAAAACAAACACACAACTGATTGTATATTCGTAAATAGATATGGTCAAACCTCTCTTGAATCTCGCTGCTTCTTTTTGCTCACACCAGTAGGACGACGTACGGCAACACCTCGATATCAGTTCATGTAACCAGCCGTGCATTCCCAATGAAACCTCGCTTTCCCTATTATTTGGACCTTATTTACTGGATGATTCACAAAATGGATGAAGTCAATGTCACGTGATGAGTGGGTGACATTGTATTGTTTCACCTTCGCGCTTCTATGCGACACTTTTGGAGGAATTGGTGACTGGGTATGGATTGGACATTACCAAACTGACGGACGACACTGTTTGGGTGATACACATCTACAATGTCTAGTGTCCTTATGTAACCATAAATCCACCGTACGTCATCATCAAGCACCGTTCTCACTTCCCGATAAGCATCCCAAACAACATGCAAGATCGAAAATGCTTTAAGTATAACTAAACGAGCCATTATCTTAGTTAATGCGAAGGTTCATGCTTACATCTCGTGCATCCATCAAGTCTAAGTCCTCTCTCAAATGCTTTAAGGATGGAATTGCCACATGATCGTAAATTCCGATGAATGAGTTCCCATTTTAATGACCGTACATCTCCTTTGCATTTAAATTTTTGTTCGCCAGAGGTTGCAATACTAGGAAGTGTCGTACACCAATGTCTGTAAAAACATATTACAAAATAGTAGTGTAAGCATTTAAACATACACAATAAACACAAAAAAAAAACATTTAAATAACAAGTGTTACCTCTAGCAGTGTCAGGTATCCATAATTCCAACAGTATTGATCCTAGAAGCCTTCCATAGTTACCGGTAAAGATTTTCCAATGTAGCAGCACCCCAAGCCCACTCACCAACCTTATCCAGATCCTGTAGAAAATGAAGTTAAGGTATGCCTATATCATCTCCACTACGGTCTTGAATCAAAGTACATGCAAGCATGTACAACAAATATCCGTTCATAACTTGATCCACAAGAATGATCGGTAGCGATCGACGCATCTGGAACCCTCTTTACTTCAGACACCGTATTTACCCGCAAGGTTGTCCTTCAACCAACTTTTGGACACCCGTAGTCCACCAACATATCCTAACTCATCTGCCACTTGTTCTTTACCAATCCTAAACCAAAGGAACAAATGAAACCGGTTTTTCTCTTTGTCAAATTCAAAGTTCATGGCCTTTCCGACGACGGTAAGCCTTTGATATATTGGACATCATCTAGTGTGATCGTCATCTCACCGAATGAGAAGTGGAAGGTGTTTGTTTTTGGATGCCACCTCTCAACAAAAGCACTGACGATCACACGATTGGCTTGGTTGTATGAAGAACGTACCAGATTGGACAACGGATTAGCTATCAATCTTTCCTTGAATTCTTCACATTCATTATCGATCTTCCACAGTTTTAGGGAAGATGTGTACTGCTTGCATCCAATTATACCTCGGTCATCTTCAATTCCACGAAAAGAATATAAAGTTAGATATAAGTTTAAAACAATTTCATAAAATTATACAACTTAAAAAATACCATACATTTGTCATTATTTAACAACCCGTAACCAACATGTTCCTTCCAATCCCCCTCCAACAAAATATCGGTGTCTACCACCACACCATCGTCGCTATCATACTCTAAACACTGAGCTGCGGCTACTTCTGCCTCTGTCGGTGCTCCGGCACTTTTCGGATGCCTGTCATGTAGTGGCCCTAGATGTGGTGGTCCCGAAGTACTGGATGCCTGTCCCGTAGTTGCCCCGGCTATCTGTTCTGTAGTGGCTCCTGCAGTACCGGATGGCTGTCTTGTAAGGGCCCCAGCAGTACCAAATGCCTCTACTGATGGCCCCGCAATAACAACTCTCTCTACATATGTCGTAACCCTTGCACTAAAATCTCCAACAATCTCAATTGCCTCCGTCGTAGCCCCGACACTAACACCTCCAACTGACTCAGTGATGGCCCCGACACTCGAATCTCCAACTGTCTCAACTGTTCACTGAAGGTGCCTGCATTCCCAACTATGTCACCACTAACTCAGTGGTGGCCCCGACACTCGAATCTCCAACTGTCTCAACTGTCACTGAAGGTCGCTGCACTCATAACTGTGTCTCAACTGACTCAATGGCGGCCCCGACACTAGAATCTCCAGCTGTCTCAACAACCTCAGCTGTCTCTCCCAATTCAGGCTCGGTTGGCTCATGTACTTGTGCAATCTCGGCTTGCACATTCTTTTGCCGTTTCTGAGTTCTTTGATATGACACCTTTATATGTTTAGAAACATTACTAGGCTGAACATGAGCTTCGTACGGTGCTTCCGCATCACCTTGATCCACAGCGGTACCTTCATCACTATCTTCAAAGCGTACAATCTTACCAGACCTCGTCTTAGTCATAATTTCCTATATGAGACAAGAAATGAATTGTCTTTCAGATGAGTGTAATCAACTAACAAAGGCAGTCAAAATAAATAAACAAAGCTCATATGAATGCCATAAACCTTATATAAGTTGCCATATCAAGGACAACAAAGCAGACTATTAACAGTCTCATATTCAAGGCTAGATAAACTTATACTAAACGTCATATGGTTGATCAAGCTTACATACCAATCTCAGTTCAACAATTAAGCATATTATCATATTAATGGACTTATCAAAGCAAGACATATGAGAAGGAAACACATATCAAACTAACCAAATAAGGTCCATATAGACTCAAAGACTTTCCAGCTTATCCAAGAAGTCAAGATGACATTTGCTTACTAATTCAATAGCACCTTTAAGGCATAATCTACTTAGTATATATCATCTATATGTATTAAGCTCACATTATTAAAGTTCACATTTATCATGTGGCATGTAAGTTTATCATACAAGATTATGTTATCCAAAACCAAAATAGATTAATAATTGTTGGTCCCAGAGAAGGGTGAAACTATAGTCAGAGGGGGGGGGGGGGGGGTGAATGACTATAGTGGAGTTTCAAAAACTTTTCTTTTATTTAAAAGCTTTTGGGCAGCGGATAAGTCCCTTCTTACTATGTTGTTTTCAAATCAGTTTAGACAATCACAAATATAAGTTATGATGTACGCAAATTAAATAAATGCTGTAAAGTAAATTGCAGAAATTAAATTGACACAAGGCTTATAGTGGTTCAGGGTGGTGTAATCCCTTAATCCACTCTTCTCCTGTGATGATCGGAGGAATTCACTATTGTTTTCACAGACACAATAGTATGATTGTCCTTGGCTTCCCAAGCTTCACAATCTACAAGACTATCACTCCTTGACTGCAACAGCTTCAGTGATTCAGTCTTCCTTTTTTGCTGCTCCTTAAGATCAAAATCCTTCAACACTATCACAGATTCAACTCCTTCTCAGATTGCCTCTGATTCAGTTGCTTCAGTTTGATATGAATGTGATTCACACACTTGCTTGATCAATCTCAGTTCTGAGTATGACTTTGTAGCTCTGATATTTGAGTTGATCACTAGATGTATCCTTGTAAGTTCGGAGAAGGCTTTTCAAATTGTGAGTTTCTACTTTCTTTCTTTTTGAATCATTGTTTTCTTTTTCTGTCAATGCCTTCTATTTATAGCCTTGAATAACCTTGGTTTTGAAATTCCGTCCGTTGGCTATATTAATGAGGGAATAATCCTTGATTTTATTCTTGATTCCCCCTTAATTGCATTCTCCTTGATTTTAGTGATCGGATTCTTTCTTCAAACGTATAGCAGAAAATCCGTCCTTGATTGATCCTCTATTGATTGTGCATTTAATGCATGATCTTCTGTATCTTCAACATAGATCAAATCTGATCTGGTAAGTGTTACTTCGCCATTTTCAGAACGGTCGAGTGAGCCTTCTGACTTAGCCGTTAGTTCTTTCTTCGCTGTTTTGTCTATGCCGAAAGTCATTTTACTCAGCCGATTCACTGTTTTCTTCTTTGTTTTAGTTTCAGGAGAATCTTTGTACTTCACTGATCCTTGATTTGGGTGAGACCAGTGTACACCATATTTGAATATTGAGTTTCATCACTTGAAACATAACTTAGACTTATCCAAGGTCATCACAGACTTCCTTGGTTATAAGTCAGACCATAATGTCTTCATTGCTTCTCTGCTGGTGCTTGGCTGGCTTCACTTTGCCGAATATCTGTTTTTGCTTTGCCGTCCTACCAACTAGTACAATACTTGTCGACTCAACTTATACAACATGTCGACTCTAAGTAAAGACTTATACAGAGAAATTCTAACTTATTTCAGGGCTTGCTATAACAATTAGTATGGCCATCATCAAAACATAATAAAATGTTCCTAACAATTTCCCCCTTTTTGATGATGCCAAAACCCTCATAAGCCTGAACATAAGTAATCAAAATTTTTCATAATAAACAACTGAATAAAAACTCAACAATTTTATTCATCCATCATAGGGTAATAAGTTCTAAAACTTTATTCAAGTGTTACAAACTACATTTTGCTCAATTCAGCCTTGTACCTCTTGAATTTTGTAGTCTGAACCTCTTCTATGTCTTTCCAATCAATTTCTGGAAACTTCCACTTCAAGTAAGCCAAAGCTGGGTATTTAGATACACCTTGGAAAACTTTTTTGGCAAAAAGTCTGTTGAAATCAGGCATGGTCTCATTTGCCTTAGGTTCTCCAAAATATTTTTCAAGTCTTTCCCTAGCCTCAGCAATATGTGAATCTGCAAACTTGAGGCTTTTGTAGAGACTCCACTGCTCCTGTTTCTCCATTCTCCCCATAGGATTTAAGAATTTTGCCATATATTTGAATTCTTCTTGTTGTTCAGTTGGCAAGTCTTCTGGTCCTTTTGCAGATAGTGGTATGGCTGAGCTTGGTTTGTTGTTGGTTTGTTTGAGAAGTACAAATTCTCTTTTGACTTCATTGTAGAGTTTGGCCATATCGGTTCTCATCCTTTCATCCCGATAAGCTTAGCCAATCAGCCCAAGCTTTATCTTGTGAGGAATGAGGATAAAGTCCTTCCTCACTCTGAAAAATTCTCTTACATGGTCCAAAGACATCCGCATCATATTCTCGCTTTGTTTTGGTGACCAGGTGTAAGTTACAGGCTCCCAGAGTATATTTGGAGCTGCTGCTACCTCTCTTGGTGTTTCCTCTGTGTCTTTGAGTCTGTGTTGACTGGTGATCCTCTTTCTTGACTAGATCCAGTCCTTTCTTGTCATCTGCGCGGACTGTCTCTATCATCATCTCTTCTTTGCATAGGATGAGGAAGTCCAATGCATGGTTCCTTTAAGGCCTTTTCCTTTCTTCTCGACCCTTCTTTGCTTGTTCTTCTGCTTTCATTTCGATCCTTATTTCTCTGTCTCTTGCTCTCGCTTGTTCTTCGATGAAATTTGGGGTCGATTGTTGATCCTTCAGGCTTATCCCCGATTTTCCCCACTTTTTGGCGAAAGATCATCCCTTTGGCTGGAGTAGGATCTTTGTTGGTGGCCTCTGCCGTTCCAATCGAGAATCAAGTTTTGATTCAATAGATGTGAATCATTGTGATGATCATTCAATTTTTCATTGACACTACGAAGTCTAGTGCCAAAGGCTACTGCCATTGATTCGTTTTCTTGGGAAATGTGCTGCCTGAGGCCTGCAAGACTGTTAGTGATATTGATGTTGAGTTGCTTCATCAGATTTCCTTGTTGTTGAACAACAATATTTTATGCATCAATGTATTTTGCAATGGCCTGAAACTTGTTTTCAATGGAGGAGCTTTTGTCATTAAAAGCTGAAGTCATGGATCTGAGATACATAGCTTGCTGTTCCAATTCTTCAGCCAGCAGATCTGCCGCTTTCTCAAAAGTTTCATTTGTAATGCCAGTGGTCAGCTGAGAGAGTTTGTGCCTTACTTCACCGATTCGGATCTGCTTTCTTTGTCCCTTGTTTTGATGTTGGGTGACATCTGCATGCACATCTAGATCTTCAAGTATTTGGGTAGATGTGTAGGCCGGGTGTTGCTTGAATTTCTTTTTCCCCTATCTCTATGCCGGGGTTGCTTTGACTGGAGTGGCGGCGAATGAACCAGATGTCCACAATGTTTGTCTTTGTCGGTGGAACGTTGATGAGACAACGGTTGAGTGGTCATCTTTCTTTGAGTTGTGGACTTGTTGGATGCTTGTGGTTTCAAAAATGTACGGAGAGGAGTGGTATCATCAATTGCATCTGGTGCAGGAGTATCCTCTTCTCTGTCTGAACCAAGATCATCATCATGATGATCATTATCATCATTGTCATCATGATCAACACCATCATCCTGATCATGATCATCTCCACCATCTTCTGAGTCGTAACTTTGTCTCCCGGAGATGCAGGCGCTTTGCCTTGGTTGCATCAACCAAGTCCCATAGAGGTGATTCATCAAGTACACTTACCAGAGTTGTGATTCCCGGAAAAATCAAATAGCCATGCTTCTTCGGCCAAGCATGCGATCCGAGTCTTGAAGTTTGTTATGCCTGAATCGCCTTCCTTCCACTCAAGATATTACGTGATTCTATCATCTATATCGTTTGCGAGATAATTGTACAGCTTCTTCTGGAGATTCCTCATCCTCTCCAGTGTTTTCTTCATTAGGAAGCTGTTCATCCTCACAGATATTTTGTTCGTCTTGCTGTTCTGCCTCAGTGTCAGAATCCTCTTCTTCATCTTCTTCATCAATCAATTTCCCAAAGTCAGTCTTCTCAAGACTTCGCCGAACCTTTTGTTTCTTTCTTTGACTGGTGGTGTTGTGTGTGGGGTTCTTCCTCTTTCCTTCTCCTGCCTTCTTTTGTTGTTTAACATAAGTAAACATGACTTTGTATTCATGCAGTTTGTGGAGTTGTACAGTGGGGACTTTGAGACATTGCAACAGATAGTGCAACTGTATCCCATATGACTTTTTCACCCAGAATTGTCCTTTCATTGTCTTTCCCTCTTTTATCCCCTTTTCGCCTACTTTTTCTTCACCTTGAATTTGCTCTTTGATTCTAAAAAAGAAGTACTTTGCCCAATTAAATTGTATCTTGTTATAGATGATTCCCATTAGCAGCATTCTAATTTCCGTCATGGCATTATTTGCTCCCAACTTTCCCTCAATGGTTTTGCCAATTAGAGCACTAAACTCATTGAACGGTTTCTTCAACGCGGATCGAAGACAATTGACTCTTGTAGATCCTGGGTTTGCCTTTTTGGCAATGGTTGCCCAGAAATTGTCCAAGTCTTGTGGTACCAATGTCACTTTCGCTTGACCTTCATTGGAAAGTTTGAGATGTGTTCGAATTACCATTTACAGAATCACCACGTCTTTACCATTGTGAGATGCAACAATCCTGTCTTCTTCGAACTTGTCTCCTTCTTCGACAAAGGAGTCCAGGGACGTATTTTGCAGATTTCCGATGAGGAGATGAGGCTTTCATAAGCGAGACCTCGATTATGGGTGGATTGAGAAAGGTTGATAATTTTAGGTTTTCGCACCTGCTTTGCCGGTCGTTTGGCATTCTCATCATTTCCGCACAGTTTCAGGTAGTGTTCTGCTTGAAAGAATGAGCCAGTGGCAATCAATTTTTCATACCCAGCTTGGGTGTTTGAGGAAGATGATGCCATTGTTGAAGAAGAGAGAGGTTTGAAAATGAACTTGAGTTTGCAATAGAGAAAAACAAAAGTAGGGTTTGTATTTTGCAAGAGAGCGTAAAGATTTACGAAAATCTCTAAGTCTTGTTTATATAGTGTGATTTGGGTAGTGTGAACGTGGTTTGAATATGGAAGGATTTTGTGACATAATGGCGTGATTTTGTGTATGTAAATTGCGATATTCGAGTGGAATGGGGGAGTGGTTTGAGGTAAGTAATGATAGAGCCCGGGAATCGAGGAGTTAATAATTCGAAAAATAATATAATTACCTCCATGATCATACGTGTGTAATCTTTCACAGAATAATCCTCCATAATTTCCTTATTCTCCACGTGTAATCAGAATTGATTTTGTTCACACTTTTAATTTATCCAAGTCTTTATTTCGGTGAAGTGCCTTGGCTGGTCACTTAGCCGATCTCCAAGTCTTTATTTCGGTGAAGTGCCTTGGCTGGTCACTTAGCCGATCCAATGAGTTCTTGACTGAGCTGCTCCATTTAACTGTTCCTAACAATCAGTTAAGTTATCTTCGCTGGATACCAGTGCCTTACCTGCTACATCTCCTGTAATGGCAAAGGTTGTACCAGTTGATGAAGTCACTTAGCCGATTACTCTAGTTAGCCGCTCTTTGATACTTATTCAATTTCAATCATCCCTAACTCAGTTCTCAACATACTAAATCTTTCATAGCTGAGTGGTTTAGTGAAGATGTCAGCCAATTGATCTTCAAAGGTATGTGTTTTAGGATGACATCCCCCTTTTCAACATGGTCTCTGATGAAATGATGTCTTACATCAATGTGCTTTGTTCTTGAATGCAATACTGGATTTTCAGTAATAGATATTGCACTTGTGTTATCACACATGATTGGAATTGTTTTCTCTTCCACTCCATAGTCTCTTAGCTGTTGTCTTATCCACAGTACTTGTGCACAACAGCTACCTGCTGCTATATATTCTGCTTCAGCTGTTGATGTAGATATGGAGTTTTGCTTTTTACTGAACCAAGAGACTAGTCTGGTTCCTAGCATTTGGCATGTTCCAGAGGTGCTTTTTCTATCTATTTTGCATCCAGCATAGTCAGAGTCTGAATATGATATCAATTTAAATCCTCCATCTTTTGGATACCAAATTCCAACATTTATAGTGTTTTTCAAGTATTTGATTATCCTTTTAGCTGCTAGAAGATGTGATTCTTTTGGTTGAGCTTGAAATCTTGCACACTCCTGCCGCAAATGCTATATCAGGTCTGCTTGCAGTTAAGTATAATAAGGAGCCAATGATTCCTCTATACATTTTCTGATCAACATCCTTTCCTGCTTCATCTTTTCTAAGTATGACTCTGGCACACATTGGTGTGTCTGCTGTGCCACTTGTATCCATCCCATACTTGTGTATCAAGTCTCTTGTGTACTTGGCTTGACTAATGAAAATGCCATCCTTCATTTGCTTTACTTGAAGGCCAAGGAAATAGTTTAATTCTCCCATCATGCTCATCTGAAATTTGCTCTTCATCAGGTTTGCAAATTTCTCACACAGCTTTTCATCCTCTGATCCAAAGATTATATCATCAACATAGATTTGTACTAGCAATGTGCTTGCTCTTTCCTCTAGTTTGAATAGAGTCTTGTCAATAGTTCCCTTGTTGAATCCATTCTTGATCAGAAATTGTGATAGTGTTTCATACCAGGCTCTAGGTGCCTGTTTGAGGCCATAGAGGGCCTTTTTCAGTTTGTATACTTTGTCTTCTTTTCCTTTGATTTGAAATCCAGGAGGTTGTTCTACATAAACTTCTTCTTCCAATAGTCCATTTAGGAATGCACTCTTTACATCCATTTGATAGACTTTGAAGTCTTTGTGTGCAGCAAATGCTAGAAAGAGTCTGATTGCTTCCAATCTTGCTACTGGTACAAATGTTTCATCATAATCTATTCCTTCTGCTTGAGAGTAGCCTTTTGCAACTAGCCTTGCTTTGTTTCTGACAACAGTTCCTTGCTCGTCCATCTTGTTCCTGAATACCCATTTTGCACCAATGATGTTGGCCATATCTGGTCTGTCAACAAGTTCCCAAACTTCATTTCTTTCAAATTCATTTAGTTCTTCTTGCATGGCTGTGATCCAATCTGCATCTTGGATTGCATCATCTATGGTCTTGGGTTCCACTTGTGATAGAAAGCAAGTTAGCATGTGCTCCAACTGGTCTTTGGGTTCTAACTCCTGTGTGAATATTTCCAATGACTTTTTCTTCAGGATGGTCTCTTAGCCAATTTAGATCTGGTTGAAGATGTTCTTCACTTGGTGCTTCCATACCTTCATGCTGAGCATGAACTTCAACTTCAGGTGCTTCTTCTGTTGTATTGATATGGGGTTCCTCTTGATTTTCAAAATGATGATTCAGGATAGTAAATTTGGTATGGTTGCATTTGTATAGATTTCCCTTTGTCTTTGCTTTCTTTTCTTGGTCTTGAAGATCTTCACCATTTGTATTTGGTTCATCAAAACCACATGTATTGATTCTTCAATCACCAATGTTCTTTTATTGAGTACTCAATGCTCTTTGGTGTCCGAGTATCCCATGAAGATTGCTTCATCACCCTTCTCATCAAAGGTGTGCGGTGATTCTGCTTAAGACAAAATATTTTGATCCAAACATATGAAAATATGAGATATTGGGTTTTCTACCATTCCATATTTCATATGGAGTCTTTCCATGATATTTGTTCATGATTGATCTGTTTTGTGTATGACATGCTGTGTTTGATGCTTCAGCCCAAAACCTCTTTGGTAAGCATGTTTCAGCAATCATTGTTCTAACTGCTTCTTTGAGAGTTCTGTTTCTTCTTTCTGCTACACCATTTTATTGTGGAGTTCCTGCTGTAGATAGTTGATGTAGCACTCCATTTTCTTCACAATAGGTTCGATAATTTCATTTAGAAATTCGGTGCCTCTATCGATCGATCTTGATAATCTTTAGCTCTTTCTCATTCTCGAGTCTTCTCAAACCGTCGGCGATACTTCTTGAGTGTTTCTTTCTTCTTGTTCATGAAGATGGTCCAGTGCACTTTGAGAAGTCATCCACCACTACAAGAGTATATTTCTTACCACTCACACTTCTTGGTGGTGGTGGTCCAAACAGTCCATGTGTAACAGATGTAGAACTCTTGTTGTAGATTGATGAGGCTTTGACTTGAATGAACTTTTTATCTGTTTTCCTTTCTGACATGCATCACATAGACTTTCTTTCTTGAATGTGATCTCTGGCAGGCCTTCAACTAACTTGTTCCTTGATAGTTTGTTGATGGTCTTGAAATTCAGGTGATTTAATCTTCTGTGCCAAATCCAGCTTGTTGATTGATTATTCTTGACAAGTAGACATGTTTCTGCCTTGGCTGTTCTCCAGTCCACCACATACATGTTGTCTTGTCTTCTACCTGCAAGAACTACTGTGTTGGTTTGGCTGTGAATCACTTTGCATCCTTCTTTGTTAAAGTGCACATTGTAGCCTTTGTCACAGAATTGACTGATGCTCATCAGATTGAAGTTAAGTCCCTTGACATATGCCACATTTTGAATCTTTAGATTGTTCTTGAGTATTATGCCTTCCCCCTTAATCTTGCCAGGGTTTTCTTTACCTCCAAATGTGACTTTGGGTCCATCAAAAGCTTTGAAGTCAGTGAGCCATTTCTTGTTTCTGTCATGTTTCGGAACATCCACCGCCTATGTGTACCGGACATCCTACAAAGCAGTTAATTAAGTTTAGGTACCCAACACTGTTTGGGTCCATACCTGTTAGCAATCATGCCTCTCATACCAAGGGTGTATCCAAAAGGTCTTCTTTTTGGATAATTGAAGTCATCAACTTCATATGTATAAGGCATGGCAGAATAGCTTCTAATATTTTTACTGAAGGTATTCTGATACTTTTCTCCACCTTTTGGTGCATTTACATCCTTCTTCACTTTCCAATATGCAGTAGGAAACCTTTCTTGCTTCATGTGTCTAGGAACAGATTGGTTTTTCACATGATGCATTTTGTGGAATGGTTTCCTCTTGTATTTTGGAGGTGCAACATTCCAATCATCCTCTGAAGGGTAAAGTCTGCCTTTACCTTTCAGATGGCTGTTGTTCTTGATTGACTGGAATGAGGATTTGGTTTGCTGTTTCACTACACTGGGTTTTGACTTCACCGGAACGGGATGATCTGTTGGAACTATGGTCTGTCCCTTTCTAAATTTTGGTCCATTAGTGGTCCTAAATTTAGAGTTGGGTTGACCATTATTCCTACTTTCATCCTGACTGTTGTAGCCAAGACCAGATCTGGATCCAAACCTTTTTGAGGGTTTGTAAGCTGGTGCTTTGAGTGGTGTAGTGGTTACCTTTACTAGTGAGGAGATTTTCTTAACTGATCTGTTAAAAACAGATGTATGATCATCTGTTTTTTTATCATTTAAGTAGGTCTCCTTACTAATTAATTCAGCTTTTGCTTTATCCAGTTCTTTCTTTAATCTCTTATTCTTTTTCTTAGATCCTTGCATTCCATTTCGAAATTTCATGATTCTTTTCAATTTCATCAAATTTAGTCATGAGATTTTGGACTAGGTCTCTTTGTATCTAATGGGAGACTAGAAGATTGTGCGGTGTTAGATGTGGATGCATTTGATGAGAGCAGGAACTAGATATTACCTCGCTTTCATCGATTCTTTAGCCATTAGACATAGGCTTGTTTCCTCGATTATCTGAGCTATCACTTTTGTCTTCATCTAATTCTTTGGTCATGAGGCATAGACATGCTTTTTCATTTTCCGAGCCGTCTTCTTCATCACTATCATCTCGAATCATTATCGATGATTCTTCATTCTTTTCACTCTTTGGATTCTCGCCTTGAGTGCCTTCTTGCTCTTTCTCTTTTACGATGCTTTGTATTTCTTCTTTTCATCATCTTTGTCATTTTCTTGAGGACAATCACCTTGAAGTGACCTTTCTTGTTGCGATTGAAGCATCTGTATTCATCATCTTTCTTCTTCATATCTTTGTTTGAGCTTGACCTCTTGTTTGATGATGAATTTCCTTTGAATGGCTTCTTTTTGCTAAACCTGTCAAAACGTTTAACTAATAGAGCTACCTGTTCTTTTAGTTCACGTGTCTCTTTGATGATGCATTCGGCAAAGTTACTTTCTTTGAGGTGCAATAATGCGATGATTTTATGTGTCTCTGCTGGGGCACCATCTTCACCGTTCAATTCTAATTCATGAGCTTTTAATTGGGACATCGATTGTCGAGTGTCGGTGCTTGCAAGATTTGTTGTTCCTCTGATTACTGATGTTATGATCTTCCATCTTTCAGGCAGTCCTCTCAAGATCTTCAAGAATACTTCTTTCTGGGGATATATGTGTCCAAGCTGTTGCAATTCACTGATGATGCTTGAGAATCTGTTGTCCATTTGATCAATGGATTCACCAGCCTTCATTTTAAAGTTCTCAAATTTCTGCTTTTACAACGAGATAATTTGTTTTCTTTAATCGCTTGAGATCCTTCATTTATCAATGATAGCTTGTCCCACATCTCCTTTCTTTGTTTTGCGATCTTTGATTCTCATGAACATGTTGCTATCTAGGGTCTTCAAGATCATGTCTTTTGCAACAAAGTCCAGATTTGCTCTTCTCCTGTCATCCTTGGTCCAATCCTTTTTAGGTTTGTCAATTTCCTTTCCTTGATCTGCTCATGTGCCTACCACCGTAGTGATTGTGATTGGTCCATCATTGATTACATCCAGCATCTCTTCATGACTTGCTGCAAGATGGGATAGCATTCTTATTTTATATTCATCAAAATTATTGACATTAAAAACAAGTACTTTTGACAAGAAGTTTGAGGAATCCATCAGTGCAAATGAAGATATTTGAAAACTACTTTGAAAATATATGATCTCCTTGTTACCAGAAATTAGATCTCGAGCAGGTTACGATACTAGAACACCGCTCCGATACCAATTGTTGGTCCTAGAGAAGGGTGAAACTATAGTCGGAGGGGGGGGAATGACTATAGTGGAGTTTCAAAACTTTTCTTTTATTTAAAAGCTTTTGGGCGTGGATAAGTCCTTCTTACTATGTTGTTTTCAAATCAGTTTAGACAATCACGGATATAAGTTATGATGTAGGCAAATTAAATAAATGTTTGTAAAGTAAATTGCGAAATTAAATTGACACAAGGCTTATAGTGGTTCAGGGTGGTGTAATCCCTTAATCCACTCTTCTCTCCGTGATGATCGAAGGAATTCACTATTGTTTTCACAGACACAATAGTATGATTGTCCTTGGCTTCCCAAGCTTCACAATCTACAAGACTATCACTCCTTGACTCGCAATGCGGCTTGATGATTCGATCTTCCTTTTTTTTGCTCTCCTTAAGATCAAAATCCTTCAACGTCATCACAGATTCAACTCCTTCTCAGTTGCCTCGATTGATTTGCTTCATTTGATATGAATGTGATTCACACACTTGCTTGATCAATCTCAGTTCTGAGTATGACTTTGTAGCTCTGATATTTGAGTTGATCAGTAGATGTATCCTTGTAAGTTCAGAGAGAAGGCTTTTCAAATTGACAGAGTTTCTACTTTCTTTCTTTTTGAATCGTTGTTTTCTTTTTCTGTCAATGCCTTCTATTTATAGCCTTGAATAACCTTGGTTTTGAAATTCCGTCCGTTGGTTATATTAATGAGGGAATAATCCTTGATTTTATTCTTGATTCCCCCTTAATTGCGTTCTCATTGATTTCAGTGATCGGATTCTTTCTTCAAACGTATAGCAGAAAATCCGTCCTTGATTGATCCTCTATTGATTGTGCATTTAATGCATGATCTTATGTATCTTCAACATATATCAAATCTGATCTGGTAAGTGTTACTTCGCCGTTTTCAGAACGGTCGAGTGAGCCTTCTGACTTAGCCGTTAGTTCTTTCTTCGCTGTTTTGTCTTTGCCGAAAGTCAGTTTACTCAGCCGATTCACTGTTTTCTTCTTTGTTTTAGTTTCAGGAGAATCTTTGTACTTCACTGATCCTTGATTTGGGTGAGACCAGTGTACACCATATTTGAATATTGAGTTTCATCACTTGAAACATAACTTAGACTTATCCAAGGTCATCACAGACTTCCTTGGTTATAAGTCAGACCATAATGTCCTTATTGCTTCTCTGCTGGTGCTTGGCTGTCTTCACTTTGCCGAATATCTGTTTTTGCTTTGCCGTCCTACCAACTAGTACAATACTTGTCTGACTCAACTTATACAACATGTCAGACTCTAAGTAAAGACTTATACAGAGAATTCTAACTTATTTCAGGCTTGCTATAACATCTAGTATGGCCATCATCAAAACATAATAAAATGTTCCTAACAATAATTTAGAAAATTAGATTATCAGGATGTCAGGCTTTGAGCAACTTAAGATTGCATAATATCAGCTCCATTCAATATTTCTTGATTTAAAAGTTATCACAAAAACATCAGCTAGGAAGATGTTCGAAGAAGGTCGAAATGTTGATGTGGTGGCGTTCTACAGTTTACCTTCATCGCCAACACAACTGACGTTCCCCAGAACTAGAACATCACTCACAACAACGTCTTTGTGCACAAGGAACATCATCATCAAGGCCATCCAGGTAAGAAATCCTAATGGGTGATTGTGGTCTCGACGCCAGCCTCACTGACATTGTATATGCATAATGAGCGTCAGTGTGGCCGACGTTTCCAGCCCCGTTCGTCTTCTCCACCTACTCGATCGGAATTTGGCCGAACTTTAAAAAATGAATATAAACAATGGAATTTGTACCATTTTGTAGCAAATTTCAACACAAGACTAATAATCAATGTAATGAAACACAAAGAACATACCTTATATAATTTTTGTTTTAAATCATGTTTTAATTTTTTTGTATAAGTAGTTGTTTTAGAGTTTTAAGAAGTGAAGGGACTAAACTGTAGTTATGTCATAGTTTTTATTTTTATGTGGTATATGAAGTAAAATCGTGGTGTCTAAAAAAACATTCAAGAAAAAATGTGCAAATAGTAGAAACTGGGTGTCGATAGAACCCCCTTTATAAAACCTCTTCGGCCCTCTTAGCCCATTTAAGCCTTGACCCTCTACCCACCCATCTACTCCGCTTTCAAACCATTGACCTAGCCTGCCCCACTATATAAGCATATAACCCGGTTTCCCCCTATTTCTTCTAACCTTAATCCCAATTTCGGCTGCCTCCGTCTCTAGAATTCTATCGTCTTCATTGCACCACCGTTCCATATCAATCATTCAATGCAATGCTCTTCGAGTCCCAGAATATCTAGAATTATGTTCATTTATGGAACACTCCTTCATTCCTTATATGATTCATGTCACATTAACCTCGTGTTTATCGCTAGATTCTGCAACCCATTGATGGAAGGCAGAAGATCAAGCCTTTATGGCTCTGATTCGTAGACGATTCGATGTTTTTGTAGGTGAATCCTTTCCTTTCATATCATTTCTCTTGATATTTCTCTGATTCAAACTCTTTTTTTCTCTGATTCTTTGTTGTGCTGTGATTGTAGGGTCGATTGACCGAGAAGAACGTGTTAAACGTGAAGTCTGGTCCTAAATCGGGTAAAAATTGAACCTTTGCATAAGAAATCAACCAGATTCATTCAAAGATCGAAGACTTGCAACTTATACAACAGCGGGTCTCTCTCACGTGCTCAAATTGGTGAATCTCCACCCGATTTTCTCTGGTAAATCTGCTTGAACCTTCTTTATAGTGTTTTTGGTCTGATCGAGGGTTTCTTAACCCAATGAAGGTATTGGTTTGAGTCTGTACTGAGGGTATATACCCTGTGATGCCTGTGTCAGTGGTTTAGGAATGGTTTCATCATAGACAAGTGGCGGACCCAAGAAAATTTTCCAGTGGGGGCCAAATTCAAAAAAAAAAGTTGAAAAAGATACAATAACCAAGTTTTGAACCCATGACCTTAGGATATGTATTCAAGCTTCAAACCGGTTGAGCTAAATGGAGAATTACACTAAGAATTGTCTGAAATAATATATGTTGGAAATATTATTTATGTTTTGATGATGGTTCGTCACGTAATTAGACAAATCACTTACAACCCATGATGATGAAGTCGTAACTAACTGTTATAGTGCATAATGAAAGAAGAAGCAAGAAATGGTCTAGAGATAAATGTATAAGTTCTATCTAGAGTCTGAACCTTGTATAGGTTGTTTCAGACAAGCACTGTAATAGAATAGGAACTAGACGAACAGCTGGGTCAATTCAAGGAAACTCGAAGTTATAATAAGAAAACTGAGATATGCATCTAAAGAACTGAGGGCTCAAACTTAGTTATGCAAGAACTAAAGATGACAAGTTATTTGAGGACACAGAGACTCGATTTGGCTTATCTAGAAGGCCCAAGAACCGAGGACACTGAGACTCGATTGTTAATGATTGAAGAACTGAGGTGGCAAACTCAGTTAGAAGCTGATCAAGTCGTGACTATAAATTAGGATTCAGACAAGTCTTTGGTGACCTGAAAACTGAATTATAGATCATGAATAACTGAATAATCTTAAGGACAAAGATTATCAGTTACCAGGAAAGAAGAAACTGATTGGTGTACTCTGACTTAGCCAATTGAAGTTAGATATTAAGTATACAAGGTACTCAGTTTTGAAGAAGAGTAGAAAACTGAGTTAAAGCCTTGTTGAATTCAAACTGAGAATACGACAAAAGATCGTACATGTGAACGTTGGCAAAACGACAAGTGTAACGGCTACAAGAGATAGTGATCGTTACATCACCCCTATAAATACACAAGAGAATCACTTAAAGCAGTAAGAGAGGAGGATCAGAAAAATAGCTTTACAAGCATATATTCAAAGATCCAAATCCAGATCCAAAAAAATCAGATCAGATATATCAAGAAAAAGGGGAAGCCAACTGAATTGCCTTGAAGACTTCAAAGAAAGATCCAGTAACCCACAAAGGGGGAAAGAAGGCATCTTAGAGCTACAAAGCCGATCCGAAGAATCAGACAAACTCACTGAATTAATCTTGTGATTAATTTTAAACCTAACCTTTGTGAAAAAGGGTTGGCTGTGCATAGTTTGAGAAGAGCAATTCTACCTTTTCTCTTACGGTGTTGCTACAGAAATTGGTGCAGTCTGCGGGCTGTGTGTATGTGTTAGTGGTGAGCTGGTGAAGGAGCAATTCCACCTCAGAAAGATCAGTGTGCAGAATGAAGGGAGCAATCTCACCTTTCTTCATTTTGTGCAGACAGTGAAACCAGGGTGTCGTGAAGGACTGTCATAGTACTAGAATTTTGTAACGGTTATCTCATTATTCTAGTGATACCTCCTACACCACAGGAGAAGGGGAGACGTACGGGATTACACCACCCGGAACTTCCATAAACAAATCTTGTGTTGATTTTCTTTATGCATTTGTGTTTGTTTTATTTATCGCATTATCTCTCAAAAACACCGACAATCAATTCTCTGGCAACCGATACATAGAAGGTCTAGATTTCTGTTTACACATCTTTTGCACTAAAGGCTATTACTTTATCCGCTTCCAGTTAACAAGACTGAATATAAGTCAGTTTTGACTTGCAATCGCTTAAGCTAATCTGAACTCCACACAAGTTAAGGGACGAGGAACATAATCCGAACTAGAAGTCGGTTTGAGTTTCGAGAGAAACTTCGTTCTGAGGGATTTTACAACTTAAGATAAGTTTTTGGTGACAAGTTTATTCACCCCCTCTAAACTTGTGTTAGCCTTTCCCGGGACCAACAATATACATACACAGTTTTAATATTATTATAGGGGTATATTAGTAACCGTCCGAGAAATTTGAGTGGGGTCCATGCACCCGACCCCTACCATCTTTGGTCCGCCCTGTCATAGCCGTGGTCTAAACCGTTGGTCGATCATCCCTTCAACCTTTGATTCAACCAAATTGTGTGTGCTTGTGCCTTGTGTTCTTGGTCAGGTAAAAGACGTGGTTGAGTCTCGTCCAAAGCTTGATTATGTGAAGTCCTAATTCGGTTTCAATTAGTGATATTAGAGGCAAACTCTAAACTACAGTGCAATCACATGCTTATTTCTCCACAATTTTAGCCCGACGGCACCTAGACGGGAATTGCATGATGATACACTCAAAACCCTTGAAGTTTCCTTGTTAGGAAATATCACTCGTGCCAAGGTTGTCTAAGGGTTCGAATTATGGTTTCACACTTAGGGTTTAGGGCTCTTCACCCTTAATTCCTATATATAGTCATGTAAATCAAACGATATTTGCATCAGTTGAACAACAAGCAATCCCACATTTTTCTTACTTTTCAAATGTTTCCTGTTCTTTGTGAAAGAGCCTGAAAGAGTTGAACTTTTGGGTATCCATCTCATATAACTTGCATGCTTACGACACTAAGGATGCCGATATTAATCGTACACCTCGTCTAGGCAACATTCCTATGGTTAGGCGTACTTCCTAAGCGATTACTCAAGCTCTCGTCCAACTAGCAATTACCAAGTTATAGTCTCATGCTAATCTACGACGTATGTATAATCAGGTGCTAGCAATCCCCAAATATAAACCTACCTAGATAACGCTGAACGTCCGTGAAGAGCAATTCATGAGCCTACCTAAGAGTTTTATATTGATATTTCCTTTTTACACATTTTAATTAAACTAAGTGAGTAACGTAGCCATAGCCATACCTACTGAGATAATAAATTCAACTAGGTTAACCTAACCATAAAGACGTGGCGTAATTAACAGATGACAGGGGATCGGTCGACCGAGTGAATAGGCTCGGTCGACCGAATGAACTTATTCGGTCACCCGAATCGATTTCGTCCCTAGATTACATCTTAGAATATATCTCTCGCGTTTCATCATACGAATGCAGTTAAACAATGAATTGCACGATACTCATATAAACTAACATAGATACGCATTAATTAAATCAAGTAGATTCATGAATAAATACTAAGTGTATGACGTAGGTTATTGGATCCTCATAGACAAGGTATCGCCACCTTTCTAACATCTTAGCCTAGATCTACATCATCTAGCTATGATTAACTAACTCAAACGATAAAGCATAATTGGGGGGGATTAATTACTAAAAATAAGAAGACAGAAAAATAAAAGGCTTACATATTGAAGCCCCTAAATTGTCAAAAAACCTTCAATCAAAATTATGTATTTGGTTGTGTAATGTAATAGTTCAATGATATGATATTATAAATTTCGTAGTCTCTTTGCTTATATAGAGGTCAGTAACCGACCTAGGCGGATCTAGAAGATATACACGCAAAAATCCCATGAGTGACCGAACCGACATACTCGGTCGACCGAATGATAGGCTCGGTCGACCGAGCCTTTTTTCCTGCGTGTTAAACGCTTTCTCGTCTATCTTGTTCCCATCGCACGCTTTTGTGTTGATCGATTTCTCTAATTTATCTCTTGATTAATGCTCCGATTTTCTTCCTTATTATCTCGAGATTTACTGATTGAATGACATTTATCCTCTCGATTTGTCGTGATCTGCAAAATCCGCATTTATCGCACAATAAATCGGTCTTTTAATAATAAAAACAGCTAAATACCAAAAATCATATTAATAATCACTTAACATTAAATAATAAATATAAACAAGTGATTTAATACGAAACATATATTATTTGGCTCGATTTAAGGATAATGTTGATGACTTTTATGGGTATAATTTGACCGTCATCAGCTATTGAAGGTGGCATTCTGCAGTCAATAGCTCTGTGGTTTCAGGATCAGAAGTGGTCAAGTGTCTAGTGTTATTCATCTGTTGAGATTGAAGGTACTTAGACTTGTCACTGTAGTTTTACCCATTTATCTTGTTGTTTTTCTATCTGCTTGTACTAGCCGCGTTCTTAGTTGTTTGCCCAATAGTTAAGTTGTTTTTGTTTGCTGTCCTCTAAAGTTTGCCCTGGTGCTGGTCTAAGTGTTTACTAAAGATCAAGATAGACCTGACCCTAAAATTGAGACACTCTTTTGCTAAAGAGGAGCAGTTCAATGGAAGGCCGACTCTCAGTTTGTGGCAGTTCACTGGTCTATTTGCTCTTGTGTACACCACATTCAAGCAGTTGAAAGATTGGTTGTGTTTGAGTCCTGATCTTTTTGTCTGTTGCTGAGAACCTGTCCGTTTGTCCTCCTTGTGGTTCGGTATCCAAGATCAAAGAAGAATCTAGTATGAATCAAACAAGGCCTAGAGAGGATAGTAGCTTGTTGATTCATATGTATGGAATTCTCTGATCCTGAGTAAGTCTGTATATAGGTTTTGGTTCTGACTCTGCTTGTCCCAAGGCTTGTCAGTAAAAACCAGTATTGTCTGATCTAAGTAAATCAGGACCTGCTCCTTTTGTGCCTCTGATGATAAGTCTGAGCACTGTCTTGTGGATAAGACTGGGAAGGCTGATCACTTGGATCCTAGAAAATAATTTGGCTTGTCTGAAATGCCTTGGCCTTGGTCTTTTTTAAACCTTTTGCTTGTCGGGAAACGTTGAAGGCTTGCTAACCTAGTAAATTGCTTTCTGAGTTTTTGCCCCCTCTGTGCCACAACCTTGTGATCTGCTGATCTATTATACTATAATGATCCTTGCTGCTGCATATATGTCCTTGCCTGCTGACCTGAAGTGCTATGTTGCAGTTTTATCTTATAGCCTTAGATCTGTTGTGCCTTGCACTCAACCCTGATATAATAAGTGTTGTCCTACTCTACTGGGTCTTGGACATCACTTGTATATCACATTTGAAGTGTGCCAGTGGAGTAGAGTCAACTGTGTAGTTGCCTTGACAGAGCTGCTGACCCTGTTGTGATCAACCAAGCATTTTGTTCCTGATAATCCAATCAGACCTCAGTCTGGATAGATTATCAGCCTTAGAATACTACTGATTGGTCAGCTTAAGATCAGTTCTGTCCTTGTTTATAACCTTACTTATGTTCTGATTTGTATTGTTGATATTGCGGTGAATACCATATTTATGGTAACAGTTTTATATCGAGGATATGTGGTTGTATGTGGATGATTTCTCCGGAGAGAAGGTGGCGGATATCAAGAACAAGGCTGCCGGACTAATGCTTATGAGGGAAAACACGAGTGAGTCGACAAATTGACAGAGTAGCTCTGTGTATTTTAGTTCTTGGACACTTTCTATTACATTATGATCCCATATATATAGGCTAAGACTAAGTCGGTTGGACTAAGTTGGTTTACTGTTCACGACAAGACAATTAAAAGAATATAATTAGAGATAATCATACAAGTAATACAGGTAGACTGGCCAGCTGTCTGGATAAGTATGGCGGACAGTGGACTCCTTTGTAGGTCGGACTCATATTTTCCTTGTCTTGAAGTAAGCCTGGCTATATGGGTAGCTATCACACGGAGTGTAGGGGTCCGGCTTACGGCCAGCGGACAGGATCCGGCTTACAGATAGCGGATAAGACCCGGTTTACGAACGGCGGGTAGGATCCGGCTTATGAATTGCGGACTAAGGGGATGGAGGCCCAAGATCGGTTAAATGAGCTATGAAAATAGGCCCAATCTAGATGAACATGGCCCCAATCCAGTTCGGGCATATCGATTGTAAACTGTTTGGGCTGAACTTTGATATGCAGTTGAACAGTTCTATAATAGCTTGATATCTTTTGCTAAAGTTCTGAATTTGTAATAGTTTGTAATTAATCTGAACTGAACTCTAATTTTGTAATAGTCAATTTCTGGTGATTGAACAGTTCTATAACAGCCTTATGTCTGAACTGTATTGAATCTTTTCTGTGATTATTGTATTTAGGGGTGGAATCGGTTCGGGACCCGACCCATAAACCTCCTACCCGAAACCCGTCCCGACAAGATTCAGGATTCCATTTTTCTTCTCGACCCCATACCCGATAAGCGTCGGGTCCCGACAATCGGAATACCCGAATGTTCGGGATACCGTCGGGTCTGGAATGAGAGT
Organism: Gentiana macrophylla; assembly: GCA_026214975.1. Lineage (NCBI taxonomy): Eukaryota > Viridiplantae > Streptophyta > Magnoliopsida > Gentianales > Gentianaceae > Gentiana > Gentiana macrophylla. The sequence continues at coordinate 18,695,193 of CM047808.1, read as the reverse complement.
CCAGAACATATAATGTTAAAAAATATTCATGTTAATCTAAAAAATAACAACAATTACTTGATCAAAACAATTGTTCAAAAGGCGGGGCCGGAGAAATGAGTTAACGACGACAGAGTCGACGGCCGGTGGAGGCGGGTGGCTTCTGTGAGGAAGAACACTCTGGAATATTAGAGAGCAGAATAGAGGTGTAGAGAAAATGAGAAACAGAGAAGAAGAGAGGTGCAGAGAAAGTGAGAAATGGCAGAAGCAGAGAGTGTATTAGGTTTATGTTTTAGTATTTAGTGTTGCTTTGTATTTATATCGGATGAAAAATGATATATATATATATATATATATATATATATATATATATATATATATATATATATATATATTCGGTCGGGATCGGGAACTCAAGCGGGATTAAGTTTCATACCCGATCCACTTTCCCGTATTTTTCGCTTTGAGAAAATCCCGAACTTTCAAAGATCGGGATATTTCAGACAAGATCGGGACGGGATTCAAGACGGGTAGGGATTATCGGAAATTTGCCATCCCTAGTCAGTATTAGAACTTGTTTATATATGTGATATTCTCGCTTTCTTGTTTGAATCCATCTTGATTAGTTTTACGCATTCAATTTGATAATCATATAACCCGTGTATCACCTAAGCTTTAATCGTAATCATTAGTTTTGGTTATTGTGGGAATGTTTTCACACGATGAATCGTCAAACAGAGTAATCAAAAATGGTTCAATCATTTGCAAAAAATGTTGACGTGGAAATGGTCAATGACATGTCAATTTTCGGATGACATGGCACTACGATTGGCTGGAAAATTAACCCAATTAGCTTTTTCTGGTGTGTAGGACCATGACAGCGTCAGAATCATCACAAACGTGTTTGGAAAGGGTTTGAGGATGCAGTGACATTTTCTGAGGCATCTCAATGGATTACTGCCATGAGAGGTGAAATGGAGTCATTACTAAAGAATCAGACTTGGGATCTGGTCAAACAGCCACAAGAAATGAGGATAGTCACTTGTCAATGGGTCTTCAAGAAGAATGAAGGAGTGACATCTGCTGAGGGAATCATGTATAAGGCATGTTTGGTTGCAAGGTTTCTGTCAGAAAGAAAGGGTGAACGAGATATTCCCACTAGTAGTCAGACACACTTTCATCAAAGGGTTACTAGCAATGATGGTACATCAGGATCTTGAAATTGAGCAGTTAGATGCAAAGACAACTTTTCTATATTATGAGGTAGATAAGGAGATATACATGACTAAGTCAGAGACGTTCCAAGTTCCTGGGAAAGAAGGATATGTTTTCAAGTTGAAGAAGTCCTTGTATGGATTTAAGCAAGCTCCAAGGCAGTGGTAAAAAATGTTGGACAGTTACATGATCCAGCTGGGTTATAATAGAAGTTCATATGACTGTTGTGTTTATCACAGTTAGCTGAGAGATGGACCACACATCTATCTTGTCCTGTATGTGGATGACATGTTGATAGCTGCAAGAGAGAAGTCTGACATTTAGAGTTTGAAGGACCTTCTCAGTGTTGAATTTGAGATGAAAGATTTGGGTGCAGCAAAGTTTGGTGGTGGAGATCTTTAGAGATAGGAGTAAGAAGAAGCTTTTCTTGTCTCAGCAGGGGTATATTCAAAATATTTTGGCCAAGTTTGGCATGTCTGCTGCTAAGACAATAGATACTCCTTTGGCATCCAATGCTCATTTATTCGTTTATGCTTCACAGTCAGCTGATTCGTTTATGCTTCACAGTCAGCTGAGGAGAAAAACTACATGTCAATAGTTCCCTATACTAGTGTAGTAGGCACTAAGCAGTCTGATGTATGCCATGGTTTGCACTATGCCTGATTTGACTCAGGCAGTCAGTGTTGTGAGCATGTTAATGTTTCAACCTGGAAAGAAACACTGGAAAGCTGTGAAATGGATGTTCATGTACCTTAAGGGTACAACAGATGTTGGACTAATTTATGGAAGTTATACTAAGTGTTTGGTTACATGGTATTGTGATTCTAATTATGCAAGTAATATGGACAACAGTAAATCAATGACTAGTTATGTTTCACTTTGGGTGATGTAGTGGTCGACTGGAAGGCAACCTTACAGGCAACATTAGCTTTATCAACTACTAAGTCAGAATACATGACTCTTACTGAAGTATCCAAGTAGGGCTTCTGGTTGAAGGGATTGGTAGATGATTTGGGTCGGCATCAAGATCAAGCTGAGATATTGTGATAGTCTGAGTGAAATATGTTTGGCTAAGCATCATGTTCATCATGGGGAAACCAAGCATATAGATGTGAGGTATCATTTTCTAAGGAATGAGAAGAGAATCCGAGTGAGGAAGATCAACACTCATGATAATACTGCTGATATGCTCACCAAATCAGTTCAATAAAGCAAATTTCAGTTGTGTCTGGGTTTGCTCAACATCCGGAGCTTATAATCTGAATCTGGAATACTCAACTGAGGGCATGTTAGGTGAGTGCTTCAGCATGGAAAGTCTGGTACAATACATCTGGCATTGACGAATGCATCTGGTACATACGTCTGAATTATGCAATCTATTTCTGTTTGAACGGGAGTTCTAGTAAAGGTGGAGATTTGTTGTCAAATGTGACTTGATCTCTATGTAATCTGGTGGTCAACTTAGTGATGGTCAGCTAAGAAGAGTATTCAAGTCTTAGAGGTCAGTTGAGTGATGTGGCAGCTGAGAATTCGTCTGTCAGCAGAGCAGTTTGCTGAGTTTTTGAATACTGCTGAGTTCTATGTAAGAGATGCATGGTTACATAGCTGGTGACTCAGCATCCAGGGCATTTATGGGAATTCCGACAGTGCCATAATGACGGCTAGAGTTAGGATTCCAAGGCTATGAATACCAATATTGTAATCAACGTAGTGTGTGAATCTTTATAACTTTCCGTGCATAATGAAATATCTTCTTTTCTGTCCGTGGAGTAGTCGGCACAACACCGGAAACCACGTTAAATCCGTTGTGTTCTATTTGTTTCTGTTTTCTATTTATTATTACGTTAGTTTGAATCTGTTTGCACAATCTTGGATTCCTATGTGTTATAACACACAAGCTATACATTTGCTCTCCACTACCAAAGAATGAACACCCTGTCGGTCAGCTTCCACAAGGGCCAAGAAGATAGAACGAAGCTTAATAAACTCTATCGCATCACCCATCGTAATGATAAGCAAATGAAGCAAGTACAACACATTGACAATCCCTAAAAGGGATGCCAACACCCGCCCTAGACTCCACCACCGACGCATCCACATTACATTTCACCATCCCCTCCCCCGTTTTCTCCCACCAATATGCTAAATGCTGCCTCGAGGAGTGCACGCAAAAGGCCTCCATACCCTCGACATACTCACAAGATGCTGTAAAGAGTGTGCACAAACAGCTGAAACATCTATTGGCTTGACCTAATTCAAAAACTGCAGAGCATCGCGCCTTTCAAATACCCCACAATAGCAAGACAAACTGTGCCACTTCTGCCATCTCATATTCCTCTTCCAAGCACATAGAGAAGTCCTCAAAGAAATATGAGTGAAAGCACTCCAATGCCTCACTGAAAGGCGATGATCTCCAAATTCTACTCGCCAACTCACATTCAAACAACATATGCTTCATTGTCTCGACTTCCTCCCCACATGCCAAATAAACATCATCCCTCAGTCCTCTTCGCAGTAAGCCGACCTGATAGCAAGTTAGTCATGGAGGAACCGCCACGTAAAGTGCCGGACGCGCGGCTGCACTAGCAACTACCAATACACCCTCCGGACCCTTTCTGCTCCAGCTGACGAAGAGGGTCTCGGAACTATTAGTGAAGGCCAGTAGAGAGAAAGAGCCAATAAAATATCCATACTTAACCGCGTAAACACCCTTTCATTGAAGTATCACATTTATTATTATTTATTGCTTTAAAATAGGTTGCGAGGTAGCAATTTAGTTTCAAATTGTTTGAACGGCCTGTTATCTATCGATAGTTGAGATTTACGATCAATGATTTATTTATTCATAAAAACTTTAAAAAGTGCAACTAAGCCAAACCATACCCGACGGAAAAATTATATTAACCTTACAATGATACGGTTTCAATTTACAAATTACAAACCATATAAAATAGTTTGTTATATAAACAGAAGAAAATCGGTCAAATATAATCATCTTCACCCTTAATAAAATAGTAGAAAGTCTGATTGAAGTGTTGTTCTTATTATTATTTCAGCACTACTTTTAGCTCTATGGATAACGTCTTGCCACTCAAATTCATACGGAATATTTACTTGTTGCTCGGTCCTCCTCGTCCTTCTTGTCGGATCGCATTTGGCGGCGAGCTTGTAGTTTTACCAGTGTGGCAAAATGGGAAGCACTTCATGTGGAAATGTTTGCATGACTGCCTTGCAGTAGGGACCACCTCACAACGACGTGGCATAGAAGAGGGCATGTGTAAGCCATGTGGGCATGCTGAGGAGGATGTGTATCATACTCTCTTTTCTTGTGCTATACCCAGGGAAGTTTGGTCTCGGTTATGGAGCTCGGTCTTGGAATCTGGCATGCGCTCTAGCTCAAATTTCGCCCCTCTCTTGCATTATCCGTGTGATGCCTGTGATGCAGAGGAATTGGCTATACTTGTTACCACGATGTGGTATATGTAGAAGGCAAGGTGTGCATGGTTGTATGATGATAAACCGGTCAACATTGGTGGCCTAATTGCGCATCACGAAGGATGAAGCAATTGAATTTATCCGCTATGAGGCGCTTAACCATGAGGGGCTCATTGAGCAAACTATCTCTGCAATTTGGATAGGGAATTGTTGAAACTCTCAAGCGATCTTACAAGCCTTAGTTCGCGGCTTCTAGAGGGGTTTTTCGGATTATTATTGAGACTGATTCTTTGTTATGCATTCAGTGTATCCAGACATCAAGCGACGATTTATCTTCCATGAGATGCTTGGTTTTGGATTGTTTGAGTTTGGCACGGGCTTTCTGCGAGTGCACCTTTTGTTTTGTTAAACAGTCGGACAATAAGCCGGCTCATAACCTTGCCCGCGCAGACCTGTCTATGTTGGGTTTAGTAGATTGAGGTGTGTTTCATCCACAAGATATAATACACGCGTGTCTTTTAGATATATATATTGCTTAATAAAGTTTTACCTCTATTATGTCTTTAATTTATTTTATCTTGCTGGATGCTATCTTTTCATTTGGAAATAATTTTATTTAGATATTATAAAAAGTTTGTTCGACTGACATCACAGGTCTGGATAAAAATACATAAACATTGTACACTTCAAGGAAAATATTAGTTTACAACAAACAAATATTTTTTTCAAAAAGTTAAAAAAATAAGACCAAAAAAAATATGCGAGGTTTTCCATGTCCAATTTAAGGTGGAATTATAGACACGTTACGTTCAGTTTCTGCATTAGTATGACTGCTTATGTCACAGGTGATGAAATACTTCTTATTTTTTTTTTACCCAAAGGACGGAGGCTTTTATTACTAACCCGGAGAAAACCCGGGACTAAAAAGAGACCGGCATTACCCGGCACTTACAACAACCGGACCAACCCGGTACTGAAATCCCGGCATACAGCCAGAACAACAACAAAAAGCAACAACGGCAACAAATAGATAGAAAGTCAGGGAGTGCTGAGCCAGATGAAATACTTCTTAATATTGCAGGAAAACCCCCCAGTCATATTTAGTTTCTTAACAAAAACAAAAACAAAAATAAATTATTAAATTTTGCAGCTGTCGAAAATATAGAGCTATTTCCTGTCAGCTCTCCTACTACGTAGAACCAATGGGTTTAACCTTTCCTAATTTCCGTAAAAGGAAAAAAAAAAAATAAAATCCAACTTCTTTATATTTTTCACCATATTCATAATATGTTTCATTCAAATTTTTTCACCATATTCATAATACACGACACCGTTTTAAGTTGAGGGGCTTGCTGGTTCAAGTGGGTGTGGAAGATAATTTAAATTTATTCCCTGGAAAAGAACCCTTTTTCTATTTGTGTAAGGTCGGTAACTGTTTGAAAAATTATAATCATGTTTTCTTTTTACATTTATTTTAGTGTATTTAATGGATGTCCCAATGTTTCTATTTTTGGAAAGATGAAAATCTTTGTTATATAGGAAAATGACAGATTATTGCTTTGAATTTTATGCAAATAAGTAAATACTAGCTATTCAATCGAGTAGTATGAACAATTCAATCTCACAATCATACGAAATCATAAGTATTCACTTCGTTAGTTTTTGACATGCCCACTTATGTGAATTTTACAATCACTTTTATGAGCTTTATATTTTTAAATGGATTTCTGGTCCATTCGTTTCGAAATAAAACGTTTGTAATTCTCTTTGAAGTACTGATGTGATATCGACTGGAAACGATAAATAAAGCGCACGCCGCGCAAATGGCAAGCAAAACGGAGGCCGAATGGCCTTGTACAAGGAATCAAATATGAGAGAAGACAAAAATATTTCATCAATTGAGTAGAAGGGACGATCTTTTGAAACTTTTGCGATAAATGACAAAACTATTTATTCATTGTCGAAATTCACTTGTGTTCAAATTCATTTGCTTAAATTATTCATAAAATTCATTGCTTAAATTCGCTAATTTTCAAAATTCATTATCGAAATTCACCGATTTTTGGAATTTCTTGTTGAAATTCACCGTCGAAATTCACCGATTTCGGGATTCACTTGGGAGATTCACCGATTTTCGAGATTCATTTGTTTGTCATTCTTCTCGCTTATAAAAATTATCGCATTGTCATTCTCCTATAAAAAATATGTAGTTGTCATGCTACTTAAAAATATTTCAGATTGTGTCCTTATCCCTAATTTCCCAAAATACTTAATTGGTGGATGATGGTAATTCACAATGGTTAATTATTTTTGTGTGTTGTCAGTGTCACAACTCAAACAAGAATTGAGAAAATTTGTTTTGTTATTTTTTTGTACTAGGATCCAGCAAACAATAGAAAATCGGCGAAACAAGAGCATTTGAAAACTGCAAGTTACTCCACATAATGGGTCGAAAATCGCAACAATTAACAGAGGTATATATATACTTTTGTTAACACCTTTCATTTTCTTCTTCTCCATAATGGAAAATATATATATATATATATATATATATATATATATATATATATATATATATATATATATATATATATAAGTCAATTTAGTTTTTTGGTTTTGTTCCATAATATAAGTTAATTTAGGTAATCAAGGAATGATTTATTACATTTTATTTCTTTTACCCTCATTTATTATTTATCCATCCACTTTAATATATTTTCACTAGTTTACAATAATGACAATGAAAGGTTATTTTAGACTTTTTAATCAAAATTAATCCCACACAACCAATTTAACCAACTTTCTTAATCTATTTGAAAAACCTCAAATGGATTTATATTTTAGGACGGAGAGTAGTATGTATATATATATATATATATATATATATATATATATATATATATATATATATATATATATATATATATATATATAGAGGATTGATTTAAAAGACAAAAAGAGGAAAAATAAGTATCAGGACATTGTAATATAAATTGGGGATAAAGATAAATTCATTTGTTCATACACCTAAATCCACATTTCACTGCAGCGAAACTAGATTCAAAGTCAATGTTTCACTATTCCATTCTTACAAAAATGACTCTCAAAATAATATTGAAAAAATATCAAATGAAATGCCTAAAATAAAGAGGACGAAAACATGAAAAATGTGATGCATTTTAGAAATCGATTAAAATATATATTCGTTTTAGTAGTTGAATACGATAAAATTTAAATAGCACTGGAATTACTTCTTTGCATATTTCTATGTTTATATTTTCTTTTGACAATAAGCTCATATATATATTAAAGTTAATATTTTAGAGAAGTTGTTTGTTTAGGATGAAAAAGAAGCACGATGGCTACGTCGTATATTGGCGAACAGGGTGTCTGCTAGACAAACAATACGGCGTAGGCAGGTAATAATATCATATATAGCTCGAATTCTCTTAAGTTTAATTATATATAATATACCATATTCTTTGATTTGAGTTTCTTGAATTATTTTTTGAGGGTTAGTTTCTTGAATTTGGGAATATGTGTTTTAACACTTGAAACTACTCATATATTCTTTATGTGCTTGATTCTGTATATATTTGTACATCACCGATTACGGGAAGAACTCGAACTATTCTTGTATATTGGAAAATGAAATGATTATTTAGTGCCAACAAGCTAGTGAAGTTTTTTTTTTTTTTTTTTTTTTTTTTTTTTTTTTTTTTGGGCAGGCTATGCTTGCAGAATTAAAGCGAAAAACTGCTGATCTGGAGATGGTGAATGAGAATTTAAAGAGGGTAATTTGAAAATCCTGGATAAAATTTTTTTCCAATGAAATTTACGGTTCACTAGATTAATTTTAGATTTGATAATTTGATGTGTAGGGTTTTGTTTGAGCCTAAATGTTAAAAAGGACAAAATAGATATGAAAATAAACATTTAGTCCAGTGAAATATTTTCTATGTCAAAAAGAACAGTTTTTATTCCACTGAATTTTGCAATTTCTAAACGTTTAGGGTGATTGCTGGAATGTAACGAAATGGAATGAAACTGATGTAATGAAATGCACTGCAATGGAATGAAACCGATTTCATTCCGATGTTTGGCATGCAATGGAATGTAATATGCAAGATTGTATTAGATGTGACAAGTAACGCGGTGGGTGGTGAACGTGTATGATAACGAGTGTAGCAAGCGGAAGTGGGTGGCGGAGGATGATGTAAGGTGTGCGATAGTAGTGGTTGTGGTGGTGGTTGTGGTGTGCAATAGTGGTGGTTGAGGTGGTGGTGATTGTGGTGTGTGGTGGATGTGGTGGTGGTGATGGTGGTGGTTGTGGTGTGCGATACCATTGGTTGTTATAGCGGTGGCGGAGGTGGTGGTGGGTTGTGATGGTTGTGGGTTGGGTTACGATGGGGGATGGTGACGAGTTGTGCTGAAGGTGGTGACCGGGTAGGCGGCAGTGGTGGAGGGTGGTGGTGCGGTGGAGGGTGGTGGTGGATTGCGGTGGGATGGGCAGGTGCCATGGGAGGTTGCGGGCAGGCGGGCGGTGGTAGTTGATTTTTTATTACTAGGTTATGGTTATATTTCATTCCATCAAACCATTCCGTCCATTTTTTGATAGAATGAAAATGTTAAAAAAATCATTCCAATGGAATGAAAACTCATTTCATTCTCTCGCAACCAAACACGCCAAAATGATGGAATAGAATAAAAAAAGCATTTGATTCCATTCTATTCAAGCAATCCAAACGTACCCTATCGTTATTCTTTAACCAAATTTTCCTTTTTTCGTCCTATACATTTTGAAATCTCATTTGATATTTTTTTCGCTGTTTTTTAAAGGTCATTTTCGTAAAAAAAACCAAAATAGTGGAATAGTAGAATAGTGGATTCGGAGTCCATTCCACTGCAAAACCCTTGTAGTGAACAGTGGATTTGGTTTAACAAAGAGGGGATTTTTCCTTATCTCCCTATTTTATTTCCACCGTCCTGATCTATATTTTCTCCATCTTTTTTGTCCTTTATTCCCACTCCTCCTATTTCCTTTTATGAAAGCGTGACACGAAAATGTGTCATGCTTTATGTAACGCCCCTAGACCCCGTGCCTGGTAGCGCTAAATGAGTCATAAATGGTCCGGTCAACTGCTTAGACCTCTGTCCTCACTTGGTCTAAAAGGGCTAACCCGAGTTGACAAGACATTTATGTCTCACACTTATATGAGGGTGTGCATTCACTTACTTTACCGATGTGAGACTTTACATTCCCCCCCTCCCCCCTATAAGGGACTGGCGTCCTCGCCAGGACGGCCAAGACTGTTCTTGGATCGTCGTGCAGCGCATATCGTCCATACCAGAGGTAACTAGAGGCCATCCTTACACTGTCTTCTTGTACGGTGCAACGCATAGTTCCGTCTGATAGTCGGCTTTGAATACCATTCTCATAACGCCCTGCACTTTGAGCCTGATAAGGCTTAAATGAGTCATAAATGGTCCGGTCAATCGCTTAGACCTCCGCCCTCGCTTGGTCTAAAAGGGCTAACCCGAGTTGACAAGACATTTATGTCTCACACTTATATGGGGGTGAACATTCACTTATTTTACCGATGTGACTTTTACACTTTATGCATACTGTTTTAATAAATTCATACACATTGAAGGAGCGGGAGCTAGCAGCAAGTGAGTACAATTTGTTGAAAAACACAAACGAACATCTCAAGGCTCAGGTAAAATATATAATGTCGAGATTGAATGGTGAATTAATCGTTTAATGATTTCGAAATTAATTAATATTAACGGTGTTGTTATTTATTTATTATTATTCGTTTTATAGATTGTTGATGAAATGATGAAAAAAGAAGCAATGGAGAAGGAGAAGGAGAAGTTAGAGCTACAAAACGCCGAGTCCTTTGATGATTCGGTCTCCCAAACAGCTCCAAGTGTCGTTTCGAACCAATCTTCAAGCGGGCCGAACTGGAAATCGTTCCCACATGCTTCAAATTGTTCGATGGGAATACTCGGTTCAGAAAACGGCGCGTCCTACCCTAATGCCCATGTGGATGCCAAATGTTGAGCAAATGAACTTTGTTTATGTTCTACCAGCTGTTCCTTTATCATTATACCCCTTTCCTCCTGCTCCCATTAACACACACCTTGTTCAACCTCGGAGCCGAACGATTCTCTGGTTCAGGAGTTCGGCTCAAATAGTGAGGATATCACTTGCCACACTGCAGATTTTGAGACCGAAAAAAGTGAAGGGCTAAGGATTAATGCATCATGCATGTTCCATCAAACAAAAGAGTAACTGATCCTTTTGCTCGAAAAATTAAAGGAGGAAAGAGCTGATGAAACTCAATAATCTTTGGACTTAAATATATTTCTGCTGCTGCGCGCAAGTCGGTCTCCTGTAACACACTAACATTTTTTCTTCGGTATCATTATCAATATTATAAATGGCCATAAACAAGCGTTTCAATAAATAGGGAAGACCCAAATTTTCTGAAGATGCATGTCTTAAACCTGTGGATAACTGGATCTAGAGTTAATGTTTAATGTACTGTAATGGCTTTGTTGCCAAAATGTTTTCGATATATGCGTATCCTTAATTTGGAATGTTGAGAGAATTTTGCTAAGTTGTTGCAAAAGGCAAACCCTTAATTAGTTTTGTATTTTGGGTGTGTTAGGTATGGTGTCTAGAAAATCAATAATATATTGGTTTAATTAAATAAAATGATATTTGTCATTTAACCTGTAATGACAACTTAAACTATGCTGCAGAGTTAGTTAGCTGAGTGTGATACTCAGCTAAATCACTGTGGAAACCTAATCTGGTCAGCAGAGCGTGAAGTGGTCTGCTGAGTTTGGTGTTCTGCCAAAGTAAGTTAGCAGAGTGGGTCTACTGAGTTTGGTTTGCTGAGTAGGTTCTTAGCGTTATTTGGCGAACACGTATGGAAGGTTTTCTGTTTTGGTGAAAGTTTTTCTGGGTATTTCAGTCATTAATGAGTTGGCTGTTGACGATGACAAATTATGTCACCTTGAATAATCCGGGCCCTAATTGAATCTAGTGATGAACACACACAAAACCCTAATGCCTAAAGGAGTGCGGTGGTAGATTTTAATATTTATGGGCCGAGTCCAAGATCAGATCTTAGATTGCCTACGTATCTCGTTAGGTTCCAGAATCAAGCCTTACATAGTTCCCTGAAATGAGGTATTTATAATGACAACACATGCCCTAACCCTAATAATAAGTCGGCTTATGTTATTGTCATCTTTATCCTTTAACGGGCCTTAACCCTTGCCTGTTATCGCCACATCGGGCTTGGATACCAGTGCGACTCGTCCTCGATGTCGATATTACCGACTGCGCGTGATCGACTCGGGACTCATTGTCCTACATCGCTAGTCAGCGGGTGTGGACTTCGCCTCGCGGGACTCGTCGTCCCACACTGCTCGAGTGTCGATAGTCGTTGTCCCGAATATGAACGTCGATATGAATATTTTGGGGCTAATCCAGGATGTGATGACCAACCGATAGACGACACGTGGAGGGAGTGAAACCCTGTATCGTCATAAGCCCCCCAGACTTGAGAGAGGCGACTCTCGTTGTCCGAGGTCGAGTCTGTCACATGAATCATCTACGAGTTGGACTGTCATTTGGGCGGGCTTTTTCCCGCCTTCTGCAACCCTAACTGCTTGTAGCCACGTGGCGCGATATCATGGCACACAAACGCTTCGTATCCCGCAAAAAACGCATCACCGCCTTGATTCTCGCGATTCCTAGGGGTTATAACTCCCAACTATCCCCTGTCTTTTCAAATCATTTGCAAATCTTTGCTTGCATATAAAGGAGAGGAGATAGAAGTTGCAGCAGAGCCTATTTGCCATTTTCTTATCTCAAATTCCAAATTCAAACGCCAAGTAAGATCATTTTTCCTCTTAGTGTTCTTCATCTTGTTCTTTTGTTTGAATTTATCCATGTCCAGTAGCAGTGCCACTGAATCGGATAGGGGTAGTGAAACGCCGATTCGTAGCCAATCTCTGGCACCTGTTATTTCTGATCATCTTCTCCGGTAAGGCTCCGGCGAGCCCACAGCTTCCTCTCATCCTGTCCCTAACCAGCCTAAGAAACTAGTAACTAGGATGGATGGAAAGGGTGTCTCAGTGCCCTTTCTCTTGAAGACGTTACTAGACTTTGCCGGAAATGAAACATTGCCAATCCTCCGTTTGAAGCTCAACTTCCGTCTGGCCTTCATAAGTTTGCCGACGAGCCTCCAGAAGGCTTCTGCACTGTCTACGAGGGACAACTCGCAAGTGGGTTAAGGTTTCCACTCTGTCCGGCTGTCCTCGCGGTTCTAAATCATTATGAGGTAAGTGTCTCCCAATTGGCCCCAAATGCTATCAGGACTCTGATGGGGTTTATCATAGCATGTCGAGTCGCGGGAGTCTGCTTCTCGATACTTCTATTTCGATATTTCTATCAGATTGCTGCTACTCCCGACAAGCTGTGGTACACCTTCCAGAGGAGGTCGAACCTACATGAGTTCATAACCAAGGGCCTTCTTCTTATGGGGAGTGGAAGCCCCGTTTCTTCTTTCTTCGACACGGCCTGGAGAACCCCTACATAGGATAATGGAGGTCGAGGAAGGGAAGAAAGACAAACTAGGAATGATCCCGCCTCTAACGAGGCCCGACTACTGTGTGGTTTCGACTTCAAGTCTGCACTCGAGACTTAAGCCTTCTTTACAATCTAGCCCACCTGGAGGAGGCTGGGCCGATCCCATATGCAAATCTTCATGCCCAAGACCAAGAGAACCGTAGGAATTTCCTTATTTGCTGTCATATTTAATGTTTTGTCGAGTCTGATAAGTTGTTACTTGTTGATCAAAACTGACTTATTCTTTTCTTTTTGCAGTGGGAAGGTTTTCCAAGGTCACCGACCCTACACGTATTCCTTTGTCGGTGGTCGCGGCTGCTCCATCTCTCGGGGGTCAGGCTGCCTCCGACTTGCCCGTGGCTGAAATCAGGGCGCCTTCTTCTTCCCGAGAGGGGGGTGCCGCCCAACCTGAGTTTACCCTGGCCGTTGTCGAATCAACAGTGCCGGCTGGATCGACCAAGCTACCTCCGACCACCAGTGGCTTGACGGTTCGTTTTGGTTCTGTGCGAGATGAGGACGAGGAGGAGCTAGTCGACTTGACCCCAGCTGTTGAGGTTAACGTCGAGGAACAAGCCCAACCGACCAAGAAGAGGCCACCAGAATCGAGGTGGTGAGGAGCAACATCGATACGGTCGAAGAGGCCCAAAATTGTTGAAGCTTCTATCGAGCCTGGTCGATGTGAATTGGGTCATTGACGATTGCGCGCCTTGGAAGATAAGGCCTTGGCTCAGCGCTCTCGAAGTCGAACCGCCTCGTAAGTCGATAGCGTTTCTTACCTTTAAATGTTGATTTCTCCCGAGGCCTTTGCCTTGTCTATTATTTTACATTTCTTTATCTCTTGTAGAGCAACATTCTCACCGAGAGGCTGCCCGAAGGCTAGCCAAAACGGGTGAGTCAGCAGATGACCTGCGGAAGGAGAATGGTAGATCGCTGCGGACGTCGCTATGAAGAACGCCGCCATTGCCACCATGGATTCTCAGTTCGATGAGTTAAAGCACGAGGCATCCGCCAATGCCGGTTGTAGGATAAGTTCGACGGTTCTTTGAGAAGGAGCTAACCCGACTGTAGGCTGAAAGGCATGACCAGGGTAGGGAGTTGCTTAAGCAAGCTCAAGATTACGAGAAGGTGCATGGGTGGCACAAGGCTTCGTTGGAGGACGTAGCGAAGGCTCGACATGAGAGGGACACCCTGGCGGCCGAGCTGAAAGTCGAGCGGGAACAGGCCCCTACAAAGATTGAGGAGGCCAAGGCAGAGGCGATCCTCGAGTATCGAAAGTCGGCAAACCTTGATGCTGATCTGGAGGTGCTTATGCGTGCCGCCATGACAGGTGGCTATACTCTGGCCGTGACCCAAGCGAAGGTGGCTAACCCGAGTTTCGACGTGTCGATGCTCGAGACACCCGTGTTTTATAATCCCGAGGCAGAGAATTTATACGACCAGTACGTCGAAGAGTTCCAATAGGGAGAGTCTTTGGCCATCAAGTATGGTCCTTCTACTTCTGCCTCTCTGCTGATCCGACTGCTGTTGATCCGACTTCTGCCATTCCTGAGCCAATTCCTGAAGCCGATCCTTGATTGTTGTCTTTTCAAATCTTTCTTTTGTGGACTTGTAATTTTAACTTGAAACTTTGTGATATTATGCACTGCATGGAATCGACTTTGGCTTGTCTTTTGACCTGTCTTTATCTTGTAATGACTTTGTTTCGAATTTTGATATGATTTTGCTATGTTTTTCTTTCCTTTCTTGTTATCTTACTTGTCTTGATATTTGAGTCTTTCGCTTGTCGAGCCTTTGGCTCTGTCCGCTACTCGCTTTATTTGGTGTTCATTTTATCGGTGTTGTATTTTGCCCCCCCAAGTGTATTATGAACCTCTGGTTCTTATTGCACTTGTGATCGACTCGCTTGCCTTAGCCTTTTTGCCCCCTAGGCTTATTCGACCCCCGGCTGAGCGTTTTAATTGATCGTGTGAATCGCCCTTGACCTTGGCCTTTTTCGCCCTTTAGGCTCGTTTGGCTCTCGGTTGGGACAGGTGGCCCGACTATGCGAACCATCCTTTGTCTTGGCCTTTTTCACCTCTCAGGCTCGTTCGGCTTTCCACTGGGACAGGTGGCCCGACTATGCGAACCGTCCTTTGCCATAGCCTTTTTCGCTTTCTAGGCTCGCTTGGCTTTTGCTTGGGACCGTGGCCCACCATGCGAACCGCCTCTCTCTTTTTGCATTTGTTGCCTTATAGGCTCACTTTGCTTTTGGCTTTACTGAGATGTCCGACTTGCGGATTTCTCTACTCGTTGTCGATTGTTTTACCTTTAACATTTTGTATTAGATCGGACTTGTAACGTTATGGCTATAAATCCTAACAAACACAAAAACATCTCGAAAAAAACACAAGTTTATTAGATTACTTACAAAGTTGTCTCATGGACTTATTACAAGATTTAAAATCGAAAAACAAAGGTTGATCGGAACAAAGCTTATCTTAAACATAGTACTTCCTCAGGTTGTTGGCGTGCCAATGTCAAGGAACCGTGGTTCCATCTGCTCGCCCAAGTTGATAGGACCCTTTGGGATGAACCTTTAGAATCTGATATGGGCCTTCCCAATTCGGGGTCAACTTTCCAAGCGCTTCCTGCCGACTTGCTTCGTTCTTCCTTAGAACCAGATCCCCGACTTTGAAGTATCTGTGTCTGACTCTCGAGTTGTAATACTGAGAGATCTTCTGCTTGTACCTTGCCATTCTCGCTGAGGCCATCTCTCTTTGCTCCTCGACATTATCCCTTTCCTGTCGGAGTTCGGGGTCATTTGTCTCAACATTGTAGGCCAGAACTCGAGGAGAAGGAACACCAATCTCGGCGGGTATCACCGCTTCGCACCCATATACTAGAGAGAAAGGAGTTTCTCCTGTTGATGAATTAGGAGCTGTCCTATATGACCATAGGATGCTTGGAAGTTGTATCGCCCAATCTCGACCTTCTGCCTCAAGTCTCTTCTTTAACCCTAGCTTGATCAGTCGATTAGTTTGTTCAACTTGACCATTTGCATGTGGGTGAGCCACCGAGGTGAATCGCTGATCGATATGGTATTCAATGCACCATTCTCTAACCTTTCGATCTGCGAACTGGGTACCATTATCCGAGATCAGAGCCTTTGGAATGCCGTACCTGCATAGAATGTCGACCCATAAGAATTTTTTGATGGTTGCAGCTCGGATGTCGGGCAAAGCCTTAGCTTCTACCCATTTCGTAAAGTAGTCCACAGCAACGACCACATATTTGAGGTTTCCCGGGGCTCGGGGTAGAGGTCCCACAATATCAACTCCCCACTGATTGAAAGGCCATGCTGACGAGATGACATTCATGTCTTGCGCTTGTTGATGAGATATGTTATCATGGATCTGACAAGAGTTGCATTTCTGAACAAGGTCGTTCGCATCTCGTTGCATCGACGGCCAAAAATAACCCGCTAACTTGCATTTTCGAGTCAACATCCTGGGCCCACAGTGATTCCCACAGGCTCCTCTGTGAATTTCTTCTAAGAGATATTCGCCTTCCGTCTCGGAAACACACCTCAACCATGGGCTTACCAAGGATTTTCGATAAAGGACGTCGTCGAAGAATGCATATCACGCTGATTGGAGTCGGACTTTCGTAGATTGAACCTTATCAGATGGTAGAATTCCGTCCTTGAGATAAAGAGCGATCGAGTCCATCCACGTGACCTGCTGAGTGATCGGCTGGGCCTCCGCTTCGTTGTAACTCCTATCGGTCAATAACTTGACTAGAACCTTTTTACTCGAGACGAAATTCGATGCAAGCTTTGAGAGTGCATCGGCTCTTTTGTTCTGACTTCGGGGAATCTGCTCGAATTGAACCGCCTTAAATTTAGGTATGAGACTTTGCACCACCGCTAAGTAATTCTTCATGGTTTCTTCCTTAGCCTCATACTCCCCTTTCACATGATTTACCACCAATTGTGAGTCACTGAAAACCAACAGATCCTCGACACCTAACTTCAGAGCAAGTTTCAGACCAGTGATCATAGCTTCATACTCGGCCTCGTTGTTCGTCGTTTTGAAATCGAACCGAAGGGCGTAGGGGAATTCCTCGCCTTTTGGGCTAACTAGAAGGAGCCCTGCTCCAGCCCCCTCCTTACTCGACGCTCCATCGACTTAGAGAGTCCACTTTTCTTCTGGACTTTGCTTCTCTTGGTCGACTTGGATAGAAATCCCTTCGGCTAAGAAATCTGCTAAGGCTTGAGCTTTTATCGCCGTTCGAGGAACGAACTCGATGTCATAATGTGCCATTTCGACGACCTACTTCGCCAGCCGGCCTGATGTATCGGGCTTTGCTAAGATCTGCTTTAGTGGTTGGTCAGTGACTACCACAATCGGATGGGCTTGAAAATAGGGCCTCAGTTTTCTCGAGGCATGAACGAGACATAATGCTAACTTCTCAGCTGGTGAGTATCGGATCTCGGGACCATGTAGTGCTTTACTGACAAAATATATAGGCACCTGGCCATGTACCCCTTCTCGAACCATAACCGCACTCACTGCTTCCTCGCACACTGCCAAATAAAACCAATAACCTCTCCCCTTCTTGCGGTGAAGTGAGGGTGGGTAACTCTGATAAATAAACTTTCAACTCCTCGAAGGCTGTCTGACATTCATCATCCCAATGAAAAGGACTGGCCTTGCGGAGTATCTTGAAAAATGGTAGCGCACGCTATGCGGATCTCGATAAGAATCTGTTGAGAGCGGCCATCCGACCGGTGAGTCTCTGTTAGGGGTGGCATTTGGACCGGGCTAGCCCGACCCGGCCTGGACCCGGCCCGGTTTTTACAGGCCCTAACCCGGCCCTGAACCCGCCCAGCCCAGCCCGGAATTTTTTTAGGGCCGTGCCCGGTCCTAGCTTCCCCAACCCGTGACCCGCCTGGCCCGGCCCGCAACCCGCCCGCAACTCCACCCGCCCGACCTGCCCTGAACCCGCCCACCCGCCCAACCGCCCGGCCCGCCCGCCCACCCTCCTCTCTTTTTGAATTTTTGAATTTTGAATTTCCCCTTTCCCCCTCTTTTTTGAATTTTGAATTCCCCCCACACTTTCATTCTACACCTATAAATACCCCTCTATATCATTCATTCTCCTCACACCTCTCTCTCTCAAATCTCTATCATTCTCAATATTCTCAATATTAAATTACTACTACAATATTAAATTACTCTATCATATATTCATACTATACTCTTTACTCATTTATAAATTTATAGTTTTATACTCTTTTAGTCTTTTATACTCTCTAGTCTTTACTATCTACAAATATGGATAATATTTTTGGACAAGCTTTCGGTGACGAAATTTTTGGTGATATTCCCGTATTCGACTCACAAGATGTACAAGTTTTTTCGAATTCGAGTTAAGGTTCGACGCCACAATTTCAACAATTTGGTATGTATCTATCAATTATTTTTGTTTTAATTTGTTTTAATTTATTTTTGTTTATTTTAAATTCGTTTTAATCACCATATTTAATTTGTTAGGTGGCGGTGCCGGTAGTGGTAGTGGTAGTGGTGGTCCTAGTGGTAGTGCGAAGTACCCTTGGAGGAAACACCAAGTTCTTCCACAGCCTCAGCGATAAAAAGAATCAAATCATTAATTTGGAAATATTTTGAAATTCATGATCTACCACAAAGGGAAGGTGATGACCCTAATATTAAAAGAACTAAAACTATTTGTTTAGTGTGCGGGAAGAGAGGAGTCACGAAAGAATTGTCGTGGATTCGGGTCAAGGCAACGGAACGCAAACTCGGCATCTCAAAAAAGAGCATGGTATACAATACATTGCTAATGAGAAGCGGATAATACAAGATGGCGGTCATGGCTCTCAAACCCAACTCGGGGTACATGTCTCAAAATCCCGGGAGGTATGCCTTTACTTATGATAGACAAAATATGATTGACCGCATGACTCGTTATATATCAATTGAAGAAAAACCATTTAATCACGCTGAAAGTCGCGCTTTAGAAGAATTTAATAAAATGTCTTTAAATCCACA
The DNA here is from genome assembly GCA_026214975.1 of Gentiana macrophylla. Taxonomy (NCBI): domain Eukaryota; kingdom Viridiplantae; phylum Streptophyta; class Magnoliopsida; order Gentianales; family Gentianaceae; genus Gentiana; species Gentiana macrophylla. Next base: position 18,675,864 of record CM047808.1, on the reverse strand, counting down.
ATATTCAGCCGTTTCACGAAAAGTAATTAAAACAACAATGAAAAAACAATATGAAAAAATGAGGAACGAATTAATAGAAATGTTTTCCAACTATAAGGGCCGTGTTTCCTTAACAAGTGATTGTTGGAAATCTCCCAATATATGAGGATTATATTTGTATTATCTGCGCATTGGTGCGATCCTCATATAACTTACAAAAAGAATTATTGCTTTTGATCTATTTGACGAGTCTCACAAAGGTATTAATATATTTAATAGAATTAAACAAACATTAATAGATTTTAAATTATATAATAAAATTTTGTCAATTTCATTTGATAATGCATCCGCAAACACAAATATCAATACCATACATGAAAGAACATTTACCATTGTTACTTGAAGGTTCACTTTTACATGTTCGTTGTTGTGCACACATTTTAAATTTGTGCGTCCAAGATGGTTTGTCAAACATATACGAAGTTTTAGAACCAATAAGAACTATTTTAAAATCGTTTAGATACAAAGTGGCAATGTTAGCCAAGATTTAAAAATTATTGTTCTCAAAACGGTTTAAGGCCCGTAAATTTTCATTAGATTGTAAAACTCGGTGGAATTCCACCTACAACATGCTTATAGAGGTTTTAAAATATAAAGATGCAATTAGTACATGTTTTAATGAAGAAATGATAAACAAGGGTAATCCTACTCAGTATTACTCGAACTTTGGCAACTTGTTTGAAAAATGTTGCACTGCTTTTGAAAAATTTCATAAAGCAACAAAAGTTTTTTCATTGATTTATGAACCAAATGTACATTCAGCTTATAGTAGAATGTTGTCAAATAATGTCTGCTGTAAGTGGTTGTACTTGGTTAACAAATGAATTAAATGCAGTCATTCAATCTATAAAGACTAAATGGCTAGCATATTTAAAAACTTTTCCTCACATATATGGTATTGCCGCTATGCTTGATCCCGGACTTAGAAGAGAAAATTTAATAGATTTATTAATTGCATATTATTCATTTTAGAAATAATGATTTTGACGTTGACAAATATGTAACGGAGTGTTATAATATTTTAGTTAAATTATATGATATATATTATGCTGAGAGAAACCCTGACGCTAGTACTAGTGGTCGTCCACCTAAAAGCAGTAGATTTGGTGCCTTAGGAAGTATATTAGGTAAAAGTAAAAGTAAATCAACTTCCATAACATCGAATGCAAGATCCGTAATTGATAATTATTTAAACACTGATGATATAATTGACGAAGATAACTTTAATATTTTACACTATTGGCGTAGTAAAGAGACCCACTGGCCCATTTTAACCGCAATAGCTAGGGATATACTTGTTATTCCTGCTTCTACTCTAAGTGCCCGAGTCTCATTTTAGTTCAGTAGAAGAATCGCCACCGACTACGATTTGAGTTTGACCGCCGAGTCGGTCAAGATATGTGTCTGCAATGTGGATTGGGAAAGAGCCAATGAGACGGACACAAGACATGGAGTTCAAGAAGATAAAACGACGAAGAAGATCCGTGGTTAGAATACACAACATCCGGATCGGATCTCCATCAACGAATGATTATTATGAAGACTAAGCCCAACCATCTACCAATCCATCCAATGACCAAGGTAAGTGACACAGAACTACGTGGGCTTTGATTCTTTTGAGATACGTAGGCAGCCTAATTATTATAATTTACAAAATCATACTTCCTCCATTCCATTGAATTAAATTACCCCAAGGCCCAAAGTTCTAACTCCCAAACATACTTATTAGTTATTACATTCATACCTCCACCTCCACTCCAACATAGTTACATACTTACTAGTTAGTAGTTACTACCCAAACCAAAACTCAAATATACTACCCCATGAGTCTCCAACATACTTACATACTAGTTAGTTACTACCAAAAACTCAATCATCATACCTATTACCTCCACATATTTACTACCCAAATGCCAAAACCCAATTCTACCCCGATATACTTAGCACTTACTACTTACTAGTTACTACCAAAAATCCAATGGAATTGAGGAAGTAATTTTTGATTATTATAATAATCGGGTCCAAGCCCATTTATTTATATTTTTGTTGTAATAATGTAATTTTTTATGTAAACAATAGTTGTAAAGTTGTAATAATGTATTATGTAAATGTAATTTTTATTTACGATTAATAAAAATATGATCTTTTGATAATATTATATGCTTATGTTTATTATCATTTATTATATTATCTTATAATAAAAAAACGTAAATGTTTGATTATATGTATTAAATACATGTATTATATGTTTATATGTATTATTAAAACATGTATTATGTTTATTATCTTTTTATGTAAATGGTTATTATCATTTTTTTTTTTAAAGTTATTAACATTTTTTAAATTTGCATAAAAAAAAAAAACCCGGACCCGGCCCGACCCGCCCCAAACCCGCCCAAACCCGCCCGAGGCGTGGCGAGGCCCAATAGGACCAGCCCACCCACCCGAAACCCGCCCGACCGGCCCGCCCAACCGTGTATAGGGGCCCGGGCTCGATCCCAGCCAGCACCACCTGACCGCCCGCCGCGGTCAGCCCGACCCGGCCCGAGCCACCCCCTAGTCTCTCAGCACCTCCTTGGTATTTCGAGGTGCGGGCATATTCTTCAAAGTGTCGATCTTGTCCGGGTTTGCTCGAATCCCGTCCTTCGAAATCATATACCCCAAGAACTTACCCGACCTGACCCCAAAGGTGCACTTTTTTGGGTTTAGCCTCATATGTGTTTCCCTCAATACTTCAAATACCTCTCGAGCGTCGACCAAGTATTGTTTCATAGATCGATGTCACGGATTTTATCTAACAAAACAAACAAGTAATAAATTTATAAATCCGGTATTCCCCAAGTGTAGGGATCGTGGTAAAGAGGTTGATACCGGTCGATCTTACGGGAATCAAGCGTTGCTAACCCTAGTTTTTGTTTAACTAACTAACCTATGTCACGATTACTAAACTAAACAAAGGATAAAACTAAACGAAATTGAAAACAAACTTAACTAAAACGTAAAAGCCGACGAAAGATATGATCTAAAGCCAGGAAAGATAGTTTCAACCAATTTAAACTAAACTAAACCTAATATGCAATAAAAGACTAACTAAGCTAAACAATTCAAATTCAAGGGGTTTAAATCAATAAGTTACGAACGAACAAGCAATTGATCCACCTATCCTACCAACATTCAATTTCAATCCGGATTACCTTGCGATCTTTAACCAAGTTGTGATTCACCTAACTAGGGCATGAACTCCTAATTCCTTAGAAAAGTTCGTTTCTTAATCTTCTATCTCTCGATCTAAAAGATTATTACTTTCAAAGCGATGGTGTAAGATTTCTCAATCTAATTATCTATAGATTCAACCTAATTAACTCTCGTTGTTTTATAGGGTGAACATCTAATCTTTATTATATTGATCTAGGGTTTAACAAGATTCTCATCAATTTAAACATCACACATGCAAGCATCTTTCGATATAATTGCAATAAACAACGATAAACGATAATAAAGATACAACTTGAATAAGATACTCACAAGATAATCCTGAAACGAAATCAAAGTGTTGGTAGAACGGCTTCACAATGCTTATTCTAGAGGGTTTTAGGCTCTAGACATCCTCTTGGAACTTGGAATTGTTTGAGTAAAATTGCATAAAAGAATATAAGGAGAAATTATATGAAAACAAAGGAAAATCGCAGCTTAGCCGCCTTGTGGTTTTAGGGTTCGAATATATGATATCCTTGTGAGGGAGATCGCAGCTATATATAGAATTCTAAGTCGGTTCTCGCTAAGTCGGCGTTCGGACGCCTGTCTGGGCGGGGGTGAACGTCCGTCTGGCTTATGTAAACTTCTTCGAGTCGGGCCGAAAGCCGGATCGAGACGCCCGTCCTTCACTAAAATGGACGCTGCTTACGCTGAAAATCTGAACATCCTGAACCAAACTTCTTTCCGGATGCTCGCTTAGATGACCAAACGCCCGTCCACTCGGGCGCTTGATTCAAGCTTCTGGACGCTAGTCCAGGGTCGACTTCATCTTGATTCCTTCATCTCTATCTCTTCCCATCAGATCCAATCATCATTATCTTTTTTTTATCATCAATTAGCTCGACCCTTATCTCTTTTTGATCAACATTTGAGCATCAAACATGTACCTATAACACATCAAAACATCGCAAAATGTAATATCGTCCAAATAATCATAAAAATCACAATTAAAACACCTAAATTAACCAATTTTGCGAATAACTTATTTAAAACCTCATTTACTCAATATTTCCGTTAAACACTCGTTTCTCATGCAATTTAGTACAAATACGGGGGAAAATATCATAGAATATAGCGTTATAAATCGTATAAATCCACCCTTAACAACTCCCCCACACTTAAGCTTTTGCTCGTCCCGAGCAAACCAAAACCAAAATTAGGGCTCGAGACAAAACAGACATCTAAACAAATATAGCATACATTCAATAACTTAGAGGTTCACCGGTGTGTGGTGTGCAAAGCCATAGAAAACTTCCACTAAATCCAAACTTGAGAAACTCAAAGCAAAACTAGCTAATACCCCCTCGTAGACTAGCAATAAATGACACTCATAAGATGTACCCTACAAACGTGGTATATCCCGAAAAGGATGATCGATTATATCTAGGGCCTTTCTGAAATACCCAGAGGATAATCCCTACAGCATATCTATCAGTTTCTACTGGGGATAAGATAGACGATAACTTAGTCTTATATTCATTTCATACCAATTCTTTAGGTGATTTAACTATTTCACTTTAAACACACATCAGATTGAGCTATTGCCCGTCATAGCAGAATAGGATATTCGAGATATACCCTACCTTACTCCAATCATAAGGCAGCTTTTCCTGACTGTCGTGAGCTTTTAGTCATCATAGTGGTATAGGACATACGTGGTATACCCTATCGCACTCAAATCATCGACTAGCTTTCGACACACCCATTTTATTCATTTAATTCAACTTTTTCATTTGACAATAAGTCACGTGTTACTTATCACATTCAAACCTTCAGATATTCACAGTATAACATATTTCGGATCTAAATTCAAACTATCATAAATCTCAAGATACATACGTAGCACTAAGCACATGACTTATAAGAAAATCAGAAATCACTCGTCGAAAAAGGGGTATAGCTTTATAAATTAGCTCATCATTTACTATGGCTCGTGAAAAATAGATCTCAGGTGAAACAACTAACTTATCAATCATATGACATATAGCTCGGATGACTATAAAAATAACGAACTAAGATTATACATTGCTTACTCGGGACAAAACAAAAACAAAAATGTCGAGAAATTTTGAAAAATCTAGCTCTCATTTTAGCTCATTTCGCATAGAAACGTTACGAATTAAGCAGATGTATAGATACATAACGAATCATTCCCCTCCCCCACACTTAAAAATCAACATGTCCTCATGTTGTGCAGAACGAAAGAAAAAGGAAAAGACTTAGCTGATTTTAACCGGTACACGAATCGTTGGTCAGGCCGAAGCCTACATAATGACACCGGAAACTCGTAACCATACAATGTAGCTCGATAAAACCGCTAAAAGTTCACCTGCACGACTCGACAAACAGGGAAACATCTCGGGGAAAACGGGGAAATATACCAGAAGAAAAGAAAAAGATAACAAAAACAATTTATACCAAAAGATAAAGCAGTGAATACAACCAGTAGTTGAAAGAAAATATGAAATAAAAGTACTGATGCCTTACGGCTTACATGATCCATCGGAAAAAGTAACAGTAGCAATATCTAAAAATTACAACGAATCATATAAGGAAAAAAAATAGCGAAAATAGACAATGAAAATCATGACTGCCCCGGAGCTGGAGAATCGTCAGCTGGAGGATCGAAAGAGGGTCCAGATGTGGTGCCGTAGTCCCAGCTACGGAGTCAGGCTGCTCTTCATCGGAAGAAGACTCAGATTTCTCCAAAACATCCGCGATGGCCTGCTCGATCTCGTCAGAAAAATGGTAATCAATAACGCTCGGATCGAAAACTCTGACGTCCCTTGGCCGCCGGCCTTCACTGATACACTGCAGAATCGTCAGAATGTTGTTCTGAGACGTCCTGATGTCCTCCAGCCAGTCTCGCACACTGTTGCCCATACTGAGCCTCATCCGGGACGATGGAGATAAAGTAGGAAGTGAGGATGAGCGAGGCGGTGCGGAAGATGAACCGGGCTCCTGTGGTACTGCAGCCTCAGTCTCAGCCTGACCGGTAGGCAGGGACTGGACGGGCGTCCGGGTAATCGGACGGGCGTTCAGCTGTAGATCATATGAACTGGACAGGCGTCCATATAAACAGACGCTCGTCCAGATGCTCAATTTACATACAGCGTTGGAAGGAGTCTCTCAGACGGGCGTCCAAGAATGTTGGACGCTCGTTCACAATTTGTGCATGGCGGACGGACGTCCATGAGAATGGACGGGCGTCCAAGAAAAATGCAAAAAGCATAAAATTTCATACAATTTAAATTCAAACTTGCATTTTCTCATTAAACTTAAATAAAACTTCAAAAATACAAATGAAAATCAACGAAGTACATAAAATCACTAGAAAACAAGTAAAAACAACTAGAAAACAGTGGGTTGCCTCCCACCAAGCGCTGTTGTTTAACGTCGTTTGCTCGACGAGACAACCTAAGAACGCTAGTCATCGTAAATGGCCGACCAATCTATCACTCGAATGAGACGGCAGAGCATGTCAATCGCCGGAGGAAGTCATACTCATCTTGCAAACCCCAATCCTCACCAAACCACATCAACACCTCGAAAATGCTCACTTTGCAAAGACTAGCGCTAAATCACAAAGATCGGATCATTCAGATTGTGTATGGATGTCCTAGAGCTGCTCAGTAACTCCTCGATGAGTGAAGTCTCCACCTCCCGAATAGCGGGAACAATGAGAACAAAGGTGACCGCCTTGACGCGGTACTAATGTCGAAGTCTACGTGCAAAACAATGGTTCCTCCCGGTCCGTCATCTACAAAGTGATTAGTGGGATCTTCCTAAGGAAAGGTAACTCCTCCGGCCGAACACCGAAATCCATATCTAGAAAGCACAACTAATCGACGGATAAAACAAAAACTTAATAAGGCTAAAACGTAATAAGCTAAACATAAATACTAACACTACCCAAGCATAAAACAAAAAACAACTAAAAGAACGATATCTAGGTTGCCCCCTAGTGGCGATTTTGTTTAATGTCGTTAGCTCGACACCGTTTAAAGCTCAGCCTGGATCATGCCATTTGACTTTTCTGCCAGCCACTACCTCGTGTAAGCTCTGATTAGTAGTGTGGCTGCAGAAACAGCACCTCACACATGGGGTGAAATCTTTAACAGCTTTCCAAATACGCTTAAACTTCCCCATGATTGACCGCTTCCTCTTCTGATTCTCCTGATGACGTTTCAGTTGACGCTCCCTCCAATACTCTTCCATATCCCAACTACCTGCTAGAACTTCTTCAGATCGACCACTACCGTCATCCTCTGAGAATAGGTCGGGTGAAAACTCGTCGAATTCTCCAACTGTTGTAGCATCACACCCGAGGATATCGAGGAAACGAACAGCCAAAGGCTTTTCTTTAGGTTCACCAATGTAGTGCTTACACCTTTGACCATTCACTCGGAACGGCTGGTCACCATAACCTCGTAGTTCTAGAACACCTCTAGGAATAATTTGGAGAATCTCGAAGGGACCGGACCAACGTGTCCTCAACTTTCCAGGAAACAGATGTAACCTAGAATTGTATAGAAGAACTTGTTCTCCGACTTGGAATTCTCTCTTCTTAATCTTAGCATCGTGGAGTAGATTCATCTTATCTTTACTAATCCTGGCACTCTCATAGGCCTGGAGTCTGAATTCATCAAATTCATGCAATCGCTGCAATGATGCCACCACAAGATTAGGAGAGTCAAAGTTCGAAACTTGGTAGCCCAAGAAGCTCTATGCTCTAACTCGATTGGCGTATGACATGGCTTACCATAAACCATTTGATATGGAGATGTACCCATAGGGGTCTTATAGGCGCTTCAGTATGCCCATAGTACATCATCCAACTTCAAACTCCAATCCTTTCTATGATCATAATCTGCTTTCTCCAGATTTTCTTAATGCTTTGGTTGCTTCTTTCAACCTGACCACTAGTCATCGGATGATATGGTGTGCCAATTTTATGACGAACACCATACTTTTCAAGGACTTTCTCTAGGGGTCGGTTGCAGAAGTGTGTCCCTTCGTCACTGATCAAGGCACGTGGACATCCAAACCTCACGAAGATGTTTTTCTTAAGAAATTTCATTACCGTCTTATGATCATTGTGAGGAGTGGCTTGAGCCTCCACCCATTTTGACACATAATCCACGCAGACTAAGATGTATTTGTTACCGCAAGATGATGGGAATGGTCCCATAAAATCGATACCTCAGACATCGAAGACCTCGCATTCTAAGATGGGTTTCAAAGGCATGTCGAAACGCCTCGTCGAGTACCGGTTCTTTGGCACCTATCACAAGCTTTGAAAAAGCTTCAGATCCTTAAAGATTGTAGGCCAATAGAAACCGGATTGGAAGATCTTAGCAACGGTTTTCCACGGACCAAAGTGACCTCCGGTGGGTCCACTGTGGCAATCGCTCAATAATATCGCGTTGCTCGATTCGGAACACATCTCCTAAGCAAACCATCTTTACTGAGATCTTAAAAGATAAGGTTCATCCCAAACGAAGATTTCAAATCGAGAAGAACTTTTCTTCTCTTGATAAGACATTTCGGATCAAGATATCGGGCATGAAGGTAATTGACAATGGAAGAATACCATGGAACATCGGGAGGACAACCGCCTATTAGCATAATGTTCTCTGAGGAAAGTAAAGATCTATATCATCCGGATCATCCTTTTCCTCACTTAACATTCTAGAGATTGATCGGCTACTACGCTTTCACCGCCTTTTTGTCCTTAATTTGAACGTCAAACTCTTGTAGGTCAGATTCAACGCAGAGGCGCGGTTTAGCCTCTTTCTTAGTCATCGATACCGCAGCGGCGTGATCACCCACACGATCACTTGAGCTCCTAACAAGTAACTCACGAAACTTGTCCATAGCAAAGACTACGCCGTGTAGTTCCTTTTCGCGGTCGATAGTTAATAGTTAAGAAGGATTCAAAGTGTGATCGGCGTAATAGATAGGCTGGAATTTCCCGTTAAGCCTTTGTCCTAAGACCGCACTAACAAAGATAGTTTGATGCGCCGCACATAAGCTCAAAAGGCAAGTTCCAAATCGAGCGATATAAGAATTGGAGCAACTATTAAACGATTTTTGAGCTCTCAAACGCTTGCTTGCGGCTCTCATCAAAATTGAACTCAACGTCGTCCTTAAGTAAAGTAGAGCGAGGGGCTTGGCTATCTTGGAGAAGTCTTGAATGAATCTTCAGAGAAACCGACATGTCCAAGAAAACCTCGCACTTCACGCACATTCTTAGGATAGCTCATCTTCTCGATAGCTTCTACTTTCGCCCTGTCAACTTCGATACCCTTGGCTGAGATTTTGTGGCCAAGAACTATGCCCTCATCTACCATGAAATGGCATTTCTCCCAATTAAGCACTAAGTTCTTTTCCACGCATCTAGATAACGCTTGATCAAGATTGTCAAGGCAATCATCAAAAGACTGACCAAAAACCGAAAAATCGTCCATGAAAATTTCCATACACTTTTCTACGAGCCCGTCAAAGATAGCTAGCATACATCTCTGAAATGTAGCTGGAGTATTGCAGAGACCAAATGGCATTCGCCTGTAGGCGAATGTACCATAAGGGCAGGTGAAAGTGGTTTTTTCTTGGTCAGCTGGATCAATGGGTATCTGGAAGTATCCTGAATATCCATCAAGGAAGCAGTAGAATGCGTGCCCCGCCAGACGCTCAAGCATCTGGTCAATGAATGGAAGGGGAAAGTGATCTTTCATGGTTACCTCATTGAGTTTTCGATAATCGATACAGACTCTGTAACCAGTGACAAGCCTCAATGCTATTTCCTCTCCCTTCTCCTTCTTCTCAATCGTAATTCCTCCTTTCTTGGGAACTACCTGAGTTGGGGAAACCCATTCACTATCAGCGATGGCATAAATGATTCCCATGTCCAGAAGTTTAATGATTTCTTTCTTAACCACCTCTTGCATATGAGGGTTGAGCCTCCTCTGGGGCTGTCTAACACATTTCGCACCCTCATTTGTCTTGATCTTGTGCATACAGATGTCCGGATATATCCCTCTGATATCTCCTACCTGCCATCCAAAGGCTTTTTCATTTTTCTTCAAGACGTTGGTCAATTTCATCTCTTCTAGTCGAGACAGCTTGGCGGATATAATCAAAGGAAGCTTGTCGCCTTCTCTTAAAAACACATACTTTAGATGTTTAGGCAACGACTTTAGAACCAAATCAGTAGGGGGGTCTTCCAAACTTGACTTAAGATCTCCACCTTTCAACTCAACATCGCCCGAGCTTACTCGGTGGTCCCACCGCCTCAACTTCTCCTCTCAACAGCTTCTTCCTCAAAATCACCGCTAAATTGATCTAGATTAACCACACCATGAGTATTTAGATTATCATCCAAACGCTCATATTCAAACTTTCTACAACCATGACTTGCTTATCCATATAATCGGTGAAATCATCATGTCGATAATCAATGGAAAAGCCGGTTGGAGGGCCGAGGGGTACTTGAATGGACTTTAAGACATTGTAACTCACCTCTTGATCACCAACTCGGATAGTCACTTGCCCTCCATCACAATCGATGAGGGCTCTAGCTGTAGATAGGAAAGGTCTTCCAAGAATCAGGGGGACGTTCTCATCTTTCTCCATATCTAAAACATATCAATCGACTGGAAAGGTAAATCTATCAATCTGAACTAAAACGCCTTTCAGATCCTCAAGCTTTCTTAGAGGATCTATCGCGAATTGTAAACTCATAGTAGTGGGTTCTAGAAGTCTTTGTAAACCGAGCTGTTTGCATACAGACATTGGCATAAGACTTATAGAGGCACCTAGATCACACAAAGAATTAGGGAAGACTAGACCTCCCATTAATACTGTAAGTACGAACTTGCCAGGGTCACCTCTTTTAATTGGTAAGTCTTCATAATTAATTATGGAGCAATCCTCACCAATTTGCCTTTCCATGCCTGCTAACTTCTTTTTCGATGACACAACATTCTTGATGAATTTTGTATACTTAGGCATCTCGACCAATACCTCGGATAATGGAAGATTCACCTGAGTATTTTTCAGAAGGTTAAGAACCTTTTCATACTTCTTATCTTCACTCAAAGGTATGTTGCTCTTTCGTGGTGGAAATGGAAGCTTTTTCAGATCATTCTCAGAAAAGACTTTCTTTGAAGAAGCATTGATAGCTTTGTCTTCCAGATCCTTCCACCTAACGGCTTTTTCAATCTTTTTATGAGTCAGGGGATCAGCCTCCTGACTTTCACTTGCTTTTTCAGTCCTCAAGGGATCAGCCACTTGAGGATCTCCATCTCTTTCACCTCTCAGGGGATCAGCCACCTGAGTCTTTTCTTTTGGCAAAGGGGAGTGTAGGTGCTCAGCTTCCCCTCCTGCCTTATCAATGGCAGGAGGGGCTAGTGGTTTCCCTGGTGGGAAGGACCACTAACTTGAGTACCACTTCTTAAGTTCATTGCACTGGCCTCCTCTCTACCGTAAGGAATTGAAGGTACGAGGTCAGTACAAGGCCTTTGTTCAAATCGGTCTGAGCAACATGACCGCCCTTTGGATTCTTTTCAGTAAAACTGGGTAGATGCCCTGGGGGTCTTGAAGCTAACTGCTCTGCCAGCTGCCCTATTTGCCTCTCAAGGTTCTTATTTGTACTCATAAGGAGCTGAATATTCTTGTTTTGCTCCTCTCTGAATGAGTTCCATTCAGCCTTGAGGTCTCCTGAGCTTGAAGGGCCTTGGGAGTTTGGAAAATTTTGAGAGTATTGCTGGCTGGGCCGATTTTGAAAATTAGAATTAGAATTGGAGCTAGAAGGCCAATTCTGATTGAACCTTGGAGTAGGATTGGAAGAATTTGCGTTTTGGTTCTGACTAAAACCAGGGTTCCTATTGAAATTTTGATTCGAATTGAAATTCGAATTAGGATTGAAACCAGAAGATTGATTAAACCCATGGCTTTGGAACTTTTGCTGGCCAGAAACTTGATTAGACCTTTGGTTGTTCTGGCCATAGAACGCATTCACTTCAAAGATTCATGCATTAATAGGACGTAATTTAGATGTGTGCCCCACCTCGTCACAGTTTTGACATGTGACTTGATTATACTGTCCATAATCATGAACATCATTCACTTGATAAGGACCAGGGGAATTAAACTGACACTGGTCATTCATATGGCCAGTCTGACAGCAGTTTTCACAGTACAGAACCTGAGGGTTCTGTGGAAAAGACGAAGTCTGATTGGTCGGATTTAAAATTTGAGATGCTGCCATCTGCTTCTGCAGCATGGCGATCAAACTTTGCATGTTTACCTCCTCTACCTTAGGAGGAGGAGGTGCTTGAATAGCTTGATAGGATGGAGCATAGTTATACTTAGCAATGTCCTCAAACAATGCCCATCCCTCTTCAGGTGTTTTCTTCAGAAATGCCCCACCAGATGAACTATTGACCATGCCTTTTGTAAGCTCGGTCAATCCGCTAAAGAAAGTGTTGACTTGCCTTGCAAAGGCAAACCGTGGTGGGGACACTTCCTCGTAAGAGACTTGAATCTTTCCAAAGAATCGAAAAAAGACTCATTCTCTTTTCGATAGAAAGTAAAAATCTCGCTCAAACACTGGGTGTTTTTTTGGGGAAAGTATTGACTCAAGAACTCCTTTTCGAGTTCCGCTTAAGTGGTGATTGATTCAGAGGGAAGAGAAGTATACCACTCCTTCGCTTCTCCTTTAGAGAAAATGGAAAGAGTTTCACTGATTGCATCCTCACTTACTCCTTGACGCGCGTGTGGTACCGCATATCTCCAAGAAGGTATGCAAGTGAGTGTGTGGGTTCTCTGACTAATAACCATGAAAAATAGATGCATGCTACATCATTTGAATGAGGCCAGGCCTTAGCTCAAAGTTCTGTGCAGTGATGGCTGGAATGACAATAGCCGGGTTGACTGTGACTGCGCCAGGCATGGCGTAGTCTGCCAACGTACGTCTATTGTTAGCAGCCATTATCACAAAATCAGTAATCTTTTGGCTAGCTGATCCTCAAGATCTTGCTCGGCTCTTCCTTCCGAAACATGAACGGAGAATCCGCTGCTTGGCCGAAGTACGGTTCGCTCGGGTCGTGGTGTATAGTAACGGTCCCTTTTGACTCCGAGTTTGCATAAACCGGACCAAAAACAAGTGAAAGCAACCTAAAGACTAAGAAATCAAAAACCTAAACTAAAAATTAAAGCCTATGAAAAGAGAATAAAAGAAAAGAAGAAAAGAAACAGAGTTGTTGAAGACAAGAAGGACCAGACGGACGTCCAAAGCTTTGGACGGGCGTCTGATAAAAATTTGGTCTGGACGGGCGTTTGAAGGTCCAAACGCTCGTCTGAAGGATTGAAGAACTGGACGGGCGTCCAAATTATATGGACGCCTTCTCGATCATTTAAAACGGTTCGTAGTCGAAATAAAATTGCGAAAAAGTAGCGTAAACGAAAGAGTAGATACAGAAACAGAGAGAAGAGATAGAAGGGATAAACGACAGGAAGAAAAATCTAATCACAAAGAAGACCTTAAACCCTAACTAAAAACCCTAATATCCTAATAACCTAAACGATTATCAACTAAAAACAGAAATTAAAACAGAAATCAAAACGAAAACCGAAAAACAAAAACTAAGCAACCGTCCGGTTCCCCGGCAACGGCGCCAAAAACTTGTCACGGATTTTATCTAACAAAACAAACAAGTAATAAATTTATAAATCCGGTATTCCCCAAGTGTAGGGATCGTGGTAAAGAGGTTGATACCGGCTCGATCTTACGGGAATCGGCGATTGCTAACCCTAGTTTTTGTTTAACTAACTAACCTATGTCACGATTACTAAACTAAACAGTGGATAAAACTAAACGAAATTGAAAACAAACTTAACTAAAACGTAAAACTGGACAGAAGATATGATCTAAAGCCGTGAAAGATAGTTTCAACCAATTTAAACTAAACTAAACCTAATATGCAATAAAAGACTAACTAAGCTAAACAATTCAAATTCAAGGGTTTAAATCAATAAGTTACGAACGAACAAGCAATTGATCCACCTATCCTACCAACATTCAATTTCAATCCGATTACCTTGCGATCTTTAACCAAGTTGTGATTCACCTAACTAGGGCATGAACTCCTAATTCCTTAGAAAAGTTCGTTTCTTAATCTTCTATCTCTCGATCTAAAAGATTATTACTTTCAAAGCGAAGGTGTAAGATTTCTCAATCTAATTATCTAGAGATTCAACCTAATTAACTCTCGTTGTTTTATAGGGTGAACATCTAATCTTTATTATATTGATCTAGGGTTTAACAAGATTCTCATCAATTTAAACATCACACATGCAAACATCTTTCGATAGAATTGCAATAAACAACGATAAACGATAATAAAAATACAACTTGAATAAGATACTCACAAGATAATCCTGAAACGAAATCAAAGTGTTGGTAGAACGGCTTCACAACGCTTATTCTAGAGGGTTTTAGCCTCTAGACATCCTCTTGGAACATGGAATTGTTTGAGTAAAATTGCATAAAAGAATATAAGGAGAAATTATATGAAAACAATGGAAAATCGCAGCTTAGCCGTCCCTAGGTTTTTAGGGTTCGAATATATGATATCCTTGTGAGGGGAGATCGCAGCTATATATAGAATTCTAAGTCGGTTCTGCTAAGTCGGCGTTCGGACGCCCGTCTGGACAGGGTGAACGTCCGTCTGGCTTATGTAAACTTCTTCGAGTCGGGCCGAGCTGGATCAGACGCCCGTCCTTCACTAAACTGGACGCTCGTTCGCTGAAAATCTGAACATCCTGAACCAAACTTCTCTTCCTGGGCGCTGCTTTAGATGACCAAACGCCCGTCCCACTCGACGCCAGCTTCAAGATTCAAGATTACGACGCCACCCGTGGTCGACTTCATCTTGATTCCTTCATCTCTATCTCTTCCCATCAGATCCAATCATCATTATCTTTTTTTTATCATCAATTAGCTCGACTCTTATCTCTTTTTGATCAACATTTGAGCATCAAACATGTACCTATAACACATCAAAACATCGCAAAATGTAATATCGTCCAAATAATCATAAAAATCACAATTAAAACACCTAAATTAACCAATTTTGCGAATAACTTATTTAAAACCTCATTTACTCAATATTTCCGTTAAACACTCGTTTCTCATGCAATTTAGTACAAATACGGGGGAAAATATCATAGAATATAGCGTTATAAATCGTATAAATCCACCCTTAACAATCGACTCTTGATGAGCAAGTCGTCTACATACACCTTCTTGCACCTACCGATTTGCTTTGCAAAGATCTTATTGACTGCCCTCTGGTATGTAGCCCCTGCATTCTTCAACCCGAATGGCATGGTTACATAACCGAAGGTGCCGAATTTTGTGATGAAAGCCGTTTTTTCAGCTTCTCGAGGATCCATTAGAATCTGATGGTATCCCTTATACGCGTCTAAAAAACCAAACACTTCAAAATCGATGGTGGAATCTACCAACCTGTCGATTTTTTGCAGTGGGTATGAGTTGTTCGGGCATGCTTTATTCAAGTCTGTGAAGTCCACACACATGCGCCAGCTGCCATCGGGTTTTTTGACTAACACCGGGTTGGCTAGCCACTCTGGATAGAACACCTCTCTGACTATCTGGGCCGACAATAGCTTCCCGACTTCCAACTCTATAGCCTCAAGTCGATCAGACGCAAAGTTTCTCTTCTTCTGTTTGACTGGCTTCTTGGCCTGGTCAATTTTGAGCTTATGAACTGCGATGTCTGTAGATAGACCTGGCATGTCGGTAGCCTTCCAAGCAAAGAAATATCTGAACTCAATTAATAACTCGATGAGCAACTGCTTTTCTTTTGATGGGATCCAAATCCCGACCTGCACACACTGATCGTCCTCTCCTTCCCAGAGTCGGACGTTTTCAACCGCATCACTGGAGACCCAGTTCTTTTCCTCTTCTTCCTCTGGAATCAGTTCCTCGAATAAGATTTGTTGAACTGCCATCTTACCATTCATGACAACGGAGTTACAACTCCGTGCGGCTTCAACATCCCCCTTTACCTCGTGGGAACCGTTCCTGGTTTGAAATTTCATGCTGTTGTGGAACGTTGAAATGATAACTCGCAGGTTGAAGAGCGCAGGTCGCCCTAGGATAACATTATAAGCAGAGGGAGCTTTGACAACTACATAGCTCAATTCGAGGGTCCTTCCTTTCTCACCGTCCCCAACTGTCGTGAGTAGCTTTATCCATCCCATTGGATGAACTACTTGCCCTGTGAACCCGAACATAGGAGATGCTTTAGGAGCTAGGTCCTTCTCTTTCAACTTCATCGCCTGGAATGCTGAGTAGTACAAGATGTTTACTGCACTGCCGTTATCGATGCAGACTCTCGATACACGGGCTCGACTGATCACAGCCTCGATAACCAACCCTTCACTATGACTCCTCGACTTGGGGATATCATCGCGGGGGCCATATCCGACTTCCGTCGTAAATCTGAGCTGCTTGCGCTCTCTCGAGCTACTAGCCGGCTCTCGATCGTCTTGGTCTTTGTCGCTTCCCGGGCCCAGTAGATCGTGTTAACATAATCGCTTGTCCGATTATCATCATATCTGTCTCGACCAAAGTTGTCTTTGTTATTTCCATCTCGACTGAGATCGATTCCTCCGAGGTGATATATCTCTCCGTCTCTCGAGCGCCTCGACCTCGACCCCAATCTTGATCAGAATTCTTTCTCTTATACTCTCCACGCCCCCTGGGCGCCTCACATCGAGATCTATCGACTACTTCATCTAACTTCCCTTCCTGGATGCAGATGTCTGATGTATGAAAAATATATGATCATATTATAAGACTTTTTATTATTATATTTATGATATTTTAGCATAATTTCATATAAATGCATTGAAAACTTATAAAAATCATAGTAGTTATAATTAGATGCATAAGTTATAAAAATGATATAAATGATGGTTTTAGTGTTAGATTTACGTTTGGTGTTTCGTTGATTTTATTGCAGATCGATGTTTACCGAGATCCCAAAATATGACATACTTTGAAGTATAAATCATGAGTTTTTGTGGGATAAAAGATTATGCAAAACTCTAACAACTTTGAACAGATCAACTCGCCCTTAATGTTTCTACCGTAACTCATCTTCAACGGACATTTGACCTAACTTAGAGGCATTTTCAGAGAAAAAAATCCTTAATGAAAGTTGTAGATCTTCAAGAGATCTTTCCAACGAATATTAAATCATGTCAATCTGAGGTCTACAAATCGAGATCGGTTTTTACTTAACATAGGATATGTTGTATGGCGGCACGCACGCGCGAGAAGGCCGGATCTTACAGAAAATCTCGACATTTGGCCCACAAATCTCGACAAGGAATATATACTATTTGGCCGGCACGTGCGGTGAGGGTCCGCACGCGCGCGGTGACTACCTCTATAAATACTCCTCAACCCCTTTGTTCACCTCGCTCGAATTTATGTATATATCTATATATATACTTTCCTCTATCGTTTTCTTTCTATTTCTTTTATGTTTGGGCCCATGTATACATATATATGTCTATGTATGTATGTATATATGCTTATATGTATGAATAAACGTAGTAATGTTGTAATCTTTGAGAAGATTATCGAGGATTGTTGTCTCTGAAAATCGTTGTTACTTTCACGAGGATTAGGCTCCAATTCAAATGAGCTTGTAATCGGTAATTTTCTAATGTTATTATGTTTGTTTGTTTTTATTAATATCTATATATTAGTTATAATGATATTAGGCTAACTTAATATCTAGCCAAGATATGAAATTGGATTAGTTTTATCTTTTTAGGAAATGGATAACGATCGTGTTAAAATTGACTAAAATCGGTTATAATGAATCTCTTTCTATGTTCGTATTGACGTAGCTAATCGATATGAAAGAATTCATAATCTAATTATGAATTGACGCCACGAAGTTAGGTTATGAACTCGTTAATAGAAAGACCGGAGGGTAAAATTGGCCGAGTGAAAACGTGACAACGGAATCCTATTTCCTAAACCGGGGGTAGATTTGTTTCGGGAGAAACAAACTCTTATTGAAATATGTACTCAAGAGATTATTACGTTTAATTCGTTTGTTTAATTGACATACCTTAAAATTGGCCGAATGACAAAACGGGAGTGACCCATGCTTGAGGATGACATTGGACAGAGGACTGGACATATGACAATTTCATACACTCGTGTGAGGAGGAATTGCCTAGCTTAGGAGTACACCGGTTCGTATATAATTGATTGGACCTTGAAAAAGGAAGATCTGTCTCTCATCTATTTCTACTAAAAAGAGATCGTAATTCAAGAATATATTCTTGGCTAGTTTCTATATATTATATATTAGTATATCTATATTTATATAATGATTTATATATCTATATCTATATATATATATTTATGTCTATGTATTTATATATATATCTATGTATTTATATATATTAATTATATATATGTGTTATATTAATATTTATTTATTTACTTGTTTTACTAACATCTAACAATCTAATATCTAACTCTAACATTACTAACTAATCTAACGATCTAACTTTGGGGATATGATAAAAACTGCGACTTTGATCGAGTTAATAATAGCTTCTTGGTGTTTAACCTCACTTAAAAGAATTACCATGTTTTCCTCGAGAATACGACTTAACTCGACTCACCGGACTAGAGCTACAATTTGACCCGGTACACTCGCCGGTTAGGATCTCATAGCCCTAGGTAATGTCCGTCGCCTTTCTCGCGCCGCTTTTCCAAGGTTAGGTTTAGGTCTGTCAGCATTTTGGCGCCGTTGCCGGGGAAAACAACGCTAATTCATTGTGTTCGAATGGTTACTACTTGTATTAGCTCAAAATTCTCGAGAATAAGTCAACTCTCTTCTTTATCTCATTTCTATTTTCTTTTTTTCGTTGGTACTTGCCTTATAGGTAAGTTATCAATTTTTTTACTGCTATCTTTTTCGAGTTATTTTCTATTTTCGTTAGTTGATGACCAGAAGTGGTAAGGCCCCACTCACTCCTTATAAGCCTAAGTTAAACACGGAAGGCAGTTTAGAGCAGGGTGACGGTCGTATCAGTCAGGGAAATCCTGACCAAGAATCATCTTCAAATCGAAATATAGAAATGGCCGAATTCAGTGATGAAACACCGGAACGAGTGCTTGATCATGCCCAAAGGAATAATAGAAATAATCAAGATCGGAACCAGCATAATCGTAATAATCACCCACCAAACCCGAGACTTATCTTTGATCAGACCGTAAGAAGGAATCAGATTAATAATCCAATTCGTTTACCGAATAAAGGAGCAAATAATTTCGAAATAAAATCTCATCTTTTTGGTTTAATTGACACAAGAGCCCAATTTCAAGGAGAAGATGATGAGGATCCACATCATCATCTCTATCTTTTCGAAGAATTGTGTAATATAGCCAAAAGTCAAGGTGCTCATCGAGAACTAACGAGGATGTCTATGTTTCCTTTTTCTTTAAAAGGAAGAGCACGAGATTGGTTTCATCACTTCCACATCATTCATTGACAAGTTGGGAGGAGATTCAAACCGAGTTCTTAAAGCAATATTTTACTCCTCGAAAAAAATTGGAATTAATAGTCGAGATTGCTAACTTTAAACAAGGATCTCAAGAAACGCCGGGAATGCTTGGGAAAGATTTAAAAGTTATTACGAGCTTGTCCCGATCATGGTTATTCCTTAGAAATGCAAATCCAAATTTTCTCGTCAGAAATCAAGGAAAGATTCACGTGCGTATATAGATCATGCATGTGGTGGTTCGTTAATGATGATCAAGCCCAAATAGTTTACGATGCTATAGAAAGATTTCTAAAAATAATGAAATGTGGGAAACCGGTTCTAGCACAAGAAAAGTAGCTTTTGCAGGAGAATGTACACCGAATACGGAAGTTCTAGCACACTTGGAGAATTTGAGTAGGAAATTTGACGGCTTATTAGCCAAGAAAACTATAAACTCGTAAAATATCATACCGAATGACTACTCAAATCATGATAATGTGTCATTGGGGATGGAAGAACCGTAAGGCTATTCAAGGGAAAAGGTGAGTTTTTAAAACAAAGATAGGAATTTGAACGACGCGTATTTCAAACTCGTTTAATGCTTTTAGAAGAGATCACCCTATTTTTCGTTGGTATGAAATCCCTAGTAAGCAAGGACAAACACCGTATCCAATCCAAAGATAAGAATCCATATCAAGTTTATCAAGGAGATCCTCAAATCGTAACCTACAATCATTACCTAGATCATATCCACAATATACCACTCAAAGCATACCAGTCACTCCAAAGTTCAACTCATCCCGCAGAGGAGTTGATAAATGGGAGAAATTAATGGAAAATATGATGGGTATGATATCTACTCAAGCTCGTAATATGGAAACCATGATGACTTCTATAGGTAAAGTCACTAAGGATATGAGTACGTTGAAAAATCTATAAGTGGACATGATACCGAATGAGAATTGTAGAAGCTTCATTACGGAATTTGGAATATCACTTGAGTAGAGAGGTAGAACGTAAAAACAAGAGACCTCCAGGAGGATTATCAAGTAATACCGAAAGGAACCCGAGAGAGGTAAAAGTCATTATTACTAGAAGTGGAAGTATCTGTGGAAGTAATGGATTAGAAAACTTGGATATAGTGAAGTAGAGAATGATTTAGATGGTAAATTTGAAAAGGATATGGAAAATAAACCGAATTCACTAAAGAGGAAGAGGACATTATTGAAGATTTCTAAGACAAAACAGTATATATTGAACTGAAAGTGAGAATGAGGATTGGGTCAAGGTTCCTAGAATATTGAAAAATCCAAGATCGAGTGATCTCGAGGACCTTGTTCAATGAGCAGGGATGAAAAGGAATCAAGTTTGAAAGGGCCAATTCAAATCGAACCTTATCCGGCTCAACCCAAATTCACCTCGGTTCAATCGATGGGTAGCACCACATCCAAAGGTGCATATTTTGAAGAAAAAGGTGCAGAATGATGACACACAATTGTCCTCAAAAGGCACAATCATTCGAGGAAGCTTTACCATCTTCGTCTAACGACAAGGGTAAGGGAAGTATACATTCTAACCCTACTTTAATTGATCTTGAATCACTTCCCTCTTCCCCGATAGAGGAAATCAAAAAGATGAAGTTGGATAAGAAGTATGCACATTTTATTGACACTTTTCGGCACTAAACTATTAATATCCCTTTCATCGATGTTCGTAAGGGAGAGCTTAGTTTGGGAGTGAATAATGAGCGCGTTGTCTTCAACATTTACATTTCATTGAAATATCCATGCACTACACTAGAATCTTGTTCTTGTGTGAACACTTTGTGTCCCCTTGTTGTGGATCGTACTAACATGCGGGTAATTGAAGAAGATGACTCAAAGAATAATGTGGAAGCTCACAAAACGAAAGCTCAAAAATCAAAGGAAAAGGTCAAGAATCGTTGGATTCGACGGAATTTGTCTCTCTTCTATGTTGGAGACCGGTATTGAAGAAGGATGCGCATCGTGAGGATGACCCACCACCAAAGCCTTAAAAATCAAGCACGGTAAAGTCTGGCTATAGACTATAAATGTAGTCAATGACGGGTACTATCCTTCCTTTTACTCCTTAAGCATTTATTTTTAGTGGATTATGTGCTTAATTGTTACGTGCTTTTGTGAGTAATTGTTAGAAGTATCCCGCTTTGTTTAGTATATTATATTAGTTAATCCTTATCATTTTGGTCGAGCAAACGACGTTAACTAAAAGCGCTACCGGGCAGCGACCATAAAAATGTTAAATATAATAATTACTCATACTTTGGATGATACTTTGCGAATACTTGGATTGATTTTCATTTTGTTTCACCAAGTCTTAGGATGAATGTTTGAATGTCATTAAAAAGGGAATGATTAGGTGGTTATCCGAAAATCCCGATGGAGAAAAAGAGAAAATTCAAATGCGTCATTTCTTGGACTTAGGTTGTTCGAACGATTTGAAATAACCCTTGAGGATCCGGGTATAAAAGACTCGAGTTAATACTTTGTCGCATATTTCATATCATGATCTAGTCTGTTTTAAATTTCAAATAATGTGTGACATTTATTAGTTCAACTACTGTGGAATATTGTGTGTTTTAAATCAATAAAAGTTTATGTGGTGTGTTTATCTACCCTTTTGCATTACACTGTCACACTCCACACACTTTTATTTCATTTGCACACACAACGGTCATAACTTTGACCCACCCACCCACCCATTTCATCATCCGAGTATTTGTTTTGACTTGTTTTAGTGCACCATTGCTTTCCCAACAACTTATTTACACTCACTTTACATTGGGGACAATGTAAGTTCGTAAGTGGGGAGTGGAGTCGTTGGTCTAGCAATGAAGTTAATGTTTATTTTGTATCAATAAACCCTTTAGTTTTCGATCTTTTTCGAGCATTATTTATTTGATTAAAATAAATTGTATAAGGTATATATTTCATGGATTTGAAGATATAATGATCAATTTGGATGTGTATAACCAACGTGAACCGTAAGTGCATTGTAATTCCAAATATAGTTGTGTAACATGAATTCCTTCACGTAAAGCCTTTGATATTGAAGCGGAAAATTTTAAACTGTATCCATTCAGTATCCTAGTGGTTATTCTATAGATAATTGCAGTAACTTAGTACCTAATTTTTGAACGTGTACTGTGAATATCTGAAGGTTTGAATGTGATAGAGAGGATATAAGTTAAGTTTATGAAATATATATATATATATATATATATATATATATATATATATATATATATATATATAAAAAAAAGATGAACTATCTATATGTTGGTTGTAGCTACCAATGATTTGAGTGCAAGAGGGGCGTTATCACGAAACGTCCTATATCACTATGAGGTTTAAAAGCTCCCGACTGCCTGATGATAGTAGTCCAGCTAGGGTGTTATCACGAAACGTCATATTGCTGGGAATGAAGGCATATGCTACACATGTGAAATTAAGTTCATCAAAAGAAAAAAAAAGAAAAAAAAGAAAAAATAAAAATAAAATAAAAATAAAATAAAAATTTTAAGCGTGGTTGAAAACTTAGTTATCTTATGACTATCCCCAGTATAAACTGAATGATATGCTTTAGGGATTATCCTAATAAGTACTCGGAAGAACTTTGTGTGGAATTGTTACTGCCTATACCTAGGAAAGTCATTAGGACTGCCTGAATGGATATTTGTGTGTTTGCTTGAATTATTCAAGAGAGGATAGTGGAAATTGAAAAGGCTTGTCACACACACACTGCTATACATTTATATTAAGGTTAACGCTGGTTGTAATTCTAAAGGTTGCGACATCTCGTTTGTCCTTACATCTTAGATCTTCATGAATTTATCTCTCATTCATTTTGTTTTATCGCTTATTTTGCTCGAGGACGGTCAAAAGCTAAGTGGGGAGTTGTGATGTATGAAAAATATATGATCATATTATAAGACTTTTTATTATTATATTTATGATATTTTAGCATAATTTCATATAAATGCATTGAAAACTTATAAAAATCATAGTAGTTATAATTAGATGCATAAGTTATAAAAATGATATAAATGATGGTTTTAGTGTTAGATTTACGTTTGGTGTTTCGTTGATTTTATTGCAGGATCAGATGTTTACCGAGATCCCAAAATATGACATACTTTGAAGTATAAATCATGAGTTTTTGTGGGATAAAAGATTATGCAAAACTCTAACAACTTTGAACAGATCAACTGTCCTTAATGTTTCTACCGTAACTCATCTTCAACGGACATTTGACCTAACTTAGAGGCATTTTCAGAGAAAAAATCCTTAATGAAAGTTGTAGATCTTCAAGAGAGCTTTCCAACGAATATTAAATCATGTCAATCTGAGGTCTACAGCTCGAGATCGGTTTTTACGAACATAGGATATGTTGTATGGCCGGCACTCGCCGGAGAAGGCCGGATCTTGCAGGAAAATCTCTGACATTGGGCCCACAAATCTCTGACAAGGGAATATATACTATTTGGCCGGCACGTGCCGGTGAGGGTCCGGCACGCGCCGGTGACTACCTCTATAAATACTCCCCTCAACCCCTTTGTTCAGCCTGCCCTGGAATTTATGTATATATCTATATATATACTTTCCTCTATCGTTTTCTTTCTATTTCTTTTATGTTTGGGCCCATGTATACATATATATGTCTATGTATGTATGTATATATGCTTATATGTATGAATAAACGTAGTAATGTTGTAATGCTGGAGAAGATTATCGAGGATTGTTGTCTCTGAAGCTGTTGTTACTTTCACGAGGATTAGGCTCCAATTCAGCAGTTGTAATCGGTAATTTTCTAATGTTATTATGTTTGTTTGTTTTTATTAATATCTATATATTAGTTATAATGATATTAGGCTAACTTAATATCTAGCCAAGATATGAAATTGGATTAGTTTTATCTTTTTAGGGAAATGGATAACGACTGTGTTAAAATTGACTAAAATCGGTTATAATGAATCTCTTTCTATGTTCGTATTGACGTAGCTAATCGATATGAAAGAATTCATAATCTAATTATGAATTGACGCCTCGAAGTTAGGTTATGAACTCGTTAATAGAAAGACCGGAGGGTAAAATTGGCCGAGTGAAAACGTGACAACGGAATCCTATTTCCTAAACCGGGGGTAGATTTGTTTCGGGAGAAACAAACTCTTATTGAAATATGTACTCAAGAGATTATTACGTTTAATTCGTTTGTTTAATTGACATACCTTAAAATTGGCCGAATGACAAAACGGGAGTGACCCATGCTTGAGGATGACATTGGACAGAGGACTGGACATATGACAATTTCATACACTCGTGTGAGGAGGAATTGCCTAGCTTAGGAGTACACCGGTTCGTATATAATTGATTGGACCTTGAAAAAAGGAAGATCTGTCTCATCTATTTCTACTAAAAGAGATCGTAATTCAAGAATATATTCTTGGCTAGTTTCTATATATTATATATTAGTATATCTATATTTATATAATGATTTATATATCTATATCTATATATATATATTTATGTCTATGTATTTATATATATATATCTATGTATTTATATATATTAATTATATATATGTGTTGTATTAATATTTATTTATTTACTTGTTTTACTAACATCTAACAATCTAATATCTAACTCTAACATTACTAACTAATCTAACGATCTAACTTTGGGGATATGATAAAAACTGCGACTTAGATCGAGTTAATAATAGCTTCTTGGTGTTTAACCCCACTTAAAAGAATTACCATGTTTTCCCTGAGGAATACGACCTGACTCACCAGACTAGAGCTACAATTTGACCCGGTACACTGCCGGTTAGGATCTGTATAGCCTAGGTAATGTCCGTCAGCTTTCTGGCGCCGTTTCCAAGGTTAGGTTTAGGTCTGTCAATGTCGATGTCTTTTTTCAGGTCATGACAATCCTCTGTCGTGTGACCTATGTCTTCATGAAACTCGCAGTACTTACTTGCATTCCTCTTTTCTCGAGGTTTCTTCAATGGTGGTGTTTTTCTCGCTATGTTCTTCGAGAGCATGATCGATAACACCTCGGCTCGAGATCGATTAAACGGAATAAAATCCTTATTATCGCGTGGTTCCCTTCTTGCCCCCACGGTCTGAGGCGGGTGTTTCGATGCGATCCCAGACTGAGGGCTTACTCTCGACATCCTGTCTCTTGGATTGACCCTTATTCGGACCTCGATTGTCATTCTTGGAATCCATCCAGTCGGATTGGGTGTGCCTACGCACTGCCTCTTCCCCTTGACAAAATCGATGTACCACGTTAACACACTCGTCCATGGTGTGGGGACATCTCGCTCAACTTCATGTACAAATTCAGATTCGCAGCCCCCCGAACGACAGCGTGATCGTGGTTGATCATCTGCATCCTTCACCTGCATGGCTTCGAGATTAAATCTCTTCAGATACTCTATTACTGTTTCATCCTTTTACTGCCTCACATTCAAGAGGTGCGTGGCACTTAAATGAAACTTCTTGTTGATGATGAATGCGTCCCGAAACTTGTGGGCTAACATGGTGAAACTGGAGATCGACCCTGGCCGTAGCTTGGTAAACCATTCTCTAGCTCGACCTATGAGCAGCGTCTCGAATGCCCGACATCGCATTGCGTCGGATGCTCCATCCAACCTCATCTGAGATAGATACGTGTAGATGGTCTTCCGGGTCGGTAGTACCATCGTAAGGCTCTATCTTCGGTATCTTAAACCCCTTGGGTTTAGGAAAGCTCTCGATCACCTTCGTGAAGTTAGACTCTAACCACAACGAAACCTGATTCTTTCCCATAATAACATCCAGTTCCTCCCTGACGCTGTCTTCGTCCATTTTCTGGTGCTTTTGTTGGATCTCACGCCTCTTTCTCTCCACCGAGCTAGAGTACGCACTGACTTCATCTCTGGGAGTTTGTTTGGGCTTGTCCACAGCATCTTTCCGACCGCCTTTTGCCGTGGCGTCTTTCTGGCCGCCGGCTGCTTGTCTTTGTGCCGTAACTGCCTCTGCTATAAACCTGGACATTACCTCCAGGTCTGCCCCTGCTAATTGATCCACAAGCACTCGGTATTCTGGAGCAAGACCTTGCTTTTCTTGTTGGGGGTTTTCCTGGACAAGATCCAAGACTGGATCTTTTCCTCCTTGCTTTCCCTGCTGAGGATCTTGATGAGCGGGATCCAAGACTGGATCTTTTTCTCCTTGTGTATCAGGAACGAACGGCTCATTAATCTGTGAGCCTTGACTACGACTTTGATGCAAAGCTTACGGAGGCATCGTGCTCTTGTGTATTCAATCAATAGAAGGCCCTTCTTCTAGCGCCAATGACGATGACAAATTATGTCACCTTGAATAATCCGGGCCCTAATTGAATCTAGTGATGAACACACACAAAACCCTAATGCCTAAAGGAGTGCGGTGGTAGATTTTAATATTTGCGGCTGAGTCCAAGACTGTATCTTAGATTGCCTACGTATCCTGTTAGGTTCCAGGAATCAAGCCTTACGTAGTTCCTGGAATGAGGTATTTATAATGACAACACATGCCCTAACCCTAATAATAAGTCGGCTTATGTTATTGTCATCTTTACCCTTTAATGGGCCTTAACCCTTGCCCAAGTTATCGCCAAGCATCGGGCCTGGATACCGGTACGGACGCCGCCCTCGATGTCGATATTACCGACTGCGGGTGATCGACTCGGGACTCATTGTCCTACATCGCTAGCTGGTGTGGACTCTGTCCTTGCGGACTCGTCGTCCCACACCGCTCGAGTGTCGATAGTCGTTGTCCCGAATATGAACGTCGATATGAATATTTTGGGGCTAATCTAGTTGTGATGACCAACCGATAGACGACACGTGGATGGAGTGAAACCTCAGACGTCACCGCTTTAGGCGGTTAGGATTGGCTAGGCCTATAAATACCATCTATATCGCTTGTAAATTGTAACTTTCTCTTGATAATAAAATAATCATCGCTTTGTCCGTGACGTTAAATGTGTGTTCTTTTTGTTTTTGTGTTTGTGTTTGTTTACTTGTTAATTGTTTATCTTTACTCACAATGACCATAACTTCTTGATCTATCCGTCATAACAAACTAGTATCGAGTGTACAGGCTCATCAAGAAATCTGTTTATCTGCTTGAAGCAAGGTCGATTGGATCAACTCAAGCTTTGTGGTGATCAAAGATGTCTGCTTTTAAATGTTAAAATTGACAAGTTTACAGGAAGAAACAGTTTTAGTCTATGGCATATCAAGATGCGTGCTTTGTTGAAACAACATGGACTATAAGGTCCTCTGTCAAAATCAACATAAGGAAGTGCTGCTGAGAGAGCCAAACTGGAGGAGAAAGCACATTCAACAATTATACCGTGCTTGTCAGATGATATTATCACAGAGGTTGCCGAAGAGGACACAATATCGAATTTGTGGTCCAAGCTTGAGAGTTTGTACATGACAAAGTCTCTAACCAACAAGTTGTTATTAAAGCAACGTTTGTTCAGTTTAAGGATACACGAGGGCACACAACTGAGGGATCATCTAGATCAACTGAACATAATATTGCTAGACTTAAGGAATATTGATGTGAAGATTGAAGATGAAGATGCAACATTGATCTTAATTGTTTCATTGCCTGCATCATATGAGAACTTTGTCCAGTCCTTTATTGTTGGGAAGAATTTAGTGTCATTGAAGGATGTGAGATCATCTCTCCATGCTCGAGAGCTACACTGTAAGGCATCTGGTTCTAATACAGACAGTCAGTCTGCTGGATTAGTGGCCAGTGGAGTTAGTAGAGGATTAGGTAATGTTGGAAAAAAGAAGTTCAAGAAGGGTTCCAAGGGTCTTAAGGCAAAGGATGTCTCAGAATTACTACAAGGAGCAGGGACATTGGAAAAATTAATGTCCAAAGAGAAAGGAGCAGCGGGCATTGTTGCTTTGGCAGAACAAGACACCAACTCTGAAGATGATCTGGCCCTAGCAGTTTCAGAGTCAGCAGAGCACAGTGATGTGTGGATTGTGGACACTTGGGCATCTTATCATGTGTGTCCAAATAGGGAGTGGTTTTCAACTTATCAGTAGGTAGATGGAGGCCATATTGCTTGGCCAACAACAAGGTCTGCAAAATAGTTGGGATTGGATCAGTTCAGATGAGGACACATGATGGTAAATTTTGTACACTGAAGGAGGTTAGGCATGTTCCACAAATGACTAAGTGTTCGATATCACTGAGTCTTTTAGACAACAAAGGGTTCAAGTTCATAGGTGAAGGTGGAGTGGTGAATTTCTATAAGGATTCAGCTGTGATTCTTAAGGGTATCAGGCAGGGGATGTTGTACATACTACAAGGGTCTACTCTATCAAGTTCGCTCATCACAGCATCATCAAGTTCACCAATCACACCGCCAAGTTGTGGCATATGAGATCAGGTCATATGGGTGAAGGTGGGATGCAAATTCTGTTTAAGTCTGATCTACTTAGGGGTAATAAGGTCAAGGAGATGGAATTTTGTGAACACTGTATGTTGGAAAGCTACATGAAAGCAAGTTCTGAAAAGCAATTCACATCACAAAAGGTGTTGAAGATTGTAGAATTACAAATAGAAAAGTAATTGCAGAATTATCATTAATGAACTGAAATTACAAGTTAAGTTACAATGTAGCTGATCATAGGGTATTTATAGCTTCATACACCCCATGAATCTGTTAAAAGTAAGTTACAAACGGTCACAACAAACTATAACTGAATAACCGCTTTCTATACTAAACTGCTCAGCAGTTTGCTGAGTCTTCATGTTGTATGCTGAGTTCATCAGCATACTGCACTTTGCATTCCCTTCAGCCCTTATATTGTAACACCCTCCTTCAAGCTGAGAGTGGTTAATTAACAGCTTGCACTTAGCATTCCCTTCAGCTACTGGAACTTTGAAATATCTTTGAGATTCCCTATTTGTCTAGCAGATAGGAAAAAATGGGTGCATAAAAGGTTTTGGTGAGCATGTCAACTATTTTTCCTTTAGTGTTGACTATGAGAAGTTTGACAAGCCCAGATTTGACTTTGTCTCTCACAACATGACAGTCAATCTCTATATGTTTTGTTTTTTTCATGAAAGATAGGATTATGAGCAATATGCATGGCACTAGCATTGTCACAGAATACCACAGTAGACAGCTGGACTGCAACCTTCAAATCTTGTAGAATGTAAACCAGCCACTGAATCTCACAAACTGCATTTACCACAACTCTGTATTCAGCCTCTGAAGAACTTTTGCTATGGTAGTTTGTTTCATTGTCTTCCAAGAGATATGGGCATCCTGAGAAACATCGTGTAGCCTGTGACTGGTTTTCTTGTTTCAGGCAACCAACCCAATAAGTGTCTCAGAAACCTTTTAAGACAAGGGTGTTGTCTGCATTGAAACAAGATTCCTTGCCGAGATTAGCCTTCAAATACCTCGGCCAGCCTATGTGATGCCTTCATGTGGTTTTCGGTAGAGTGTCTAGAATTTGACTCACCAATTGACTGCAAAGGCAATATATGGTCTTGTAAAAGTCTGGTAGATTAGTTTACCCACTAATGATCTGTATGCGGTATTATCTTCCAAAAGTGGAATCACTATGCAGTAGAGTTTGCTTAGATTCCATAGGTGTCTTAGGAGGTTTTGCTCCTGAAAATTCATAATCTTTTAGGAGGTTTAGAGTAAGGGTAGCATCGGGTCGGGACCCGACCCATAAACCTCCTACCCGAAACCCGTCCCGACAAGATTTGGGATTCTATTTTTTTTCCCTGAGCCCGTACCCGATAAGCGTTGGGTCTCGACAATCGGGATACCCAAATGTTCGAGATCCCGTCGGGTCGGGAATGAATGTCCCGAACATATGATGTTAAAAAATATTCATGTTAATATAAAAAAATGACAAAGTTTACTTTATCAAAACAATAGTTCAAAAGGTGGGGGCGGAGAAATGAGTTAACGGCGACCGAGTCGATGGCCCGTGGAGCATGTGGCTTTTGTGAGGAAGAACACTATGGATTATTAGAGAGGAGAAGAGTGGTGTAGAGAAAGTGAGAAACAGCGGAAGCAGAGAGTGTAGTAGGTTAATGTTCATAGTATTTTGGGTTGTGGGTATTTATATCGGGTTTATGTTCCCGCATTTTTCTGGTTGGGAAAAATCCTTAATTTCGGGAGCGGGAAATTTTCGGGATCCGTATTTTTCAGGACGGGTCAGGATTATCGGGAAATTCGCAACCCCTAGTTTAGAGTGTATTTTCTTTGAGAAATGGATATGCCTGCAGGAGTTCTAGCAGCTTCAATAACTATGAGATATCTCATTTTTCCAAGATCCTTAATAGTAAACTGCTGATGTAGGGCATCGTTGACTTGCTGAATCAAGTGTTCATCAAGGCTATGATGTCATCTATATATACCAGCAAAGCAATAAAAAACTGTCCTGACCCTTTTGTGAATAAACTATGGTCATTCCTAGATTCAATAAATCCTTGAACTTCCAAGGATTTTGTTAACTTGCAGTTCCATTGTCTGGTGGCTTGTTTCGGGCCGTACAAGGATTTAGTTAATCTTCATATTTGATTTGGTTTGGTTGCTGCACATCTTGGGGGCAGCTGCATGTATGCTTCCTCATGTAGACCTCCATGTAAAAAAAGTCAGATAACATCCATTTGATGAAGATGCCAACGGGGAAAAGGTTTCTTGATAATCAATACCATATGTATGAGTGTATCCTTTTTCTACCAGTCTAGTCTTGTATCTCTCCACTGAACCATCAGGATTATACTTGATACTGTAGACCCATTTGCACCCAATAGGTGTCTTGCCTGGGGTAGATCAACTATTTCCCAGGTATGAGTCTTTTGTAGAGCTTCAATCTCTTTTTGCATTGCTTCTTTCCACTTATCATGCTTGATGGCTTGATTGTAAGTCTTAGGTTCCTTAATAACATCAATAGCATTAATGAATCTGGTATACTCTGCTGAAAGGTTTTCTAGATTCATTACCTCACTCAGCATGTGTAGAGTTTGCTGAACTATATGAGTACCACCTTGATAAAATCTGTATTAACATTCAACAGATTATCAAAACTGTCCATCACTGGTAATGGTACTGGTATGTCAGCAAGATATCTAGCCCTGCATAATACTTGTTGAAATAAAGGAAATTAAGTCTCGCGGAATTGAGTATTCCTAGCAACAAAGATATCTTTGTTGGTAATGTCCAAAAGAATAGAACCCTTAGAAGTATTTGAATTTCTAATTTAGACACAAGTCCTACATCTTGAATCAAATTTTGTCATGTATTGTTGAAGTGTGCAAAATACCAAGCATCCAAAAACTTTGAAGATAGAATAGTCCGGTTTGGTGGCATAAAGCACCTCATGTGGAGTGCTTTCCTTCAGAAGTGGTGTAGGTGTGGCATTAATTAATTTTACAGCATGTAAAAGGAAAAAACACCAATAATCAATGAGTAAATTACTCTGGAGCCTCAAACTCCTGGCAACATTCAACAAATGCTGATGTTTCCTTTCAACAACACCATTTTGCTCTGGTGTGCTGACACAAGATGTCTGATGTATGATGCTTTGCTGAGCATAGAGTTCAGTGAGCTGAATTCAGCTCCATTTTTAGATCTAATTACTTTAATGATTTTGTGAAACTGAGTAGAAACAAATTTAACAAAGGATATAACAAGATCAGAAGCTTCAGATTTATGCTTCATAAGAAAAAACCAAGTAAATCTAGAAAAGTCATCTACAACATTAAGAAAGTATTGTTGTCCATTCAGAGTGTGTTGTTTCAGAGGACCCCAAATATCCATATGAACAAGATCAAAAACAATATTTACATCAGTTGTGCTTAATGGAAAATGATTTTTCTTTAATATTGCCATACGACAAACATAGCAAAGATTATGATTACAGAATTCGACATCAGCAGATTGTGAACTAATAACTTGCAGTATCTTATCTGGCAAGTGTCCTAGTCTGTAGTGTCATAAAAAGTCATCATCTAATCTATCAGACAAAGTGTGATTTTCTAGAGCATTATCAGTAGAGAGTCTGATTGGCTGGTCCATGACATATAGTCCTTTGTGTAACTCAACTGAACCAATCACTTTCTTGTTCTTGTCTTTCAAAACACACTTGTTAAAAGAAAAGATAGTTGCCCTTTTGTATGATTAATAAAAGAAGGTAAAGATTTTGGTTATAATTAAAACCAAGAATACAAAACACATCATGTATGACCAGTTGAGGGTTTACCCTTACTTGTCCTATGTGTGGCACATAAACATTATTTCCATTAGTTAATCCCATTTTTATACCAGATGAAGGTTTTGGATTACTTAATAGATCCAATGATCCTACAATGTGATCTGTGGCACCAGATTCCAAGATTCATTGTATAGATCTTACTAAATTCAGATCACATGTCCCTATTGCAGGTGAGTAATATGTAACAATCTTAAAAGGATGGCCAACAGCAAATCCGCCATGTCTAGGAGGATCAGAACTCAGCAGAGCCATAAACTTATCAAGCTTCTGTGTAGTAAGATTGGGAAACCCCGGTCCACCAGACCTATTTTGGCCTTGATCTTCTTCTGCTGACTGTTTCTCTTATACCAAATTAGCCCTTTTTAACTTGAAAACTGGAGGATAGCCAATATAACAAGTCTCTTCAGTATGGACATTGAATCCACAAAAACTGCATTGTACCTTTTTGGGATTCTTAGATTTGGCATTTGCAGCAGACACAAAACTTTGTCTGCTGAGTGATTGATTTTTCCCTTGTCAATTCTTTTGTGACAAGAGAACCATTGAATCTTGATTCTTGCCTTTGTTAGCCACATACAACTTCTGTCTTTCAAATTTAAGCATCATAAATTTCTAGGAAAGACGCCATCAACATTTCCTAGGAAACCATTGGCTCAAATTAATCCCTTAAACCTTTAAGGAATTTCATGACATGTTCAGCCTCCATATGATCTATTAGTGTGCTATTTGCATTGCAGTGACATTGAGGATCACAAGAGTAGACTGGCATAGGCCTGATAGTCTTGATTTCTTCCCACAGAACCATTAACTATGTGAAATATTGATTGAGAGAATAAGTACCTTGCTTCAGCAAATGCATCTCTTCAAGAAGATTTGAAAGCCTCAAGGCATCAACATTAGAAAATCCTGCAGCAAGATTCTTCCAAACTACATGTGCAGTCTTGGAATACATCAAACTTTGTGCCAATGGTGTTCTCTCTCGATGTTGGTCCCTTTAAAAGGCTTTGGTTAAGTTTAGAGGGGGTGAATAAACTTAACACTTAAAACTTTTGGAGTTAACAAACTTAGCAATGTCGTGAGCTTCTTTGATCGCTCGATGAGTCTGCGACCACTCGATGATCTGCGACAAATGCATCTTCTTGGATTTGTTGCAAATTAATATATTCAAATTAAGCCTTGTTACTTGTTGTTAAAAAAGATGATACTAAGTATTAGATACTCATTAGTGTAAGTGTGTGATTCAGTTGCTAGTTTCATGAAGTTGATGTGATCAGATATACTAAATGCACGTAAGTAAATGCAGTAAAGTAAGTAGGCAAATTTTATAGTGGTTCTAGGTGGTGTAATCTGTCACCCACTCTTCTCCTGTGATGTTGGAGGAAATTCACTAGAGATCTTTGAGGTTGCAGTTACAAAAATCCCTAAGTTGTATGTCCTTCACCAATAACTATGGCTTCACAAACTGAATATTTGAAACAGGTAGGATTGCTGCTCCAAAGTATTCCACTGGTCCTTGAAGGGTATGATTGCCTCTTCACCAGCTCCACCACAAAAAACAGTTCTTGACACCTAAGTGCTTCTCTGTCCTCAGCAGGTTTCTTGTAAAAGAAAGATTGAATCAAGTAATTGATTCAGTTATCAGCAGCTTGATCAGGATGAAATGATCAGCAGCTTGATGTCTTCAAGTGTGTATACTTGATGTAACTTGATAGCAGGTTACACTTGAAGAATTTTCTGGATCAGTAGCTTTTAGCTCAGTGATGTCAGCAGGGTGATTTTCTTGATCAGAAACTTGATAGCTTTGAGTAGATTATTTGTTTTTCATCACTTTTCATCATCTCATCGAATCGAGTCTTCTATTTATAGGTGAGAATCCTGTGACTTATTTTTGAATTTCAAACATAGCCGTTTCAGATTTGTCTTCATCTTGACTTGCTTTCTGTCTCGTATATAGTATCGACATCGCCGCTTGCTTTTTGTCGGTTTTCAATCATTCCCACCCTTTGACTTATGTCCATTGGTTAATCCTCTGAATCTTTCCAACGTTCTTTTCATCTTGGCCATTGATTTGTTGACAATATCAAGGCTTGTAATCCATCCTTATCCTTATAATCTTCCAATGTAACCTTTAATTAAATTGAGAGTTATACTCAGTAGATATTTGACTTATTTTAGTCTGCTGATGTACATATCTGTCAGCTGGCTTAAGTCTGCTGTGTTTCACTAACACTTCAACTGACTGCTTTTCATCTAACTTTTTATTATGAAGTTAAAGTACACCATTTTGATTATAACTAAGTTCCAATCACCACTTAACATATGGAACTTAGTCCTTGTACACATGGTATATGTAATCAGTTTTAGGTCATCACAGACTTCCCTAAATTCTGATTCCATATCCTTGACGTTAAATACTAAGTTTGATCCCTTAGCCTTCAATAACTGAGTTTGACCCCTCAGCCTTCAGTCTTCAGCAGGTTCCTAACTAGTCTACTGACCTAGCTACCCTACTGATCTAGACAGGTCTGCTGATATAGTCAGCTGACCTAATTACAGTGCTTGTTTGATCAAACCTATACAATGATCAAACTCAACTAAACCTATACATTTGATCTAGACATCTTTTTGCCTTTGCTCTATAACAGCTAGTCTGGCACTCATCATTAAAACTTAAAATACGTCCAACAGCTGAATTCAAGATCCATGATCTCACCATTGTATCATATTTTCTCCATGCATGAAAGTCTGTTGAATCTGCTTCTAGCCTCTAAATGGATCCGTCTATGAAGCCAATCTTGTTCTGGGTGATTAACACCACCTCCATAGACATCTTCCATGGGTTGTAATTGTTGCCATTCATCAATGGATGAAAGCACCAAAGATGGATTCTCATTGGGATGGACACAAAATGGACTGAAGGGACTTAATTCTTGTTTCTTAGATGCCATTGCTATCAAGAACTCCAAATTCTAATCAAATCTCAACAACAAATGTGAAAAGCAATCAAGAAATGATCAAAAATAAGAAAAACGATCACAGTTCACTCTCAAGAAACTGAAATCAAAGAAAAGATGAAGAACACTCTTAAGATACTTCAACAACCAGAGGAAAAATGTTGGAAAACATTCAGAAATTCTCAATTTTTTTATATGATACCACGTTGAAGTTTGTAGAATTACAAACAGAAAAGCAATTGTGGAATTATCATTAATGAACTGAGAGTTACAAGTTGAGTTACAATGTAGCTGATCATGGGGTATTCATAGATTCATACACCTCATGAATCAGTTAGAAGCAAGTTACAAACGTTTACAAAAAACTATAACTAAATAACCGCTTTCTATACTAAACTACTCAGTAGACTTCTGAGTCTTCATGTTGTCTGTTGAGTTCATCAGTAGACTGCACTCAGTATTCCCTTCAGCCCTTATACTATAACAAAAGGGACACTTGATTATGTTCATTCTGATCGTTGGGGACCTTCAAGGGTGGAGTCACTTGGTGGTCACAAATATTTTGTGTCATTTATAGATGATTATTCAAGGATGGTTTGGGTAGTTATGATGAAGCACAAGAGTGATGCATTAAAACACTTTAAGAAGTTGAAGGCATTGGTTGAGAATCGGACATGAAAGAAGATCAAGAGGCTTAGAACTGAAAATGGATTGGAATTATGTTGGTCTGAGTTTGATGAATTCTGCAAGAATGAAGGCATTGCTAGGCACCATAATGTAAGAAATACTCCACAGCATAATGTTGTTGCAGAAAGGATTAATCAAACTCTTCTAGAGAGGGCAAGGTGCGTGCTCTTTAATTCTGGCCTGGCAAGAAGATTTTGGGTAGAAGCTGTCAGCACATCATGCTACTTAATCAACATAGGGCCTTACGTACACAAGGATCAAACTCAAAACACCGCGCGAGGTTTGGTCAGGAAAGCCTGTAGATTACTCAGGGCTGATGGTTTTCGGAAGCACAGTATACTATCATGTCAGTGAAGGTAAACTTGAACCAAGAGCCAAGAAGGGAGTGTTTTTAGGGTATGAAGATAAAGTTAAGGGGTATAGAATCTGGTCATCAGCTGAAAATAGGGTTATACTCAGGAGAAGTGTAGTCTTTGATGAAAACTCTATGCTTAACTCATCTGTGAAGGCTACATCTGAATCTGAAATTGAATGGGGCTGAGAGGGTTGACAAACAAGTGGAGCTTCATGTAGAATCAGCAGAATTGAAAGACTCAATAGGGGATAATCAGCACTCAGCAGATCAGAGCCAAATCCAAACCACTCTGCTGAACAGGGGTCAAAAGATACTCGAATAATTGAAGTTGGTCAGAAGATCTAGAAGGACCAATGTAAGAACCCCCAAAAGGTATGGGTTTAAGGACATGGTTGTATATGCACTACAGGTAGCTGAAGAAGTGGATGATTTTGAACAAAACACTTACAGGGAAGCTGTGAAATGTTCCGAGGCATCTCAATGGCTTGTTTCCATGGGAGAAGAAATAAAGTCACTTCAGAAAAATGAGACTTAGGATCTGGTTAAACAACCACAAGATAGAAGGGTGGTCAGCTGCAAATGGATCTCCAAGAAAAAAGAGGGAATGCCATCTGCTAGACTGAGCCTGGGATCTTTTTTCCAGGTTGCATACTTATCCAAAATGTGTATTGGAATCAAGTCTGTTGTAGTTCTTATGAACGTTTATATAGGAAACACTTATGCACCAGGCCTGCATGGGCCGCGTCCAATATGGATTCTTGTTCGTATTCTTCAAGTATTATTAAATCGTATTTATCCCTTGATTGTTGGAGGTAATCTCGGTATTTAAGAGAAACAGGGACCGGCTGCGGCAATAAGAAAAGAAGAAGAAAAGGAGGGGATGTTGAAGAAAAGAACAAGGAGGGGTCTTAGTTTTTCGATCCTATTCACGAAATAAGAACGAGTAAACGTAAGTAAGGCCGTCTCTGGGCATGGGCCCAAGATGCCATGGCCTCTGGCCCGTCGAATTTTTGTATATTTAAGGGCCCCGATAGGGAGTTCACTATGTGGTATTAAATCTGCATACCATGACTTTTGAGCTAGAAGACATCTTGGCCATAGACAATTTAATTGATACAAAAGCAAAGTGTTAGAATAAATAAAGCAATTTGTATGGGACCCGGCTATCCATCTATTCCCCATTCCCCTCAATGTCCCATTAGCTAGCTCACTCCCTAAAACAATATAGTTGTCTTTGTAAATTTTTGTTTAATTATTATCTCTTTCTTTAATCAGACCTTATCCATGAGTAAGAGTCAAACTCTACTCATTCCGAATTCCGGATTAGTCGGCCAGTTAGTCCCGGATACCCGAAGGTTTAAGCAAAATGTGAAGAGAAGAGTAAGAGAACAAAACTGCTGAGTTCTATTCACAATGGCAGAATAAATACAGATTACAAGTCGTAACGCCTACCGTAATCACTCCTAAAAATATGTTATCTCGAATATTCTATAATCACTCGTTGCCTAATATAACTCTATACAATATTCTGGAAATCAAACAAAATATACAGCATTATACACTATTATTATTCTCATTCTAATACAAAAAAAATTATTATCTCCATCCCAAACAAATTGTAACGTTTTAACAAAAACATAGTCACTTGGAAAATGAATAACCTCTCACGAGCAGGAAAATGAGTTATCATTCAAAGCTCGTTATCCACTTAGCCGTACTATATAATGCAGAATTCATTGTTGCCAATTACAATGATAAATAACTTGGAAAAAACCTGTAGAAGTTTCTTTTGGGATGACGATGAGTACGGGCGAAAGATGCATATTGTGGCATGGGATACCATATGTAAATCGAAGGAGGAAGGGGGGATGGGCCTAAAGAGACTTAATGAAATGAACATTGCATTATTGAGGAAATTGGTGTGCTCTTATTACGCAGAAAAATACACTTTGGGTACAAGTGCAATCTCATAAGTACAAGCAGCTATCAATCAAACCAAAAACAGGGAGTTCTCCAACCTGGAGGGCCATAAGCATGGCCTTTGCACACTTGGTAGAGGGAGTTGAAGCAATCCATGGTGGATATGTGTGGAAAGAACAACCCACGGGTAAATACACAGTGGCTTCAGGTTATGCGTCCACACATAACCCAATATGAATGAGAATATTAATAGTGTATAATGCTGTATATTTTGTTTGATTTCCAGAATATTGTATAGAGTTATATTAGGCAACGAGTGATTATAGAATATTCGAGATAGCATATTTTTAGGAGTGATTACGGTAGGCGCACGACTTGTAATCTGTATTTATTCAGCCATTGTGAATAGAACTCAGCAGTTTTGTTCTCTTACTCTTCTCTTCACATTTTGCTTAAAACTTCAGGTATCCGGGACTAACTGGCCGACTAATCCTGAATTCGGAATGAGTAGAGTTTGACTCTTACTCATGGATAAGGTCTGATTAAAGAAAGAGATAATAATTAAACAAAAATTTACAAAGACAACTATATTGTTTTAGGAAGTGAGCTAGCTAATGGGACATTGAGGGGAATGGGGAATAGATGGATAGCCGGGTCCCATACAAATTGCTTTATTTATTCTAACACTTTGCTTTTGTATCAATTAAATTGTTTATGGCCAAGATGTCTTCTAGCTCAAAAGTCATGGTATGCAGATTTAATACCACATAGTGAACTCCCTATCAGGGCCCTTAAATATACAAAAATTCGACGGGCCAGAGGCCATGGCATCTTGGGCCCATGCCCAGAGACGGCCTTACTTACGTTTACTCGTTCTTATTTCGTGAATAGGATCGAAAAACTAAGACCCACTACTGTTGTTCTTTTCTTCAACATCTTTTTTTTCCCTCCTTTTCTTCTTCTTTTCTTATTGCCGCAAATGGTCCCCTCGCTTTTCCCTCCTTTTCTTTTTTCTTATTATTTTTTGATGCTTTTAGTTCCGCACCAAATGTACTTTTCCTAAGAGTTGGAGTTTGGGACCGTCGGAAGAGTATGATTGGCTTGTGCTTTAGTGAATTAACATTCTCCAATGTCTGTGTATGTGCTAGGTCTTGATCGTGTCTAGTGTTTTAGGAAAGAGAGTAGTAGATGTAAGGTAGCCTACTTGAAAATACATAGGTGGTTAATTAACAATAAATAATAAACGTATGTGTATAGTTAAAAGACTAAACATCATGTTATTCTTGGTAAGGCACAAGGATATATCGCGATGTGTGGGCCGTTCGGATAAAGCGAATAACTCTGTTGGCCTTTGAAAGGCACCAGGAGTAGGGGACTTCGTGAACAAATAACTTTGCTGGCCACGAAGGGGCACTAAGAGTAGAGGGACTTCACCGAACGCGTACACTATCGGAGTCTTCCAGAATAGACTTCCGTGGTTATTGGTGTGATCCATCAATATGTTGCACCAGATACTTCATGGTG
Source organism: Gentiana macrophylla (assembly GCA_026214975.1). Taxonomy (NCBI): domain Eukaryota; kingdom Viridiplantae; phylum Streptophyta; class Magnoliopsida; order Gentianales; family Gentianaceae; genus Gentiana; species Gentiana macrophylla. Next base: position 18,635,187 of record CM047808.1, on the reverse strand, counting down.
AGTAGCACCATGCGTAGTGCCCTTGAATACGGATGTAACAAAGATAAGCTAAGCTAGAAACCATTCGTCATAACATGTTGATGAAAATGAAGTGAACTCTAGAATTGTGTCGGTCACATAAAGATAACTTAATTAATAATATGAGCCTTTTTGTTGTTAGACTTCTTTATAAATTAGCTACTCCCCCTTATCTAAGTTTGTTGTACTTACTTACATTGCAGTTTGTTTTATGCTTTGTACGGTGAAAAGATGAACAGGTTGACTACGAGCTTGCTGAGGATGATGTTTGATGATGTTGATGCCATGATGATGCTTTCTCTTTCTTTTACTTATTAAATGTTGTACTAGACATGTTGTACTTTATTTCCAGATTTTTGTAAGATAAGTTGTATTTTTTTTAAGACATCGTATGTTGTAAGTTTCTTTTGTTTCGTTGTTGTAAGATAAACCTTCAATCTTTAGTCGGTATGCAATCTATTCTTAGCAACATTTATAGTGATTTAGCTTCCGTTTGCTTTATTTTGATACGACGACGTAGAGACTTACATATAATATTGGATTTATTTAATATTATACATGCCGAACGTTCATTTCCGGATAAGGACTCGGTATCCCGAAACGGGCCGTTACAGGAACTCAAAACACCAATAAACGTGTTTAGGGGTGTCTTTTGGAGGTGATAATTAGTGACAGTGTACTAATTTTCGAATATAAGAGATATTGATTACTTGACGTGCATCGGTAACTATAACATTTTTATCAAAGAATCAACGAGTCATCTTTGCATCTGTGATTGGTTGAGGAAATCAAGGTGGAAATAATTAATTAAACTGAATTATTTATTTTACTTTTTTTAGATTAATTATATACTCCAAAAATTTGGTCTTTTGATGATTTGAAAAGAAAAGAAAAATTCACCTTTGCTTTTGGAGACAATAATGCTCGCCCTATATAAGTTATATAAATAGCCGGTAATTTATCTGTGGTGGTTTGACACCCATTATTGCTTTTGAAGTAGCCTCTTGTTTAAGCAAGTTCCTTCCTTCCTCAACATGTGCGTCCTTGTGAGTGTAAATGAAGGAACTTGCTTAAACAAGAGGCTACTTCAAAGTTTCTGAAATGACATATCAAAACAGAGGAGAATAAGAATGTTCAAATAAAAACTATACGATGCGAAATTTCATTAAATTAAAATGATAATCCATTGATACATGCTGCTTAATTAAGATATGTTTAAGTAGCAGCTACAAGCTTCTTGCAATAACTCGGGAATTAAGAAAAAGCAACACAAACTGAAATTTTATTAAACCAACTTAACAACGAAATCTAAATGGACGACGGGATGGTGTGTGGACTCAAAAGAAAGTAAATAATGCATTATGTGAACTTAAGCAGTCCCTTTGAGCTTTTTAGCAATTCCGGCAGTGTATTTCCCCTGGTGAAAAGCCGTCTCCAATTCGAGATCATTTGGACCTTTAGCGGCTAGGGTTCCATTTCCGGCAATAGTTCCAGCACCATATGGGCTTCCACCTTTCACCACATCTAAATTGACCATTCCAGCTCCGGATGTGTATCCAATTGGAATGTAAATCATTGCGTGATTAGCGAATTGTGTGATAGTCGTCAAGCTGTAAAACACATACATGAAAATGTTAGACAACCGCCCTGACTTCCGGTGTTGATAAAAGAAAATAACATTATATCACAAAAGGAACGGTTCTAGTGCTCACGCTGTAGTCTCTTGACCACCGCCCTGACTACCGGTGGAATAGAAAATTCCAGCACCTTTCCCAACTAACTTCCCTTGCTGCCATAGACCTCCGGTTGCATCAAAGAATGCTTTGAACTGGGCTGGCATCATGCCAAATCTTGTAGGGAAGCCAAAAATGAATGTGTCGGCCTCTGGAAGCTGGTCAATCCTGATCACTGGCACATCACTCTTTTTGGGAGCGCCCATTTTCTGAAGAACTTCTTCAGGAAGGGTCTCCGGCACTTGCCATAATGTAGCCTCAACTCCTTCGACGGTGTCGGCTCCTTTTTTAATTTCTTGGGCAAGTCTTTCAATATGTCCATACATAGAGTAGTAACTGAAAACGAATCAAAATTCGATCAGTGACACATACTTGCAGGATTGTTATGTATAAAAATGATGTAGGCTTCCTCAAACAAAACAAGAAAAGCTATAATTAGATGAACACAGAATAAAGAAATTATTTTTAAAAAAAAGAAAAAAAACATACATGATATAGACTTTAGTGGGAGCCATTGATGATAATTGTATATTCCTTTGATATATCTTTGGTTTATATCCTTTAAAAATAAGCTTTGTTAAAAAATATGAAACGCCGCAGAAGAAGTGATTGGAAGAAAAGATTGAAGGCCAACCTGCTTATATAGGTAGCATGCAGGGAAACTATACGCGGCTGCTGAGTTTATTTTATTTTATTTATTTTTCTAGAAAGAATTTGTTTCTTTTTCCTGCTTCGTTGAATTATCTTCCCAGCTGGAGTAGGAGAACCAACCAATAAATTGAACAGAGACTTTCTAGAAAGTAAACGCTGACTTTGACTTTGTATTTTATTTGATACACACTACCGAATTGACTTGCCATTTACATATCGAGAAATATTTGTGGCGTGACAAATAATAATCTGTTATTATCTGCGATCGTAAATCACAATGTGTTTAAATTGATCATCATTTAATTAAATGTAATAGATCAACGATGCAGATCACCGCTGCAGATAATATACTCATTGTCTTTCGTATTACTCAAATTTAATTGTGCCACTATCACTACTCTTATATGCTTATTTCTATGATTCCCGAAAAAACTAAAGAACAATTGAAGATAAAAGATTGTCTCTTTTATTCATGTCTCTTTTATTCATGCAGGTCAGTTAGAGCTGATAGTGATAATTACATATATTTATGAGGATAACTACACGATTATCAGGATAATTATGGAAAGAATTCTAAGCAATTAAGACTCTGATCTTTATCATTTAAATACCGAGATTACCCTCCAACAATCAAGGGATAAATACGATTTAATAATACTTGAAGAATACGAAAAAGAATCCATATTGGACGCAGCCCATGCAGGTCTGGGGCATAAGTGTTTCCTATATAAACGTTCATAAGAACTAAAGCAAACTTGATTCCAATACACATTTTGGATAAGTAGGCAACCTGGAAAAAAGATCCCATGCTCAGTCTAGCAGATGGCATTCCCTCTTTTTTCTTGAAGATCCATTTGCAGCTTACCACCCTTCTATCTTGTGGTTGTTTAACCAGATCCTAAGTCTCATTTTTCTGAAGTGACTTTATTTCTTCTCCCATGGAAACAAGTCATTGAGATGCCTCGGAACATTTCACAGCTTCCCTGTAAGTGTTTTGTTCAAAATCATCCACTTCTTCAGCTACCTGTAGTGTATATACAACCAGGTCCTTAAACCCATACCTTTTGGGGGTTCTTACATTGGTCCTTCTAGATCTTCTGACCAACTTCAATTGTTCGAGTATCTTTTGACCCCTGTTCAGCAGACTGGTTTGGATTTGGCTCTGGATCTGCTGAGTGCTGATTATCCCCTATTGAGTCTTTCAATTCAGCAGATTCTACTTGAAGCTCCACTTGTTTGTCAACCCTCTCAGCCTCAGATTCAATTTCAGATTCAGATGTAGCCTTCACAGATGAGTTAAGCATAGAGTTTTCATTAAAGACTACACTTCTACTGAGTATAACCCTATTTTCAGCTGATGACCAGATTCTATACCCCTTAACTTTATCTTCATACCATAAAAACACTCCCTTCTTGGCTCTTGGTTCAAGTTTACCTTCACTGACATGATAGTATACCGTGCTTCCAAAAACCCTCAGCCCTGAGTAATCTACATGCTTTCCTGACCAAACCTCGTGCGGTGTTTTGAGTTTGATCCTAGTGTACGTAAGGCCCCATGTTGATTAAGTAGCATGATGTGCTGACAGCTTCTACCCAAAATCTTCTTGCCAGGCCAGAATTAAAGAGCACGCACCTTGCCCTCTCTAGAAGAGTTTGATTCATCCTTTCTGCAACAACATTATGCTGTGGAGTATTTCTTACAGTATGGTGCCTAGCAATGCCTTCATTCTTGTAGAATTCATCAAACTCAAACCAACAGAATTCCAATCCATTTTCAGTTCTAAGCCTCTTGATCTTCTTTCATGTCCGATTCTCAACCAATGCCTTCAACTTCTTAAAGTGTTTTAATGCATCACTCTTGTGCTTCATCATAACTACCCAAACCATACTTGAATAATCATCTATAAATGACACAAAATATTTGTGACCACCCAGTGACTCCACCCTTGAAGGTCCCCAACAATCAGAATGGACATAATCAAGTGTCCCTTTTGTTATAGTATAAGGGCTGAAGGGAATGCTGAGTGCAGTCTACTGATGAACTCAACAGACAACATGAAGACTCAAAAGTCTGCTGAGTAGTTTAGTATAGAATGCGGTTATTTAGTTATAGTTTTTTTGTAAATGTTTGTAACTTGCTTCTAACTGATTCATGAGGTGTATGAAGCTATAAATACCCCATGATCAACAACATTGTAACTCAACTTGTAACTCTCAGTTCATTAATGATAATTCCACAATTGCTTTTCTGTTTGTAATTCTACAAACTTCAATGTGGTATCATATAAAAAATTTAATTTCTGAATGTTTTCCTACATTTTTCCTCTGGTTGTTGAAGTATCTTAAGAGTGTTCTTCATCTTTTCTTTGATTTCAGTTTCTTGAGAGTGAACTGTGATCGTTTTTCTTATTTTTGATCATTTCTTGATTGATTTTCACATTTGTTGTTGAGATTTGATTAGAATTTGGAGTTCTTGATAGCAATGGCATCTAAGAAACAAGAATTAAGTCCCTTCAGTCCATTCTGTGTCCATCCCAATGAGAATCCATCTTTGGTGCTTTCATCCATTGATGAATGGCAACAATTACAACCCATGGAAGATGTCTATGGAGGTGGTGTTAATCACCCAGAACAAGATTGGCTTCATAGAGAGATCCATTTAGAGGCTAGAAGCAGATTCAACAGACTTTCATGCATGGAGAAAATATGATACAATGGTGAGATCATGGATCTTGAATTCAGTTGTTGGACGTATTTTAAGTTTTAATGATGAGTGCCAGAGTAGCTGTTATAGAGCAAAGGCAAAAAGTTGTCTAGATCAAATGTATAGGTTTAGTAGAGTTTGATCATTGTATAGGTTTGATCAAACAAACAAACAACCTTCAAAGCACAACAACCCCAGAAACGTAGATTCTTCAACCAAGCCCTCTAGAAAAAGCTGAACTTTTTGTATCCAAACGAACCCCTTCTCGTGTTGAATCCCTTTCCGTATTCGATTCTGAAATCCGTTGAAGAACTTGTAAGAATTCTGGAGAAGTCTCTTTTACTTTTACTTGTCTGCTTTCTTTTCTCCTTTCTATGTGTTCGAACAAAGCCAATGAATCTATTTCCTGACAACTTCCCTTCTTAATGGGAAGCTGCTTTATTTTTCCGCGATTAAAACTTCCAGACACTAACTCCCTTTATTTACAATTAAATCCAAGAAAATCCCTTTTATTTCTTCTTATATATACATATTTCGAATATATATATATATATAAATAAATAAATATATATATATATATATATATATATATATATATATATATATATATATATATATATATATATCATCACCACCTGAAGTCCATAATTACTATTAAACATAATATTTTGAATTTTACAAAATGACACGTCTGCCTTTTTCTATAGTTCAGGATATTACACTTCCGACCGCGTTAAAATTTCAAATCTAAATATTAACGCACACGCGGGTTGATTTTAATTCAGATTATTCATTTTCAAGATAGCTGATTCTACGGGTTGCGAACCAGAAAAATCATTTCATATGCTACTAATATAAAAATCGTGAATGATTACGTATTCACTATTCCAACTAGTTGTCGATCATCTTATGAAAAACACTCCTATGGAGAACCCTACTCTATGATTTTTTACCCTCCATTCCAAGCCGTAATGAAGAAGGATAATATTGTTCATCTTCTTCAAAATCTAACCTTGACGCCATAGTAAGCCCTCCAACCTACGATCGAAGATCAGAACGGCGGACAACGACCAAGTGCGGAGCCATGGTTTGCTTGGGAGTTTTCCTGCTCCAAAAGAAATATCAGATAGTGGTTTGTATTCGGCTCTTATGAAATCATGGAACTGCAGTTGATTTACCCTAATCACTAATCAGTTTTATGAAAAACGTCTACTAGTTTGTTTTTGAGAAATCGGCAATTCATCTAGGGTTTTAAGGAGCGGCCTTTTGTGCTTTTATGGCTTTTTACTCGTTCTTCTCTGATTGAAAGATCAGTGGGAAGCCTAGGATAATTTTCTTGCAGACACAGAGTTTAAGATCCATGTTCATGATCTCTCAACCCATCAAACAATCCGGCAGTGGTGAGGAACATTGCAATGGTGTTGAGCGGTGATGAGAGTCTACCTCGCTATCATCTGATGTATGATTTTATCCCCTGTTATGACTTATTTGATATGTTTTGGGATTAATTGGTTTATTTATGATGCATTTTTAACTGTACACTCACTACAATGTCAAGAGCAATTAGTCCAGAAATCTCGTCATTTTAGGTAAAATACTGCATATTTAATGGCCTATTTTTATCTTGTGAGAATTATGCACGGTATTTTTGTTTGTTTTTTTTATTTGCATGATATAGATTTATTGTGATCCAGGAAGCAGAAGTGTAAAATCCTACATCTATAAAATAGTAGAATACTCACCCCCATATAAGTGAGAGACATAAATGTCTTGTCAACTCGGGTTAGTCCTTTTAGACCAAGCGAGGACGGCGGTCTAAGCAGTTAACCGGACCTTTTGTGATTCATTTAGCGCTACCAGGCACAAGTTTGGGGCGTTACAGAATGGTATCAGAACCGATTATCATATGGAACTATGCGCTGCACTGTACAAGAAGACGGTGTAAAGATGGCTTCTAGTTACCTCTGGTAGGGACGATCCGGGAACAGTCCTGGCCGTCCTGGTGAGGACGCTAGTCCCTTATGAGGGGGGGGGGGGGGGGAAGAATGTAAAGTTACACATCGGTAAAGTAGTAGAATTATCACCCCATATAAGTGTGAGAAAAAAAAGGTCTTGTCAATTCAGGTTAGCACTTTTAGACCAAGCGAGGACGACGGTCTAAGCAGTTGACCAGACATTTATGACTTATTTAGAGCCACAATGCCACAGGTTTGGGGGAGTTACAAGAGGTGATGTAAGTCAACTTGATGATACATTTCACGATATTTTATCCTCACATTCCGATATACTTTCTAGCATTATTGTACCTTTTCGAGCCTAAATTGCATCATATGATCCAATCCTTATAATTAGTAAATATTATATTTTTTAACCTTTTTGTTAGAATAATACATAGTCATTTTACGACAAGTATTGTTATCAGGTTTACGCATGGTATTCTTGTGTTTTTGTTTTTCTAGTTCACAGATACTGAACCGTGAAAGCCCTGTTCGAGTTGTGATTCAATCATTGGTTCAATCAAATTTCATATCAGAGAAGGAAGTGGGAAATTTTGAATTTCATACGAAGTGGCATTCGCCACCACTGTCACGCCTGCTGAGAATTTAATGCATCTTCAAGTAGCCAACTACTTGTCAGGTAATGTGGCGTTCGCCACATCTCCTAGTACGTGGCGTTCGCCACACTCTTGCTTCTGCATTTTCTGAAGAGAATTAATTTCCAATCCAGCTAACATACGTCTTAGGCGGTGTTTTCCATCTTTATTGGTGGCTCTCTCTACAAATTCTACAGAGCCAAGTTTTATGTATAACTTTTAGCAGCGTTCAACAACTTTGAACCTATCACCAACTACCAAGCTTGAAGGCTGTGCTCCTCAAAGCTCTTTTAGACAATTCCTAGCACTAGTTTAGCTATTGATTCTTCGTGTAATCATTGCAGAAACCTCATTTAGATATTTTAGGGATATTTTGTGGAAGAAAGTTCCTCTCTTTTGGTGTATATTTTCCATTGGTGAATCTTTGAAGATTATGCAATCATATATTCTGGAAGTGTTTTGCTCTCTGGTTCGGTAACTTCTATTCTTTACCTTGAGTGCCAATTTCATTTTTATGGAACTCTTTAGTGACATTGTGAGTTCCATTTCTATGGAAGGCTAAATCTTTTGCCTAGCTAAGATAATGTTGTTGTGATAGTGTTTTATCTTCTAGTATGTAATGTGTGTTCGTGATTTAAGTATAACCATGTCCATTTGTGTAATTAAGGGTTTGGTACGAAGATGGGTGAACTCGAAACACTCTATTGTGGGTTTGGAGGTGCGGAGTGCACGCTCATATAAGTGTTTACGAGTTTACGGATGTAAATGATCAAGTAGAGTTCAAAAGCTACTTAAAGACACGAAAATTGTTCTTGGAAAAGCATGTCACAGGCCAGCCACAGGCGCCAGCCTGTGAAGTTTTTTCAAGAGGAATTTTGGACAGGTTCTATTTCGGATTTCTGGTGTTCACAGGCCAGCCATAGGTGCCCGCCTGTGACTCGATTTTGTGAATTGGTGTGTCTTTTCAGTGTTTTTCGACAGTTTCTTCCATATAACACCTTTCCAAAAAGGTGTCTATAGGTTAGAACGTTTTTTAACCAACTAACTTGATCATTTTGAGAGCATAGAATGAAATCATTCAAGTTCTTCTTCATCTTTGAGAGTCAAACAACTTCAACAAAACTCCTTAAGTATTCTTCTCTTTTGGTGCCAAAAAGTGAAGGGAAACGTAGTATTATCTCACAAAAGTATTTGTGTAACCCGAGGCATCTTATAAGGGTCAAATAACTTTTGTAGGAAAGTGTTTATCACGATTCTACGTTATATCAAGCATACGTTTTCTGCGTTTTTCTGCGGTTTCCTGCGTTTTTGTTTTGACATTGTTGTTCCCTTGAAAGCCATAATTTTTACAACAATCTACAAAAGTTATTTAAGTATTTTCTGCAATGTCAATTGTCAAGGAGATGACTGCAAATTTTGGAAAGTTGGAAAAGTTCGAAGGAGTCAATTTTCGAAGATGGCGGAGAAAGATGCATTTTCTGTTGACGACTTTGAAGGTAGTGTATGTACTAAGTACACCGATGCCGGAAGTGTTGGATGATGGACCTTTGGAGGAACTGAGGAGGAAGAACAAATGGGAGAATGATGACTACATCTGTAGAGGTCACATTCTAAACGGTATGTCTGATTCTTTGTTTGACATTTATCAAAGTGTTGAGTCTGCGAAAGAAATTTGGGATTCACTAGAGTCTAAATACATGAATGAAGATGCCTCTAGTAAAAAGTTCTTGGTTGGTAATTTCATGAAGTATAACATGGTAGATTCAAGGTAATTACTGCGCATTTTGGGTCAATTTGCACAACATAAAATGGAAATGGAATGAGTCTATTTTGGTGTCAAGCATTATAGATAAGTTACCACCATCATGGAAAGATTTTAAACACATGTTAAAGCACAAAAATGAAGAATTATCTCTGGTAATGAGCATAAGGTGTGTAAGCTTGTTAAATCATTGTACGGGCTTAAACAAGCGCTTAAACAATGGCATCATAAATTTGATGAAGTTGTCTTCTCTAATAGTTTTAAGCTTAACCAATCAGACAAGTGTATATATAGCAAATTTTATAATACCGGTAATGGTGTGATAATTTGCTTATATGTTGATGACATGTTAATCTTTGGAACTAACCAAGAACAAGTTGACCTTTGTAAGGCCTTTTTGTCATCAAGTTTCTCTATGAAAGACATGGGGGAGGCGGATGTGATTCTTGGAATCAAGATCAAACGGAGTGACAAAGGGATCTCTTTGACACAATCTCATTATATTGAGAAAGTGTTGAAGAAATTCAATTGTGAATATTATACTCCAGCCAATACTCCCATGGATCCTAATGAGAAACTCATGCCTAATACGGGAAATCCGATATTACAACTTGAGTATTCTCGGGTGATAGGATGTTTGATGTATGCTATGACTAGCACACGTCCGGATATTGCTTATGCGGTTGGAAAGCTATGCAGGTTCACGAGTAATCCGAGTAGTCATCAAAGGAGTGTGGTAACTCGTGTACTAAGGTATCTTAAGTTAACCAAGGATTTTGGCTTGACTTATGTTGGTTATCCTTTAGTAATAGAAGGATATTCAGATGCTAGTTGGATATCCAATGTAGAGGATCATTCTTCTACTAGTGGTTGGGTGATTTTACTTGGAGGAGGTGCCATTTCTTGGGCTTCCAAAAGCAAACTTGTATTACTAGCTCGACTATGGAGTCGAATTTGTTGCCTTAGCAAAGAATTGGAAAGAGGCGAATGGCTTAGGAATTTGATCTATGAAATTCCATTATGGCCTAAACCAATATCACCCATTTCTATCCATTGTGATAGTGCATCTACCTTGTCTAAAGCATATAGTCAAGTGTATAATGGTAAGTCGCGACACCTGGGCGTTAGACATAGCGCGGTACGTGAGTTGATTACTCATGGGGTGATTTCGGTTGTTTTGTGAGATCTCAACATAATTTAGCTGATCACTTAACCAAAGAATTGGCTAGAGACTTGGTACAAAAGTCGGTAATCGGGATGGTTTTACAACCCATATAAATCTTGGTGATAGGATACCCGATTCCCCTCTAATACAATGTTAGAGGCATAATTCAATGTGGAAGGCCTATTGTCTTAGATTTGAGCACATGATATTGTCCCAAGGGTATGTGCTATGACCTGCAAGATTAGGTTGAAGATGTTCTTCTTAATGAGTCTTTTGACAAAGTGCTATTGCAGGTGCACGATCAATAAAAGGCTCACCTATATGAGTATGAAGTTTGGCTGCTTCAAGGAAGTTCTAGGGTTGGCTTTCTATATGCTCAAGAATAGATATGGACACAAGGCCTATTTAATTAGTGTCAAGAATAAACTTTTGGAGTTATCTTAACTCATGTGTATATTATCTTCATGTATTCAAAACGTGTAAAGGGGTTCAATGCTTAGACACACCCTGATACTCGAATATTTGAAATGTGTAATATTACTAGGTGGTAATTCAATCTTCGTGACATTATCATTGATGCATGAGTTGTTATGTTTTGACTGATCTTCATCTAAACCAAGGATTACACTTAAATGGGGAGGATTGTTGGTGATTTAAGTATAACCATGTCCATTTGTGTAATTAAGGGTTTGGTACAAAGATGGGTGAACTCGAAACACTCTATTGTGGGTTTTGAGGTGCGGAGTGCACGCTCATATAAGTGTTTACGAGTTTACGGATGTAAATGATCAAGTAGAGTTCGAAAAGCTACTTAAAAGACACGAAAATTCGTTCTTGGAAAAACTGTGTCACAGGCCAGCCACAGGCGCCAGCCTGTGAAGTTTTTTCAAGAGGAATTTTGGACAGGTTCTATTTCGATTTCAATTGTTCACAGGGCCAGACCACAGCGCCCGCTGTGTGACTCGATTTTGTGAATTGGTGTGTCTTTTCAGTGTTTTTCGACAGTTTCTTCCATATAACACATTTCCAAAAAGGTGTCTATAGGTTAGAACATTTTTTAACCAACTAACTTGATCATTTTGAGAGCATAGAATGAAATCATTCAAGTTCTTCTTCATCTTTGAGAGTCAAACAACTTCAACAAAACTCCTTAAGTATTCTTCTCTTTTGGTGCCAAAAAGTGAAGGGAAACGTAGTCTTATCTCACAAAAGTATTTGTGTAACCCGAGGCATCTTATAAGGGTCAAATAACTTTTGTAGGAAAGTGTTTATCACGATTCTAAGTTATATCAAGCATACGTTTTCTGCGTTTTTCTGCGGTTTCCTGCGTTTTTGTTTTGACATTGTTGTTCCCTTGAAAGCCATAATTTTTACAACAATGTGAATGACAAATCTTGTTGCAAGCACTTGCGTTGGTTGATTTTCTTTACTTAAGATCACAACCATGTATGTGTTGACTTGAATCACCAACACTTACACACACACTAGGAGGAATTCGAATGAAGACTTTTAGTGTGGGAAAAGGGGTAGAGGAACTGGTCGGTAAAATTGACCATAATTGGAATTCTATTTCATACCGAGGTGAGCAGTGTATGCCATGAAATCGAGAGCTAAATCGTGTTGAACCGGTAGAATCTCATCAATGTGAGGACATGAGGGAGACAAAGAGTTTTATGCAGTTGTATGAGGGTCAATCACTAAATTAGAAAGGTTACACTATCAACACTCATTGACGTAGTGCCTGAAACCCAATCGGGTTGGACCGGATCCGACCGGGTCGGATCATTTCCACTACGTTTTTGTGTTTATACATATAATCAATGGCGTTTTTGTTATTATATTTTTTTTTCGTTAAACGAACCAAATATGATATTCTATATATAATAACGTCTCTAATGCCCAACTGTGATAGGGAAATCATAATAGTGATTATGGTTGATGAGATTTCGACTCACTTTAAAAGGTTTGATACTTAAATGTCTCTAGTCGTATGTGCTACTGAATGGGACATTAGGAGTACGGTTAGACTAGCACGTATTAGATGTCTTCTATTTAACGAAGATAAGGATAGATCTTGTCTATCAAAGTGTAGAGACGTTTGGACTGTACGTGGACGTGTATTAGAGAATGCGTACGCTAGACTGACCCACTTACTTTATTAAGTGTATAATTATGTGACAGTTGTGTAATTATCCTTAGACCGGAGTCTTCATAACATCACGGGTTGGATTGTCCTTCTTAGACACTATTAAGGTTTCCTTTAATCACAGGGCGATCATGCGGTAGTGCTTGGATATGATAATGAAGCATGCGTAGGGTTTATGTGGCTTATCCGGAAATCGCATATCCTAATGGTAGGGGTAAGTATCCAAAAGGGCCTTCTTTTAAGGCATGTCTTACTCTCGAATGTCTTTGCTATGCGTAAGTAATGTGGTTCTTTGAGAGAGTAGGATATCCAGATTATAAGATATGGTCGTTCATGTTTTGACACTCAATAAACGACAATTGGATATTATAATAGCGATATGATTCTTTTTACACGGTATCTCTTCCACAAGAAAGATAGTAGTCATTGCACTAGACTCTTCCGATGATTGAGGGTCATAACGTGTTTCTAGACGCTGATCATGATCGTTAGTTATGAGGGGCATTTTGGTAAATGTGCTTTATGTTTACGGCCAACATACTCAGAAGCCTGTCAGGTCACACAAATATGGACAACGAGCCGGCATTAAATTGTGGTTATGGTGATAACCAAATAAATAATTACTTATCCCGACTATAAAGTGTTATAGTGATAAATTGATATTGTTGTATTTATTTATTAAAAATAAATAATACAATATATTAATGTGTTATTTGTTTATAAGGACGTGTTTCGAGACTTAATTAGACACTTAGGACACCCAAAAAAGATCATTAGTTATAAGGACAAAATCACATCAATTTGACAAAATTAACCCTATATGCTTAAATGTATATAGATGAACTTTCCCCTTTTGTAAGATGCTCAATTTTAACGTCAATGGAACCCAATCTATATTCTCGCCGCCGATGCTTCCTGTTCCTCTAACAAGCTCATTCTCGTGATTTCAAAGCCGTCTGGCCAACAAATGCAGAGATCGTTGAATTCTGAAGTTGCCATTCTATCTTTTTCTCTCTCTTTCTTCTTTTACTTCACTTTTTTATTTTATTTTATAAACTGCTCGATGTCAAACAAAACATAAATGAAATCATCATAAGGAAGATGTATTTGGCCGCAAAAAAGGATCAAGGCTTTGAACTTTGATTCGATTAAGGAGGGTTTTTTTTTTTTTCCGATGATACTACTTGCTATTTTGGTAGTGTTTTTACGTGGCGGGCGCTGATGATTTAGAAAAGAATCTGAGGCTTTGATAAAGAAGACGCTACTTGATGAAAAGATTCCGATTCAGTATTTGTTGATGGATGCTTTTAGTCAATTCTACTTCATGCTTTTAGGCTTTTATTATCTTTTGGGTGGTGAAGAAGTGGCTGCCTTGGAGACAAATCTGGGAGAAGGAGACAGTAATATTTGGACACTTCATGGAATAAATGAACATGAAAGAAAGCTATAAATGCAGTCTTCATTCTGCAGATTAGGTGAAAGGAAATTCTGAATGTTTTCTCAAAATTGATGACATGTTCAGTCAGTGATTTCATGTTGTAGTAATAGCAATTTGGATATCATATCGTGTATCGACACCGTTGATCATGATGTAATAATGATCAATTAGTTTAACATGCATCACCTTAAATAACTATGTTAGAGTCATATTCGTTCTGGTGTTACTCCTGTTTATTTACTGCATATTCATGAGATGGGATTAGCCTTCCATATATTTTGTCAACAAGGGATGGAATAATCCACCAAATTAAACTTGACTTTTGTATTTTTATGCAGATCGGTCTACATTGTGTACCACAGCTTGGTGATGTGAGCATCTATACTGCTCTATTTTGTCGCCAATTGACTATTTTCTTCCATTGTAAAGTGGCGTAAGCAATCTTTCCCAAAAAAATATGTACAGTTGTTATTTCAAGCTTATAATGCTTAACAACATATGTTCTGTCAATGAATTTTTGTTTTATCACATGCACTTTTTTTACGGATGATATTGTATTTTTCTTTCTTTTTTGAGTAAAGATCCGGACACAACCGTTGTGTGACACAACGAATGTCACATCGTGTATCGACACCATTGATCATGATGTAATAATGATCAATTAGTTTAACATTCATCACCTTGAAACAAAGAAAGAAAAGCTATACGTTGATGGTGGGTTTGTGTATGATTTGGAATAAAATTGATGCGGTGATATTGATGTCACTGCATTTACAGTTAGAGAATTGACGCAGTGACATCGATGTCACTGCATATACAATTTACAAAGTTTTTATCGATGTCACTGCATAAAATGCCGATGTCACTGCATAAATTGCCGATGTCACTGCATAAAATGCCGATGTCACTGCATAAAATGTTGATGTCACTGCATATCTGATTGCCGATGTCACGCATATATGATTGCCGATGTCACTGCATAAAATGTTGATGTCACTGCATATATGATTGCCGATGTCACTGCATAAAAATATGAATTAAGGTGAAAGATTTATGTTGATCGTAGTTTTATATCAAAAGATATAGTCATCTGAAGTCGATTTTATGAAGAAAAAAAAATCGATTTTATGAAATTAAGTCGGAAAAATATCAAATGTCAACATGGTGTTGCTTCATCAAATGTCATTGCATCCCGGTGATCATTGCATCCCGATGGTCTCTACATCGCGGTGTCTCTGCATCGGGGGAGGCCACTTCATCGCGGTGTCTCTGCATCGGGGGTGGCCACTGCATCGCGGTGTCACTTCATCGCGATGTCTCTGCATGTATGATTGCCGATGTAACTACATAAATTGTTGATGTTATTCATACATGATTGCTGATGTACTGCATAAAATGTTGATGTCACTGCATATCTGATTGCCGATGTCACTGCATAAATTGTTGATGTCACGCATATATGATTGCCGATGTCACTGCATATATGATTGTCGATGTCAATGCATCGCGGTGGTCAATGCATCGCGGTTGTTAGTGCATCGCGGTGTCTCTGCATCGAGGTGATCAATGCATCGCGGTGGTTCATGCATTGGGATGGTCAATGCATCACGGTGGTCAATGAAAAAAAGAAAAAATAAACTTTCACCGTTAAAATAAAAAAATATATATTAAAAAAAAATCTCTTTCAACGTCCAGAAAATTAAAATAAAAAATAAAAAATAACCAAAACATTAGTCCAGGAAATAAATTATAAAAAAAATAACAACAACATTAAGCAGCGCCTGTTCCTCCTTTTTCTTTATTTTATTTTATTTCTTTATTCATTAAGGGTATTTGGGTCTATCTACCTATTTTTTGTCCTTATAACTAAGTGTTTGTTTTGGGTGTCCTTTTTGCCTAATTAAGTCCAATATGCGTCCTTTTCAATAATTGTCCCTATATTAATTATATAGATTAATTAAATATCCACTATGTATATAATATAAACATGTGGCGCCAATATCATATATATATATATATATATATATATATATATATATATTCTTTTTTAATAAATGAAGCCTTTTATTAATAGATAAAAAAAAAGGTTTGTACATTGTCATATCCCGACCCTTCCCTTATACCAAAAGACGATGACGAAACATAGCCATGCCTCCTTAAAACCTATGAGTGGCAAAACCAGTGTGGAAATATGATAGGAAAGTGTGTAGCACCCTATGTTTCAAAATAATACCCCCGAAGAAACAAAAGATAGTACAAAGAAACTGTGCAACTGAAAAGCTAAAAAGAGTCATCTCGGTTCTTGGATCCTTCAGCCTGGGATGTGTTTGTGGCAGTTATATCTTTAGACCTCCAATAATGTCGGCTACAGTGTAAATTCTTGATTGAATTGCAGCATCACCCTCTTTAAAGATACCTGCAGAGAAGAATACGATGGGGTACCAAAGTGAGTTCATATAATAGAGTTTCATATAATAGGCAGACAAAAGGGTGAGAATCAAAGATGATACAACTTTGTTTGCACCCTTCAAAAAATTATTGAAAGGAGTGCGAGATATATATATATATATATATATATATATATATATATATATATATATATATATATATATATATATATATATATATATATATATATATATATAAGTAATGTAATAAAGATATATTTCATATTATATATTGACGATATATATATTTAATATAAGATATTAGATATTAATGAGATAAATCAATTAAACGGATTTATTTCTTAATCCTTATTTTATTGGGAATTTTTTTTATTTCCTACTCCAAGTCAAAAAGCTAATCCCAATCCAATTGGAAATCAAATGTGGCGCCACCTACTCTATTTAAGAGAACGGATGCCAAGCTCTTTTGTATAACAATATTCTTGCAATATTTTAGTGAGAAAAAAAATTCTTAGGAGAGAGTTTTGGGAGAAAAGAAAAGAGCGGCCTAGCAAATGACTTTTTCCGGTAGCAATCCTATGTGTGGATCCTGGAAGTTGTTCGTGTGGATCAACGGTAGATGTTGAAGTTCGTAGAAAGACAAAGAAACGTAAAGAAAATGCGAAAGAATTATTTTTGAAGTATAATCAACAATTTAAGTTACAATGCTACTGTTCATGGGGTGTTTGTAGCTTCATACACATCATGAATCAGTTATAAGTAAGTTACACATGTTTATCACAAGATCTAACTGAATCACCGTATTTTGTCTAGTGTTGATCTGCTGACTATCTCAGCAGAGTGTTGAGTCTTTAGTGTTCAGCTGACACTTAGCTAACTTCCTTCAGCACATATACAGTATAACGGTAACACCCCCTTCAAGCTGAGAATGGTACATGATCACTTTGCACTCAACAGACTTCCTTTAGCTACTGGCACTTTGAAATATCTTTGAAATGTCCAACTTATCTAACAAATATGAGAAAATAGGTGCATCTAGAGCCTTGGTGAGGATGTCAGCAACTTGTTCTTTTGTGTTGACTGGTAGGATCTTGACAACTTTGTCTCTTAAAACATGACAATTAATCCCAATGTGTTTTGTTCTCTCATCGAACACATGGTTATGAGCAATGTGCATAGCAGTTGCATTATCAAAAAAGAGTAAGGCAGGCAACTGAACAGGAATCTTTAAATCCTGCAAAATGTAAACCCAGGGGCGTCCCTGTCCAAATTTAGGCTCGGGGCCAAAAAAAATTTAGGCCCTCGCCTTTCGAAAAAAAACAGTAACCAAAATATATTTAAAAAAAATAAAACAAAAAAACTGTGTGTGATAGTCATGGGTTTGGAAGGAAAAAAACTAACTTATTTAGCTCCTAGTCCTAGTTTAAAAAAACAAAAATTATTGTAGCTTTGCAAGATTCAAAACCAAGTCTCATGTCTAGTATACTTGAGTGCTAACCATTAAGGTAATACATTCCTTGTTCATGTGAATACATTATATATATAATATTAGGTCGAAATTTCTTGGGGCCTTTAAATTCATTGATTTTCGGGAGGGCTCCGGGCCATGGCCCTCTTGGCCCCCCCAGGGGTGCCTCTAAACCAGCCATTGATGTTCATAAACTGCATTGGCCATAGCTCTATATTCTGCTTCTGAAAAGCTCCATGCAATTGTTGTCTGCTTCTTAGCTTTCCAAGAGATAGGAGCATTCCCTAAAAAATCATGTATCATCATACCGACTTTATGGTTTCAGGACAACCAGTCCAATCACTGTCTGTAAAACCTTTCAAAACAAGGTTATTCTCAGCTGGGAATAAGATTCCTTGCCCTAGTTTGGCTTTCAAATACATGAGCAGTCTATGTGCTGCTTTTATGTGATTTTCAGTAGGAGTGTCAAAAAATTGACTTAGCTGTTGAACTTCAAAAGCAATGCCTGGTCTGGTAAAAGTGAGGTATATCAGCTTACCGACCAGTGATCTGTACGCAGTATTGTCTTCCGAAAATGGCGAATCACCATGTTGTTAGCTCTGCTTGGACTCCATAGGTGTCTTTACATGTTTGGCCCCAAAAAATTCATATTCTACTAGAAGGTTGAGTGTGTACTTACTTTGAGGAATAGAAATGCCTGCAAGAGTTCTAGCAGTTTTAATACCTAAAAAATATCTCAATTTTCCTAGGTTTTTAAGGGTGAACTGCTGATGCAAAGCATCTTTCACTTGTTGAATTAGCTGATCATCAGGACTTGTTGCTATTATATCATCTACATATACCAGCAAGGCAATAAAAGACTGTCCTTACCCTTTGTTGAACACACTGTGATCATTCTTTGTCTTAACAAATCCTTGTGCTTCTAGAGACTCAGTCAACTTGCAATTCCACTGCTTACTGGCTTGTTTCAGACCATATAAGGATTTTGATAATCTGCAAACTTGATTTGGTTTTTGTGTGGCCAAGCCTGGAGGCAATTGCATATATACTTCTTTATGTAGATCACCATGTAAGAAAGCTGTATTGATATCCATGTGGCGAAGATGTCAATTATTAGCTGTAGGTTCTGCCAACAAAGCTGTGACTGTGGTAATTTTGACACTAGGTGAAAAAGTCTCTTTATAGTGAATACTATATGTCTGACTGTAACCTTTTGCTAGCAATCTAGATTTGTATATCTTCACTGAACCATCAGGATTGTACATGTTAAGCATTTTATGCTATGTATCTCACATACATCGAATTCAAATAAAATTGCAATTTTAGTCTTTAAGTTGTCATGTTTTTAGTTTTAGTCCTGTTTTTCCTATGATCACAATTTTAGTCATATAAGTCGGCATTTGTTTTACAATTTTGGTCCTATCTTGCCGGAATCTACTGACAGTGAACAAATGCCGGCCAAAATCGTTGACATAGCAATTACAACATGCCATTTCAACCTTTTTGTCCACGTTAGAAAATTGTGAAGCAAATTTTGGGTTATTGGATGAATTATACGATATTACATTCCCTATTGTTTTTACAATGAAGATGCTGATTGTGTTGCACAAATGAGTAGTGGTATGACCGTTTTTAGCCCTACATTCGATTATCTACACGAGTTCTAGAAGAGAGTTGATATATAATTGTACGCTCTAGCGACAATCTATTGCGGATTATAATATATTTAAAATAATAATGGCTATAATTTGAAAGAATATTTTCCGTACCTTTCATTAATCTGTGTGTACAAAATATATACTAAATACAATGGTGTAACCGCTAGCTAAAGATCCTCCTATCATTATGGTAATTTGACTAGCAGTTAATACTACAAAATAATCTACATAATTACAAATAATTACGATTATTCTATCACACCCCCACAGTCGAAACGGCAGGATGTCGGAGGTTGAGACTGTTCCGGAAGTCTTCAAATAACACGAGTGGCAAGCCTTTGGTAAAAATGTCCGCAATCTGGTAACGGGACGGAACATGATGAACACTGACTTCCCCACGAGCTACTTTCTCTCTAACAAAATGGATATCCATTTCAATATGTTTGGTGCGTTGGTGTTGAACTGGATTTCCCGAGAGATAAATTGCACTCACATTGTCGCAATAAACAACAGTGGCTTTACGAACCGGGCAACGTAGTTCGAGGAGGAGATTACGAAGCCAGCATGATTCAGAAACAACATTAGCGACGCCCCGATATTCGGCCTCGGCACTTGAGCGTGAGAGTGTAGGCTGCCGTTTGCTGGACCAAGAAATGAGATTATCTCCTAAAAACACGCAATAACCGGAAGTAGATCGCCGAGTGTCGGGGCAACCACCCCAATCCGCATCGGTGTATGAGACAAGATCCAATTTGGAGGCGGAATAAAGATGTAAACCAAGGTGCAGAGTCCCCTGTGTATAACGGATGATGCGCTTAAGGGCATTCATATGCTCGGTGCGTGGGTCATGCATATGGAGACAGACCTGCTGAACCGCGTAAGAAATATCGGGGCGGGTGAAAGTCAAGATACTGTAGTGCCCCGGCGAGACTTCGATACTTAGTCGGATCATCATACGGCTCACCTGCCGTGGAACTGAGCTTGAACTTAACATCCACTGGGGTAAGGGACGGTTTGCAAAAGGTCATTCCAGCCCGTTCAATTATCTCAGCAGCATATTTGTGTTGGGAAAGAAATAGGTCGTCAGAGGTGCGGGTCACCTTAATTCCTAAAAAATAGTTCAAAGGCCCTAAATCCTTCATAGCAAATTCGGAGCCAAGTCGATCCATGATAGTAGTGCGGAGGGCGTGAGATGACGTCGTGAGTATAATATCATCCACGTATAATAATAAGTAAGCCATGTCAGAGCCATGCCGATAGATAAATAAAGAAGTATCCGACTTACAGTTCGTGAATCCCAGAACAGACATAAAATCTGCAAACCGTTTTTGTACCACGCCCGAGGCGCCTGCTTGAGGCCATACAAGGACTTGCGTAAGAGACAAACATAGTCCGGATGTGTCTTGTCACGAAAACCCATCGGCTGATGCATATAGACAACCTCTTTAAGCTCACCATGTAAGAAGGCATTTTTGACGTCAAGCGATGAATCGGCCAATTTTTTGATAAAGAGAGACTCAAAACTGTCCGGATGGTTGCCGGTTTGACCACCGGACTGAAGGTCTCACCACAATCAATTCCCACCTGTTGAGTCTTACCATCACCTACAAGTCGGGCTTTATGCCGCTCAAAACTTCCATCAGATTTTTCCTTATGATTAAAAATGCACATAGAGCGAATAATATTAACACCCGTAGGACGTGGCACCAAATCCCACGTCTTATTTTTAATAAAAGCATCAAACTCATCAGTCATGGCCAATTTCCAATTCGGGTCATGAAGTGCAGCTAAAGGGGTACGGGGAAGGGGAGAACGTTCAACCGTACTAAGAAGAGATTGGTCGGATAAGTATTTTGGATTGGGCTTAAATATCCCTGTTTGGCTGCGGGTGACTGGCCGAGTAGATGGAGGTGGCTGGACCGGATCGAGGTTGGGCTGTGGCTGGATTTGGGCCTGTGAGGCAGGATGGCTGGGGGACACAGGTGGGGAAGGGGACGGAGGGGGAGTGGGCTCATTTGGTGAAATGGGCTCATTTTGGGGAGTGGGTGTTTGGTGGGCTTCTGCTGGACCATACAAATGTTGGGTTATGTAGGGAGATAACCCATTGTCAAGGAAGTCATAGGAGTGGGCCGTTGGACTGTGACAACTAGCAAAAGGAAAACGCGTTTCATCAAAATGGACATGACGACATGTGAATATTTTATTACTCGAGAGATCAAAACATTTGTATCCGCGATGGTTGGGAGGGAAGCCTAAAAACACACAAGGGGTAGACCGGGCTTGGAGTTTGTTTATCGTAGTGGACGGAAACAACGGATAGCACAAACAACCGAAGACACGGAGATGTGAGTAGGAAGGCTCTTTGCGGTACAAAATTTTGAGAGGAGATTCATTCGCCAAAAGTTTGCTCGGAAGAATATTACTAAGGTAAGTTGCCATTTGAAGGGCGTGGGGCCAAAACGATGGGGGCATGGACGAGTGTAAGAGGAGGGTGCGCATGATATTATTTATAGAGCGAATTTTACGTTCGGCCTTACCATTCTGGGAAGATGTGTGAGGGCACGAAAGACGAAAATTAATCCCATTTAACTCGCAAAATTGCCAAAAAGGACGATTATCAAACTCCCCCCCATGATCACATTGGATATTCTTAATATGACGTTCGAATTGTGTTCGAATATGAGCATGAAGATTCATGAAAATGGACAATATTTGGGATTTTTGGGCAATGGGAAAAGTCCACAAATAATTAGAATAATCATCTAGAAAAAGCACATAATATCGATGCCCTGTCGAACTCAAAATAGGAGAGGTCCAAATATCGCTATGCATAATATCAAAAGGCAACAAAGTAGTAGAAGTTGAGGCAATAAACGGCAGTTTAACTTGTTTTCCGAGAATACATGATTGACAACATCTAGTTTTTGAAATAGAGGGACAATCAATAAATTTATTTTGACGAAGAGTATTAAAAATATTCGCGCCAGGGTGGCCCAAACGGTCATGCCAAATAGTGGAAGTGAGCAAAGCAGAATGTGGTGGATGGTGACTTGGACCGGTGAATGTGACGGGATAAAGGTCACCCGTGCTGTCACATCTCAGAAGACGCTGCCCCGTCTGGATATCATGCACAGAAAAACCAAAAGGATCAAATATGACATAGACGTTATTATCCGTGGTAAACTTTCTCACAGACACCAAATTTTTAATAAGGTTAGGAGCATGTAAAACACGGTTTAACGCTAAGGGTGGATTAGACTGGGTTAAAGATGCATGACCATAACCCCGAACCGGAATAGATTGGCCACTACCAACGATAATCCCATTATTATTGCTCAAATTAAAATAGGACGAGAGTGTACCTGAGGAGGACGTCATGTGAGACGTCGCTCCGGTATCCATGTACCAATTCGGGTCCGGTGGTGAGAGTGACATTGTATGCATCGCAGCTTCGATATCGGTGGGCATCCACTAATTATTAGCCACGAAGGCCTGTTGCTGCTGCTGCACATTTGGCCTTGGGCCCAAGACACCTTGCTGATGAGGCCCACGTTGTTGAACCAAAGGTGGACTCCAAGGTTGGGTCGGGTAAGGGCAGGGAGGAGCAGTCCACGGGTGCTGCATCATCATCCACCATGGCTGTGGTGTCCATGGCTGACCGGTGGAGGGACGCTTCTGCTGACCCCCCTGCTGCCATTGACCACCCTGCTGTTGACCTCTCCCACGGTTACCCCTTCTTCCGCCACCAGTATTTCCTGCAGAAGGCTGGCTCCGACCGCCACCACCTCCATTATTACGGCCCCAATTTTTGTTGCCAGGATTTCTGCTCTTCTGCTGCTGACCACGACCTGGAGAGGTAGAAGTCGGTGCAGCAGGGGAAAGATTACCGTCGGTGGCTGAGAGCGCCGTTGAAGATGATTCAAGCTTAGCCCGTTCCATAATCGTGGTCTCCTCTAAGGCTAACTTCGACCGAGCAGCGGCGAATGACGGCAAATTCTTCTTGTTCTGCAGAACAGTCACAAAATTGGAGTACTGATCGGATAAACCTTGGAGCATCTTCAGCACCAAAGCGTGGTCATCAACAGGAGCCCCCACATTTTTCAGCTGATCCGCCAACGCCTTGAGACGATTACAGTAAGCATTTGTTGTGGAGAAATCAGTGAGCATAGTATTAGTGAATTCCTTGTTTAAGTACAAAGCTCGGGAGTTCCTGTTATCATGAAACAAATCAGCTACTCGTGTCCACGCCGTCGCCGCCGAATCATCCTCAACCAGGATGGAGGTTAGGATATCACCCGAGACCGTGGCATAAATCCATTGAAGAACGACAGCATCAAGTCGTTTCCAGAGGGTAGGATTTTCAGATTTTGCTTTGTCGGACGCCGCCTTTTCCGTAGCGTCGATGGGTGGAATTATATGATCCAAGACATCATGAACACGTGCCTGGACTTTAAAGAGAGCAGCCCAAGATGTGTATTCGCTTGTGATCAAATCCAAAGTGATGGGGATGAGGGATTTCACATTAGTAATTGACAAAGCGGGATGAAACTTGGATGAGTCACCCATGGCGGAAAAAAAAAGTTGGAAGGAAGACGAAGGTGAAGGGAGGCGGCGATAGAATTTGCGGAAGCAGTTTAGGAAGGAAACCTAATCTGATACCATGAAAGAATATTTTCCGTACCTTTCATTAATCTGTGTGTACAAAATATATACTAAATACAATGGTGTAACCGCTAGCTAAAGATCCTCCTATCATTATGGTAATTTGACTAGCAGTTAATACTACAAAATAATCTACATAATTACAAATAATTACGATTATTCTATCATAATTTACATAGGAGAAGGGCATAGTTGGTATTTTATGGTTTTAGGGTATCACCCTATGGTGTATAAATACTTGATGTTTGGATGAATGAAATCAGAAGATTATGATCGTTTATTAAATTTGTCATGGTATCAGAGCCAGGTTCCTCACGGCAATAAAAATATAAAAAAAAAATATAAAAAAAAAGGAAGAAGACCGTCTTCCCTAATTCCCTCGCTATAGTCTGAATCCATGGTTTCTTATCAGAGAGGTTTATTCTGAAATCTGAATCCATAATTCCCTCGCAATAATGAAATTTATCAACAGATTTTCTCAACAACAACAAAAAAAAAAAAAAAAAAAAAAAACCAAAACCAAAACCAAAAAGGATTGTCCGAACAGCAGCCATGGAGTCATTGTTTGCTGATTGTGCTTCTTCACACAATTGATAGTTGGGCATCATTTTTATGGCGATCAGGAAGAGTCGAAGCTTGCAAACACCGAAACTCCGACGGACGATGGGCACCGGGAAGCCTGCCTGCTTGGGGGCAGCTTCTGTCCAAATCATGATGAACGAGACGCGATGATGGCGTTCGAAATTCATGATTTGTAAAAGAGTGGAAAGATTTAATGTACAGCAGATCCGGTCAACCGACAATCTGGTAGAATTATTTATCAAGACATTGCCGACTGTAAATTTGAAAGACTAGTGAACAGCATTAAGATGCGACGTTTGAAAAATCCAAATTGATGCTTTGTTTAGGGGGATCACAGTAAATCAAATACAGATAAACATGCACTCTTTTCCTTAAGTAAGATTTTCTCTCACTTGGTTTTTTCTTAGTAGGGTATTAATGTGGCATATCATATCTGTTGAATGTTGAATAATAGATATCCAAAGAGAGTGTTATAAAATATTATCATTGATGAATTATCTATTATTCTGATTGATTTGCGTAGATTTTTATTCATTCAAATTATTGTGTTCACACCGTCATATCTACAGTAAATACCCCATATTCCTTTGGAATTTCGTTGTAATTTTATTAGTTTTATAATAAAATTAATTTATTTGTGACAAGTAAAAACGTGGTAGCTTAATATATTTAAGGAAGGAAAAATCAAAGTCAAAGGGAACAAATTCCGGCCAAAAATTCTGACATAGCAATTACAACATGCCATTTCAAACTCTTTGTCCACCTAAGTAAATTTTGAAGCAAATTTTGGGTTATTTTGAGGTATTATACGATATTACATCCCCTATTGTTTTTATGATGATCATGTTGATTTTGTTGCACAAATGAGTACTGGTATTACATCTCGTATTTACATCCCTGTTTTTAGCCTTACATTCGATTATCTACATGAACTCTAGAAAATAGTTGATATATAAAAGTAAGCACTAGTGACAATCTATCAGATTTGTTCACAAAGATTATTTCTACATCTATTTTGGTAAAAAATTGTTTTAGTGCTGGAATGCGTACATTTGAAAGACTTTTGTCGTCAAGAAAAACGACAACTTCAAAACTATTTTGATTATTTGCTCCTAAAGATCAATGACTGTATGTTTTTTCCTTTAAAAAAGTCATTTCCCATACGGTTTTCTTAGTTAAATGTTTTTAACGAGGCAGTCAAAAGAACACATAAAACACATATTGCAACAATTTACCTTGTCTAGATTTTATCCACGGGGTTTTCTAGCAAAGTTTATAGTACACGACATATACGTTATGCAACTCAGATCGCGCGAGAATATCGTTTCATCCATTTATTGATTGAGATTTTGTCTACTATCACTTGATAAAAGAAAATCATCCAACTTTATTGTATGAAGACAATGCATTTTGCACATCTCAATTGAATTGAGCTATATTAATGGGGATAGAACATAACATATTTCAGCTAATTTATTATTTACTCATGATTTGTAAAAGAATGGAGAGAATAATGTATAGCAGATCCAGCCAACCAACAATCTGGCAGAATTATTTACCAAGACATTGTCGACTGCTAATTTGAAAGACTAGTGATCAAGAGCATTGAGATGCGACGTTTGAAAAATCCAAATTGATACTTTGTTTAGGAGGATCAGTGTAAATCAAATACAGATAAACATGCACTCTTTTTCTTAACTAAGATTTTTCCGACTTGGTTTTTTCTTAGTAAAGTTTTAATGAGACATATCATATCTATTGTATGTTGAATAATAGATATCCAATGAGAGTATTATAAAATAATATCATTGATAGATTATCTATTATTCTGATTGATTTATGTAGATTTTTATTAATTCAAATTATTGTGTTCACACCGTTATATCTACCGTAAATACCCCTTATTCCTTTGGACTTTCTTTGTAATTTTATTGGTTTTATGATAAAATTAATTTATTTGTGACAAGTAACACGTGCTAGCTTAACCAGGTAGTTTGACTCAAATGATAAGTGATTTGAGAATGCTTAAGAAGTTCACCGGTTTGATTCTCCTCTGCAGCGTCATGTTGAATGAGAGCTTTTGAGTAAGAGTCAGGTCTGCAGGCACGACCCTACCCGAACTCCGAATTAGTCGGACCAGTTGGTTCCGGATACAAAAGGCTTTAAGCAGAAGGAAGAAAACAAGAAAAAAACGTGGTAGCTTAATATATTTAAGGAAGGAAAAATCAAAGTCTGGGTCGATGTCCAGAAGGAAAGATAATTCAACGATGTAAGAAATTAGTCCTTCTAGAAAAGAAAAAAAAGAAAAAAGAAAAAAGAAAGAGGCGCGTAGAGTTTCACTATATAAGCTGGTTGGCCTTCAACCTTTTGTTTCATTAATTCACTTCTTCAACGTTTCTTACATTTATTAACAGAAACCCTTACGCCTTATAATTATAAAGGAAACCAGATATCCATCCAGGAAATATTTACTATCTTCAATGGCTCCCACAAAAGTGTATATCA
Organism: Gentiana macrophylla; assembly: GCA_026214975.1. Classification (NCBI taxonomy): domain Eukaryota; kingdom Viridiplantae; phylum Streptophyta; class Magnoliopsida; order Gentianales; family Gentianaceae; genus Gentiana; species Gentiana macrophylla. The sequence continues at coordinate 18,607,694 of CM047808.1, read as the reverse complement.
TGTATGTAATTTTTTGTACCATTTTCTTCTTTTGAGTTCATTTTTCGGAAACAGAGTCGCTTGGGCATGCCTATAATATATACTGTTTATGTTTAGTTATTGGTTTGTTAATTTCAACCCTGCTATTAATGCTGACTTTTTAACTTCTGACCGCACTTAGCTTGTTAATCTTCTGTTTTGGAATCTAATTACTGTACGTTCGAATTTTGATTCGTTTTCAGTTACTACTCTATGTATGGACATATTGAGAGACTTGCCCAAGAAATTAAGAAAGGAGCCGACACTATCGAAGGAGTTGAGGCTACATTATGGCAGGTGCCCGAGACCCTTCCTGAAGAAGTTCTTCAGAAAATGGGCGCTCCCAAAAAGAGTGATGTGCCCGTGATCAGGATTGACCAGCTTCCAGAGGCCGACACATTCATTTTTGGCTTCCCTACAAGATTTGGCATGATGCCAGCCCAGTTCAAAGCATTCTTTGATGCAACCGGAGGTCTATGGCAGCAAGGGAAGTTAGTTGGGAAAGGTGCAGGAATTTTCTATTCCACCGGAAGTCAGGGCGGCGGTCAAGAGACTACAGCGTGAGCACTCAAAACCGTTCCTTTTGTGATATAACATTATTTTCTTTTATCTAATATATATGTGATATAAGGTTGTCTAACATTTTCATGTACTTGTTTTACAGTTTGACGACTATCACACAATTCGCTAATCATGCAATGATTTACATTCCAATTGGATACACATCCGGAGCTGGAATGGTCAATTTAGATGTGGTGAAAGGTGGAAGCCCATATGGTGCTGGAACTATTGCTGGAAATGGAACCCTAGCCGCTAAAGGTCCAAATGATCTCGAATTGGAGACCGCTTTTCACCAAGGGAAATACACCGCCGGAATTGCCAAAAAGCTCAAAGGGACTGCTTAAGTTCACATAATGCATTACTTACTTTCTTTTGAGTCCACACACCATCCCCGTCGTCCATTTAGATTTCGTTGTTAAGTAGGTTTAATAAAATTTCAGTTTGTGTTGCTTTTTCTTAATTCCCGAGTTATTACAAAAAGCTTGTAGCTGCTACTTAAACATCTCTTAATTAAGCAGCATGTATCAATGGATTATCATTTTAATTTAATGAAATTTCGCATCGTATAGTTTTGTTTTGAACATTCTTATTATCCTCTGTGTCGTTTCAGAAACTTTGAAGTAGCCTCTTGTTTAAGCAAGTTCCTTCCTTCCTCAACAGGTGCATCCTTGTGAGTGTAAATTGCACTCACAAAGACGCACCTGCTGAGGAAGGAATGAACTTGCTTAAACAAGAGGCTACTTCAAAAGCAATAATGGGTGTCAAACCACCACAGATAAATTACCTGCTATTTATAACTTATATAGGGCGAGCATGATTGTCTCTAAAAGCAACGGTGAATTTTTCTTTTCTTTTCAAATCGTCAAAAGACCAAATTTTTGGAGTATATAATTAATCTAAAAAAGTAAAATAAATAATTCAGTTTAATTAATTTTTTCACCTTGATTTCCTCAACCAATCACAGATGCAAAGATGACTCGTTGATTCTTTGATAAAAATGTTATAGTTACCGACGCACGTCAAGTAATCAATATCTCTTATATTCAAAAATTAGTACACGGTGCACTCAGCAAGCTTCCTTCAGCACATATATGGTATAACGGTAACATCCTCTTCAAGCAAAGAATGGTACATGATCAACTTGCACTCAACAGACTTCCTTTAGCTACTGAAGCTCTGAAATATCTTTGAAATGCCCAACTTATCTGACAAATATGAGAAAATAGGTGCATCCAGAGCCTTGGTTAGGATGTCAGCAACTTGTTCTTTTGTGTTGACTGGTAGGAGCTTGACAAGTCTAGACTTAACTTTGTCTCTTACAACAAGACAATCAATCTCAATGTTCTCTCATGGAACTCATAGTTATGAGCAATGTTCCTAGCACTTGCATTATCACAAAAGAGTAAGGCAGGCAACTGAACAGGAATCGTTAGATCCTGGAAAATGTAAACCAGCCATTGAAGTTCATAAATTGCATTGGCCATAGCTCTATATTCTGCTTCTAAAGAGCTCCTTGCAATTGTTGCCTGCTTCTTAGCTTTCCAAGAGATAGGAGCATTCCCTAAAAACATCATGTATTATCATACTAAATTTCTGGTTTCAGGATAGCCAGCCCAATCACTGTCCGTAAAACCTTTCAAAACAAGGTTATTCTCAGCTGGGAATATGATTCCTTGCCGGGGATTGGCTTTCAAATACCCGACCAGTCTGTGTGCTGCTTTCATGTGATTTTCAGTATGAGTGTCAAAAATTTGACTTAGCTGTTGAACTACAAAAACAATGTCTAGTCTGGTAAAAGTGGGGTAGACCAGCTTACCCACCAGTGATCTGTATGCAATATTGTCTTCCAAAAATTGCGAATCACCATGTTGTTAGGTCTGCTTGGACTCCATAGGTGTCTTTGCAGGTTTGGACCCAAAAAATTCTTATTCTTCTAGAAGGTTGAGTGTGTACTTACTTTGAGAAATAGAAATGCCCGCAGAAGCTCTGGCAGTTTCAATACCTAAGAAACACTCAATTTTCCAAGGTCTTTAACGGTGAACTGCTGATGCAAAACATCTTTCACTTGCTGAATTAGCTGATCATCAGGACTTGCTGCTATTATATCATCTACATAGACCAACCAACAAGGCAATAAAAGACTGTCCTGACCCATTGGAGAACACACTGTGATCATTCTTTGACTGAACAAATCCTTGTGTTTCTAGAGACTCAGTCAACTTGCAATTCCACTACCTATTGGCTTGTTTTAGACCATATAAGGATTTTGTTAATCTGTAAACTTGATTTGGTTTTTGTGTGGCCAATCCGGGAGGCAACTACATATATACTTCTTCATGTAGATCACCATGTAAGAAAGTTGTATTGATATCCATCTGGTGAAGATGCCAATTATTAGTTTCTTTATTCTTTGCCAAACAAAGCCACAGCTGTGGTAATTTTGACACTAGGTGAAAAAGTCTCTTGATACTGAATACAATATGTCTGAGTGTAACCTTTTGCCACCAATCTAGATTTGTATCTCTCCACTGAACCATCAGGATTGTACTTGTTAAGTAATTTATGCTTTGGTTTTATGTTGATTAATTTTTAAAATGTCCCCTTGTGATTCAAAGCGTTTATCTGTGTCATTATTTGATATACTGAGTTACTAACCGGCCATTAAGCTATTGCTTACATATATGGCCATTACCTTATTTTTATTGTGTTATAGGTTTTAATTTAATTATTGTTTTTAAATAAAGTCTGATGGACCTGCATGCTCTTGATCTAGTTATTTGTTCCGCCCATTAGCCCTTCTTATTTAATCTGCTAGTTAATTGCTCAATCGGACCTAAGTTGTCACGTTTTTAGTTGTCACATACATCGAATTCGGGTAAAATTGCAATTTTAGTCCTGTAAGTTGTCACATTTTTAGTTTTAGTCCTGTTTTTACTCCGATCACAATTTTAGTCCTATAAGTAGGCATTTGTTTTGCAATTTGGTCCTGTCTTGCCGGAATCTACTGACAGGGAACAAATTCCGGCCAAAATCGCTGACATAGAAATTACAACATGCCATTTCAACCATTTTTGGCCGCGTAAGAAAATTTTGAAGCGAATTTTGGGTTATTTGGTTGAATTATACGATATTACATCCCCTATTGTTTTTACAACGAAGATGCTGATTGTGTTGCATGTGTTGCACAATTGAGTAACGGTATGACCGTTTTTAGCCATACATTCGATTATCTATACGAGCTCTAGAAAAGAGATGATATATAAATGTACGCTCGAGTGACAATCTGTCAGATTTGTTCACTAAGATTATTCCTCCATCTATTTTGGAAAAAAATCGTTTTAGTGCTGGAATTCGTATATTTGAAAGACGTTTGTCGTTAAGAAAAGCAACAACTTCAAAACTATTTGGTCCTAAAGATCAATGACTGTAATTTTTTTTCCCTTTAAATAAGTCATTTCTCATAGGGTTTTCTTAGTTAAATATTCTTAACGAGGCAGTCAATGCAACATATAGAACACATTTTGCATGAACAATTTACCTTGTCTAGATTTTTCCCACTGGGTTTCCTAACAAAGTTTATAGTACATGACATATACGTTATGCAACTCAGATCGTGGGAGAAAATCATTCATCCATTTATTGATTGAGATATTGTCTACTCTCACTTGATAAAAGAAAATCATCCAACTATATTGTATGAAGACAATGCCTCTTGCACATCTCAATTGAATTGAGCTATATTTATGGGGATAGAACATAACATATTTCAGCTAATTTATTCTTTACACATGATTTGTAAAAGAGTGGAGAGATTAATGTACAGCAGTCCAGTCAACCGACAATCTGGCAGAATTATTTACCAAGGCATTGCCGACTGCAACATTTAAAATACTAGTGAAGAGAATTGAGATGCGACATTTGAGAAATCCAAATTTATGCTTTGTTTAAGGGATCAGAGTAAATCAAATACAGATAACTATGTACTCTTTTCCTTAACTAGATTCTTTCCCACTAAGTTTTTTCTTAGTAAGGTTTTAATGAGTTATATCATCTCTGTTGTATGTTGAATAATATATTTTCAAAAGGGAGTGTTATAAAATAATATCATTGATTTACGTAGATTTTTATTCATTTCAATGATTGTGTTCACACAGTAATCTCTACGGTAAATACCCTTATGCCTTTGGAATTTCATTGTAATTTTATTAGTTTTATAACAAAATTAAATTTTTTGTGACAACTAAACACGTGCTGGCTTAACAATGTAGTTTGGATCTAATGAAATGTGACTTGAGAATGCCTTAGGAGGTCACTGATGATTCTCCTCTGAGGCTGTTAGAGATAATGATAAGATTGATCAGTTGTTAGATAATTATGTTTGAATATGAATTATGTTAGGATATATTATTTGGTTTAGATAAATTTATATGTATCATCTATTAGTCTATAAATATTGTATCTTTGTTCATTATTATTACAAGATCCATTCATTGCGAGTCAATCTCTATGTTCTTTGCGTTACCATGGGATTGCGAGGCGTGTTAGAGATAATGACAAGATTGTGTTGTTTAGAAAATTATGTTTGAATATAAATTATGTTAGGATCTATTATTTGGTTTAGATAAACTTATATCTATCATCTATTAGTCTATAAATATAATATCTCTGTTTATTATTATTATCAATGCAATCACTTTTCTATTTCTATTGCATTAGGGATTAGTGTTGAAAGAAATTTATTGGGTGAGTCTTTACATCCACCCAATTCCAGAATTAGTTGGGCTGAGTTGGTTCCTTGATATATCGAGAGTTTTAGGCAGAAGAAAAAAAAAAAAAAAAAAAAAAAACGTGGTAGCTTAATATATTTAAGGAAGGAAAAATCAAAGTCGGTAGATTTCCCTTCTAGAAAGTCTGGGTCAATGTCAAGCAGGAAAGATAATTAAACGATGTAAGAAATTAGTCCTTCTAGAAAAGAAAAAAAAAGAAAAAAAAAAAGAAAAAAGAAAAAAGAAAGAGGCGCGTAGAGTTTCACTATATAAGCTGGTTGGCCTTCAACCTTTTGTTTCATTAATTCACTTCTTCAACGTTTCTTACATTTATTAACAGAAACCCTTACCCCTTATAATTATAAAGGAAACCAGATATCCATCCAGGAATTATTTACTATCTTCAATGGCTCCCACAAAAGTCTATATCATGTATGTAATTTTTCATTTTTTGTTCCATTTTTCTTTTCCCTCTCGGAAACAGAGTCGCTTGGGCATGCGGCATGCAAATAATATATACCGTATATATGTTTAGTTATTGGTTTGTTAATTTCAATCCTGCAATTAATGCAGACTTTTTAATTTCTGACCGCACTTAGCTTGTTAATCTTCTGTTTTGGAATCTAATTACTGTACGTTCGAATTTTGATTCGTTTTCAGTTACTACTCTATGTATGGACATATTGAGAGACTTGCCCAAGAAATTAAGAAAGGAGCCGACACCGTCGAAGGAGTTGAGGCTACATTATGGCAGGTGCCCGAGACCCTTCCTGAAGAAGTTCTTCAGAAAATGGGCGCTCCCAAAAGAGTGATGTGCCCGTGATCAGGATTGACCAGCTTCCAGGCCCCGACACATTCATTTTTGGCTTCCCTACTAGATTTGGCATGATGCCTGCCCAGTTCAAAGCATTCTTTGATGCAACCGGAGGTCTATGGCAGCAAGGGAAGTTAGTTGGGAAAGGTGCAGGAATTTTCTATTCCACCGGAAGTCAGGGCGGCGGTCAAGAGACTACAGCGTGAGCACTCAAAACCGTTCCATTTGTGATATAATGTTATTTTCTTTTATCTAATATATATGTGATATAAGGTTGTCTAACATATTCATGTACGTGTTTTACAGTTTGACGACTATCACACAATTCGCTAATCATGCAATGATTTACATTCCAATTGGATACACATCCGGAGTGGAATGGTCAATTTAGATGTGGTGAAAGGTGGAAGCCCATATGGTGCTGGAACTATTGCCGGAAATGGAACCCTAGCCGCTAAAGGTCCAAATGATCTCGAATTGGAGACAGCTTTTCACCAAGGGAAATACACCGCCGGAATCGCCAAGAAGCTCAAAGGGACTGCTTGATCAGTTCACTTCATTAATGCATTATGTACTTTCTTTTAAGTCCACGTTGTTGTAGTTCAAAAAAAAATATTTACAGTTTGTGTTCCTTTTTCTCAATTACTGAGTTATTGCAAACCTTGTAGCTGCAATTTAAACATCTCTTAAGCAGCATGTATCGATTGATTATCATTTTAATTTAATGACATTTCACATCATTTTATATGATCATTCTAATTCTCCTTATGTTTTGTTACTTTGTTTCCGTAGTCTAGCAAGCAGAAGATCTCACATCCATAATTTTGTTGCGACGTAGGTAATTGGGGTTTCCGTTTAAACTTAGCCTATCTCAAACTAATAATTAAATTATCAAGATATCATTGATTGGAATTCGATTTTTCACCGGGGTGAGTAGTGTATGATATGCAATCGGGAGCTTAATCGTGTTGAACCAGTAGAATCTCATCGAGGTGAGGACGTGAGGGAGACACAGAGTGGTTGTATGCACCTGTATGAGGGACAATTACTAAATTGGAAGGGTTTCACCATCAACACTGACACAAGATCTCTAATGGATGGTTGAAAGGCTAATGTCATTCTCATGAAACTATAGGAGATAATCACTTGAACTCACATATCTTGGCTAGCACATTACATATTTAACTTTTAATCTGTTTATTAATTTTGCATGCCTTAAATCATTTTACTCATTCATGCACTTCGTTGATTTGAACCAAAAGAATACGATTGCTCGGTACTTAACCTCACAACCTTGTGGATTCGACCTTGACTCACCTACCTAGATTACAATTGACCCGACATTCATGTTGGTGATTTCGGACACCTAGAAAAGTCCAATCAAGAGGTATTGTTGATGGAAAGTCTTTTTTGAGGGGTAGAAGAATGTGTCCAAAGCTAAAGAGTTGAAATTGATCAAGAATTTTTGGTATTTTCACCCTACCTTCACTTCATATGCATTTTGATCCACTTTACAGGCATTTGTTGTACTGGACATCTCAAAGAATTTGTAGGTAATTGAATGAGCTTTCCACGCGAGTCACTCAAATTAGAGCTCTTCACGCAATCATATCGCCGAATTTCTGAAGATGTATCAGTGCTATTGCAATCTAAGAATCCGGCGCGCACCCGGAGAAGTATGGACGTACGCCTTACCGGAAAAAATGTATATCTGTATATTAATCGATTTTTTGGTGGAATTTGTGGATGTGCGAATAGTGCTATTGTGCTTTCAAAAAAAAAAAAGATTAGTGCTATTTTGATAATGGATTATTGGAGGAGACAAACGGGTGCTAATACCGGGGGTTTTGAAGATTCGAGGAGATCAATGAGATTAAAATCACCTAATGGAGTTAACAATTGGCAGCCCCCTACGTGCCAAATTTGTGCTAAAACAGGTCATACGGCCCCAGCTTGTTCTCTTCGATATGCGTACTACCACCAACCGGTATCTCGTCCTCTTCCACCTCGGCCCCCACAAGCATATATGGGGTACACCCATCCCGGCTCTGATTGGATTGCGGATACGGAGGCTACTCATCATCTCACTCATGACCTTCGAAATCTCAACCTATCATCTGCATCTTATGTTGGGCCTGACAAAGTGCATGTAGGCGACGATACATGTTTATTTATTACTCATTATGGCTCTTCTTTTGTATGTGCTCCCTCCCAGTCTTTTTATTTATCTAATATCCTTGTTAGCCCTTCTATTACCCGAAACCTTTTATCTGTACATAAGTTTGCCTCTGATAATAACGTGTACTTTCAATTTCATGGGTCGTACTTTATATAAAAGATTATTCGAGACACGTCCATCTCAGGGGATTTGTTAAGGATGGACTCTGTCACTTATCCACCCCGCTCCACCGACCCTCCACCCCTCCCCAAGCTTTTAACTCCTCTCTCACTTCGTGCTCCGCCAAGCCATAAAAGGTCTATCCACTTTTACTCCTACTAAACCGCCCCCCGATGTGTGTGCCATGTGTCAGTTAGCTAAGAGTCACCACTTCCCGTTATATATACACCTCTGATTTTTCCTTTACTGCTCCTTTGGACCTGATTTACTCTGATGTATGGGGCCCCCGTTCTGAACCCTTCGTTTATGGTTCCCGTTACTATGTTAGTTTTCACGATGACTTTACCAAATACTTATGGCTTTATCCACTGAAAAATAAATCTGATGTTGAAACGATCTTTCCGACTTTCTTGCTATGATTGAGCGTCGGTTCAACACCAAACTCAAATCTATCTAAACCGATAAGGGTGGTGAGTATCGTCGTGTTTCCACTCTTCTTACTTCTCTTGGCATCCGGCATCTCCATTCTTGTCTCTACACCCCACGAACAAGTTGGTGCCATTGAGCGCCGCCACCGTCAAATTATTGAAGTCTGCCTTTCTCTTCTTGCCCAATCCAACATTCTGCTTCCTTATTAGGAGGATGTCTTTATAACTGCCACATATATCATTAATCGTCTTCCCACCAAAGTCCTACATGATAAGTCTCCCTTTGAAATGGTCCACCATCGACCTCCTGACTATACTTTTCCTTCGGGTCTTTGGGTGTGTGTGTTGGTCCTATCTCCGTCCCTACAACCACCATAAGACTGATTTTCGCTCCAAAACCTGCATCTTTCTCGGATATAGTCCTTCCCACCATGCTTATAAATGTCTGGAACTTGCCTCTGGCCGTATTCACATTGCCCGTCACGTGGTCTTTGACGAATCTATTTTCCCATATACACCATTTCCTTCAAAACCCACTCTCGATACACTTACTGTACCGCTCCCTATCTCTCTGTCTGCACCTCCACCACTTCCTCCTCCTTTGTCGGCTCGCTCCAATCCGGCCGTACCTCCTCTGTCCCCCGCTCCCGAGCCTTCCCCACCCACCTCTCCTGTGTCCATTTCGGCCTCGGCCTCTCCGACCTCGTCACATGACCAACCGGCTCCACACACACCATGGTTACTCGCACCAAAACCAACTCCCTCAAGCCTATCTTTTGGCCTGACTTTATGCGCTACCCACTTCCTAAAGCCCTTGTTGCTTCTACCGACTCCCTGGACCCAACTTCGTATACCAAAGCTTCTAAACACTCAAATTGGCGTAATTCTATGAGAGAGGAAATTGATGCGTTGTTGCGGAATCACACTTGGGACCTTGTTCCTACGACTCATTCCAGTGAATATTGTTGGCAATAAATGGGTTACACAACTAAGCATCATGTAGATGGGCGTTTTGAGGTCACAAGCCTCGCCTTGTGGCCAAGGGTTTTCATCAGGCAAAAGGCATGGATTTTACCAACACCTTTAGTCCAGTTGTCAAGCCGGTCATGATTCTTGTGCTTCTCTCTCTTGCAATTTCTCAAGGTTGGTCTCTTCGACAAGTAGATATTCAAAATGCCTTTCTTCATGGGCATTTATCTCGAGACCGTTTATATGTAGCAGACCACACAAGGGTTTATTCACCTTGATTATGTCTCGCGCCGCCCGCAGATCTTCTGACGGCCTTCACAGGCCCTCGTGCGTGGTTTTCTCGATTTCTTGACGTGCTCTCTCGGTTTGGCTTTGTTGGATCCAAAGCTCACACCTCTTTATACATCTACTCTCGTGGTGGTGCTTGTGTCTTTATATTTATTTATGTGGTTGACATTATTATTACTGGCTCTTTGTCTTCTCTTGTTGAGCATGTTATCTCGTATCTTGGTCGGTATTTTCCGGTTAAGGACCTTGGTTCGCTATCCTATTTTCTTGGTATTGAGGTGCTCCCCACCTCCGATGGTTTATATCTCACTCAACGCAAGTATATTTTTAGCTTCACAAGGCGTGCTTCTTTTGACAAGGCTAAGCCTTGTCGACACCTATGTCAACCTCCACCCAGCTCACTCTTGATAATGGACCTCCTTGCTCTGACCCTTCTCTTTACCGCACCATCGTAGGCGGCTTGCAGTATCTTAGCTTCACGCAGCCTGACATAGCCTTTCCGGTTCATAAGGTTAGCAAATACATGCATTCTCCTACTGAAGCCCATTTGGTCACTGTTAAACGCATTCTCCGGTATCTCATGCACACTATCTCGGATGGCCTCTTCTTCACTCGCCGTTCCTCTCTCACTCCTAGAGATTTCTTTGATTCTAACTGGGCCTCTGATCGTGATGATCGTAGCTCTATTGGGGCGTATTGTGTTTTTCTCGGGGATATTCTTGTCATTGGCACTCTAAGAAGCACTTGACCGTCTTCAAAAGTAGCACTGAAGCTAAATATAAGACACTTTCTAATACCACAGCTACACTGCAGTTGCTATGCAGCCTTCTTCATGATATGCAGGTTCCTCTTTCCTCTCCGCCTACCGTTTGGTGTGATAATATTGGGGCCACTTACCTTGCTCATAATCCAGTTTTCCACGCCCGCATGAAGCACATAGAGATGGATTTCCATCACGTTCGTGAGTTGTTTGCCGCCCGTAAGCGCGCTATCTCCTTCATTACTTCGAAGGATCAATTGGCCGATCTCCTTACAAAGCCGTTGGCTCAGCATCGTTTTACAAGTTTGAAGGTCAATCTCCGTGTCCAGTCACTTCCCACGGGATTGAGGGGGCGTGTCGAGGATAATATAGTTTGAATGTTATTTGAGTTTTATTATTTACTATAAATATTATTATTGTCGTATTTATCTTTTAGAGTGGCTTATTGACTAAGTCACCGACACTATATATTTGTACTCTCGAAAAATCATATTGAATCAATGAAATACAATACACTTTGAATCATGCATGTAGCAGGCCCACACAGAGCAGTTTCAAATTAGTCTTGATCCGATCGCATCAAATCCGGCCAGCAACAGAAACATAAATCGAGAGCTTAATAGTGTTGAACCGGTAGAATCTCGTCGAGTGAGGACGTGAGGAGACACAGAGTGGTTGTATGCACCTGTATGAGGGACAATTACTAAATTGGAAGGGTTTCAGCATCAACACTGACACAAGATCTCTAATGGATGGTTGAAAGATAAATACGACAATAATAATACGATTGCTCGGTACTTAACCTCATTCTTGGAAGGGACAATTACTCATTCTTGCACTTTGTTGACTTGAACCAAAAGAATACGATTGCTCGGTACTTAACCTCACAACCTTGTGGATTCGACCTTCAATCATCTACCTAGACTACAATTGACCCGACATTCATGTTGGTGGTTTGAACTCCAATCAAGAGGCATTGTTGATGGAAAGTCTTTTTAAGGGGTAGAAGAATGTGTCCAAAGCTAAAGAGTTGAAATTGATCAAGAATTTTGGTATTTTCACCTACCTTCACTTCATATGCATTTTGATCCACTTTACAGGCATTTGTTGGATGAACATATCAAAGAATTTGTAGGTAATTGAACGAGCTTTCCACGCGAGTCACTCAAATTAGAGCTCTTCACGCAATCATATCGCCGAATTTACGAAGATGTATCGGTGCTATTGCAATCTGCGAATCCGCGCGCCGGAGAAGTATGGACGCACGCCTTACCGGAAAAAATGTATATCCGTATATTAATCGATTTTTATGATGTGTGGTTCCTATATAAACGTCCTTTATAGTATTTTGACAATATTAAGCAGTAGATAGTCGAATTTTCTTCCTCTTGAACCCTAGATTAGCTAAAAACATATTCTCTCTTTGAATTGCATAGCTAGTTGCAAGATTGTTGCTTTTGGATTCGACTTTCCGGGGAGAGACTGACAATTTCTCAACGGGCTTCATCCGGAGTGTCAATTTTATTCACTTTTACATCATGGTAACTTCTTTCCATTGTTTTTCATTTTAATGGCTTAAAATCTTGCTACGACCTAATATAAGTCCATTTACACCTTTGCACACGAGTTTAAGAATGTAGTTAAGTGTCATTAATTTTAATGATAAAAGTCTAGAGACCCTTTGACTCTTATTAATGTAATTGTTATAAAGTAGGTGGATGTATAATGAATTAGGGGTAAAAGGAAGAAAAATATAATAAATGCTCCATTGTTATTCTAAAGAGACTTGTAGTATGAGACAAATTCAAAAAACTAAACGGATTTACGTTTTGGGACAATGAGTATTTCTTTATGTTTATGAGTAGCTAAGTTAATTTATAGCCAAATTATGTGACGGTCAATGAAATCGATGTCTTGATATATGAATTGGGAATATGGTGTGCGTAAGATAGAGTTTTTGAATTTTGTGTCGTAAAAATTATGCCTATGGGTTGAATTAAATTGATCACTTATTTCATTAATCTACACACGATCTTTACATATGTGTTTTGCGAGAGAGTGTGAGAAAAGAGGTTTTGGGATCGCTAGGTTAAATTGGTCAAGGTGTTCGGGTCCAGTTTCTTGAGTGGGGTTTTCGGTTTAAATTGAGGGTCTCTAGAACTTAATCATGTTTGGTTAGTTAAATCCTGATGATGCGACTGTTGACCCGTAGCATGTGACTTAATATGTGATTCTTTTATCAGAATGAAATTAAAATGCACTTATAGCTTCAACTTTATGAATCATGGTGATTAGAGAAAGATTATGGTAGACAGTGTTGATTCAGTTATCCAAAACCCATACAATTAACTTCAAGGCGAAATCTAAAGGTTGTTCATGGTAGTGTAAGGTATGACAGTCCTGGCGTTTCTTTGACCCGATCTACCAAATGGCCAGGACCGTCATCCCTTACTCTACCATGAACAACCTACTCTGGGATTGTAATTGATCGCATTTTCAACTATTGTTGACCTAAACTAAGCATAACTCATCTATTTTTGCCCATTCCGCGCTGTGCTCGGCCTTAGACTTCTTCTTAGTCCGATTCTTCAACATTTCAGCTCCAGAAATTTTTCCTTAACGCTTGGAATACTTTGTAAGTTTCAAATATTTCAAAAAACACGCAAAGTACTACCGATTTCCGGGATAATTATTAAAAATACCAAATTTAAAAACCACGAACCACATGACATGAAATTAACACAAATTGTTCGTGATTCATCACAAGAATTATTGTATTTAGCCCATAATAGGAGTAATGTTGATGCCTTAATTGTTTTAATTTCGACCGTCATCACACTCCACCACACAAAGTGCCTACATTTGCCTAGATCCCCACACACTATGAGTTTATGTCTCTCGCCATGTACAATTTGTTGAACTGTATTCCCTTTTACTTGTCTACAAAGTGATATGGACGCCCCTCTAGATCATATCACCCTTGTTTCCACTTGGATACCTCCATCTGCACCTTCTGCCGATCATCCTCTTAACGCATCTCTTCCCCTACCCGATCCACCCCCACCCTCCCCTCCCTCACACCGCCTTTATCGCCCACCCCACCACCTCTTGTCTCACATCCCATGACCTCTCATGCCAAGTATAAAATCCGCAAACTCATACATAAATCAGTCTTGCTACACAACATCCAACTGCAACCATACCCATTGAAGTGTCCAATTCCATTGAATCTAGTAACAAGAGACATGCCAAACAAGCTGAGTTTGATGCTCTCCCATATAACCACCCTTGGGATCTCATGTCATATGATCCATATATCCTATAACATTGTGGCTCCAAATGGGTGTTTAAAACAAAATACAATCAAGATGGTTCCTTGGACTTATACGATAGCCTGTCTAGTGGACAAATTTCATCAGCATCTCAGAGAGGATTACTATTTAACTTTCAGCCTAGTGGTAAAACCCACCCCTGATCATAGATCATAACCCTTGCAACTATCTATGAGTGGTCCTCCGACAACTTCATGTTAACAATGCATTCTTGTAGGGATCTTTCAATGAAACAATGTACTCCCTCCGTCCCATTTTATTTGTCTCGTTTGACTTTTCACACAGATTAAGAAAAATTTAGTTAATGATTTGAATCTAATAAATGATCCAATATTTTTACATTTATGCCCTTCAAGTAGTTTTTGCTGCATTTAATGCTTCACATTTTAAGTGTAAATAATGTAAATAGGAAGGATATTTGAAGAAATTTGACAACTAATGCACAAAGTTGACACTTATTTTGGGACAAACCAAAAAGGAAATATGAACAAATAAAATTGGACGGAGGGAGTATATGCAACAACCTTAAGGTTTTAAAGACACGAGTCATATATCCTCATCATGTGATCAGATTACGAACGGCGAATAATGGACTTAAACAACCACCACCCCTAGTGCATAGTATTCTAAACTTGGCATTATCCTCTCACTTGTTCGAAATGTACGCGAAGCGCAGCGAATTTAAAATTTTATTTCCTTTTAACCCAGATCGACTTTGATTAAGCAATAAACAAATAAGTAGAAGACGGTGATTCCCTTGCTTGATCTAAAAGATCGACGCTTTGACCGTCTAAGGAGAGTAGTGATGCACAAAGGCGCCCAAGTGTTCGGCCTCTACCGGTGATCCACACGAATAGCCCGCCGGAATCCCATCATGGATTGCCATCAGAAAAACTCGGTTGCTAGACCGACTTTTTCTCTCTCTCAAAAACTCTCTCCAAGAAGCTCTCTATTTTTATTACAAGAACTATTAGCTCCTGGAATTGTGAAGATCGAAAGAGCTAGCAAAGCCTCCATTAAATAGGGTGTTGGGGCGCCTCATTCATATCCCAATCTGATTGGGAGAAACTTCCTAGTAGATTGAGGAGAAAGAAAACATTTTCCTAATAAAATAAGGAAAATATATTTAATTGATTTATCTCATTTAATATTCAATATATTATATTAGATATTTCAAATATATTGTCAATATCATATATTGATATATTTATCTTATTTCCATAAATCTATTTTTTTCAAAATCAATTAATATCTAATATATTAATATATGGTAATCTCATTAATTAAATTGCACAAACCAAATGTATCCAATACATACGGCGCCCCTTCCCCCACTAATTTGGGAATTGAGATTTTCTTTAATTAATATAATACCATGATTAATTAATTCACAAAATACATGTATATCATATATATATATATATATATATATATATATATATATATATATATATATATATATATACATACATCTTATGTATATTTAATTAATCAACATAATTAATATCTTGTATTATATTTATTCATAATAAATAAATACCACCATATTAATTTACCACTATAACCCTTATAGTATGAGACAAATTCTTTCCTTTTTTGGTTGTCAACTATAACCACATTTTAATCCGGCTAGACGTTCTTATGTGTGTGACTCGATAGGCTTCCGAATATGTTGGCCGTAGGCACAAAGTGCAAACTACGAAAATGCCCTTCACACCTAACGATCACGGGATAGCATCTAGCAACACACCGTGACCCCCAATCATCGGAAGAGTCAAATGCAATGACAACTACCTTTCATATGAAACAGTTACCGTGTAAATAGAATCCTATCGCTGTATTAATATCCATACGGTCGTACGTTGAGTGTAAAAATCAACGACCGTATCTTATAATCTGGATATCATGCTCTCTCGAAGTAACTCATTTACTTCCACTTTGCAAAGATTCATGAGAGTAAGACATTCCTTATAAGAAGGCCCATTCGGATATTCACCCCTACTGATAGGGTACGTGATGACGGAAAAATTCACCGTTATTTTTATAACTTTTCAACCCGTTTCTGATATCATTTTCGAGTATTTTTATATCAGTTCGAGTCATTAATTCCAATGTTTCATCTAAATATGTTAGTAGTAGTTATTTTATAAAATATCGTATTTTTATCGTGTTTTTACTAGTGTTTGTACCGGTTTAAGTAACGGAGTGTGTAAATGTCGGATTTTCGTTTGGTATTTTGGTGGTTCATTGCGAGATTATACATTGACCAAGATTCCACGTAACGACATGTTTTGAGTCTAAAAGATGTGTTTAGAGGATTAGAAGAAGATGCCACAAGCTTACGAGTTCAAATGGATCAAATTATCTTGCATACTTAAAACCAAAACCTGTTTCAATGGAGATTTGACCCATCTTAGAGGCATTTTCAGGGGATGACTTCTTAATGAAAGTTGTAGATCTTCACATAAGCTTTCCAACGCACTTTGGATCACGTAAATTGGAGTTCTACAACTCAAGTTATGGTCAAGTGGCTAATCGATTCGTATCAGTGAAAATCCCGAAAACGACACGTAATGGGAATGGCCCATCAAAAAGGCGTTTTATGAAGAAGTGTCCTTCATGAAAGTTGTAGAGTTTTCCGAGAGCTTTCTAATGACGTTTAAATCATGATTTTTGGAGGTCTACAACTCAAGATATGAATTTTAGAAGTTTAATATACAATTATTGATTATATATAACTTATATAATCATTAGTTTGTAACCATGCCATGCACATGGGTTATGATTACAGCATGTGGAGTAATCATGATTCAGGACCGGTCCGGCTCATTTCAGACCGGTCCGACCTCACACTTTGCCTATATATATGAGAGCGGATCAGCGCAATGATCAGAGAGCCCCTCTTCTTCCCTATTCTTCTGTTTCATCTTTTCTCCTCCTTACTTTATGTTTTGGGGGCCTATAATATATATATATATATATATATGTAGTTATAATGTCGATGTAATAACTCGACTAGTTATCGTTTTAATATAATTTTGTTTCTGTCTTTTTTTTATTGCTTTCTTTTATTTTTATGCAATTAGTATAAATATATATATATACGTATATTATATATATGTATATGTATATATATATATATAAGTATAAGTAGTAGTATCTATAAATATATATATAATTATATATATATATATATATATTTACTTTTACGCATTTACTTACGTATTTACTTTTACGCACTTATATATTTATATATATTTACTTTTACGCATTTACTTACGCATTTACTTTTACGCACTTATATATATATATATATATATTTACTTTTACGCATTTTACTTACGCATTTTATTTACGCATATATATATATATAGTATATTTACTTTTATGCACTTATATATATTATTAGCTATATAACTATATATCTATATATATAAATATATATATGTACTTATAAAAATGAATTCGTTTTTACTTTACATCGTTAATATAATTTCCGTTAATCATTCCGTTATTATCGCAAAATGAATAGCTAAACGTGCGTATAGTCGAATTATGTAAAACGCAGTAAAACATACAAGGGGATTAAACGGGAGTTGTGTAGCGGCGTAAAATAATGTTTTAATGAGTAATCCACGTCCTAAAACTTAATCAACGTATTTGAATTAAACGATCATTTAGTTCATCATCACACACATCGAACCTATAAATGTATTTTGCGGTGAGATGTGGGAAAAGGGTTTTAGGATCGCTATGTGAGATTCGGCCTAGTTGTTAGGATTGTTTCCAATCTGAGAGGTTTGTCATCGTTGTTCGAGCGAATCAAAGAGCGTAATCATGTTAGGTTAATCAGGTTTTCTAAAGGGAAAATTAATTAACTTCACATAGGTGTTAGTGAGAGTTGTTCGGAGATCTTAACACCGAAATTAGGAGTTGGCACCCGTGGATGTCGTTAAAATCTTTGTGGAAAGGTAGGTTGGTTAAAACACACTCCTTGTCAAGTCTTCCTTAGGGGTAAAAATAACTCGTTGGATCATAATTCGGCTATACCTTTTAATAACTAGAACTACAACCGTTTGCTAATTTTTACTTTACGCACTAGTGTGTAATATCTCTCCACCGCAATCTTGACCTAAACCAAGTTCTACGTCGACTTTGGTACTTAAACGTTGTTCCTCGTGGATTCGACCTTGTTATCACTATACTCTTCGTTGATTCGATACTGCATCGGTTAAAGTTAGCGATTAGTTATTCTGCTATCAAGAATTTTTAGGCGCCGTTGCCGGGATCTAACGTTTGATATCTTGTAAATTGACCAAAGCCTGGCTTAGTCGTTTTATTTTGTTTTCGTGTTGTTTCTTGTTTGTCGCTGAATGACTCAAGCTCTAAAGAACCTCTCATCGAACCCATCCAAGAAATCGAAGCTTACGCACGTCATAAAACGATCGGCGCCGAGGAGAAATCCTAGTCGCTTGTCCGAACCCTTTGTTTGAAGAAAGAGAGACATTTGAAAGATCACTTTCTAATTCCTCTGCGAAATGGACGATATAATAACTAGAAAAAGCGGTAAGGATCCCAAAGTGATGAACAGACTCTGAGGGCAAACCTCAACCATTCTTGGTGGTAATGCAACAATACCTTTGCAAACTCCACCGAGGACCCTCGTCATGAACCATTGAGAGAAGACAACACAGGGCTACGTCACCGGGATCTCGCACGCTTTAATCGAGGCCAGGATTGGGCAAGATGAGAGGAGGACAAGATGCTCGGGATACGCAAAACTTGAGACTGAATTAGACCAAGAAACGGTAAATCGAGTCTCTGCGGATGTTGGAGATGCAAGGAAATAAACAGGGGTTTCAAAACCCGTATAACCCGTATGATCCACCTCCTCCGGCGGTTTATCGGCAAACAAATGCCTCGGCAAGCACATGGGTGAGGGTTTGTCGAGATTACGCTCACTACCCCACGAGGAAGTTATAGGGCACAACCCGATTAGGGTACCCCAATTAATGCGACTAACATGGATATTAAGCAAAATATTTTGAACATGTTGGGGGAACATGCCTTGTTCCACGGGAAATCGACTGAGAACCCGAACAGTTTTCTGGATCACTTTCTCCAGATCTGTGGGACAATGAAGTATAACGGGGTGAGTGATGAGGCGGTAAAATTAATAGTTTTTCCGTTTGCTTTAAGAGGAGCAGCTAAGGATTGGTACGACTCTTTACCAAATGATTCGTTACATACGTGGGCTGACGTAACGAAAGTGTTCCTGAAAAAGTACTTTCCTCCGGCAAAGATTTTAGATCTGAAAGAAGAAATCTCTTCGTTTGATGGTCTCGAAGGAGAGACACTAAAAGAGACTTATGAGAGATTTAGGGGGTTGCTTAAGAGATGCCCTCCACACGGTTTTTCTACGGTGGAGCAAGTTATTATATTATTCAGGGGCCTTAGAGCCGATGGACCAAAACAAGTTTGAATCTTTGCAGCGGCGGAGATATTATGAATCTACCACGGAACAAGCAATGAGACGGATAGAGAAAATGCGGCGAGATGGAGAAGGACAATGGGGATCGAGCGAGAAGAAGAAGAAAGCCCCAATGGAAAGTGTAAAGTCGCTGAAAGAGGAACTCGATCGAGAATCTGCCATGCATGACAAGATGCAAGAAATGGTACTAAAGATGGACCGAATGGAGTCAGAAAGAAAGAAGACACATCGCTGCCAACTCTGTGGAGGTGGACATTCGCCATAGAATGTGCATCATTGAAAAATCCACTTATCCACAACGGTTGATACCTACTCCAAGACAACAACGATCGGCAATCGAATGACCAACAAATGAATGAATGTCTATGCGATGGGACGAGATGGATATGAATCGGCAAGAGTTTGGCGAAAGAACGATGGAACCAAAACTTTAATAATCGGCAAGGGCCACAAATGGATTATGGTATGAATGATGGTTCACAACAATATGATGTGAATTATGTTGGACAAGGTTGGAATCAAAGCGAATCGAAATTGGAATAGAAACAATAATCGTAATCGGGACTTTAGGCAAAACCAAAGCTCATACAACCGACCTTGGAATCGAATCCCGAATCGAGTTCATACCGTAATCAAAACCGAGGCTACTATCGTAATAGTCGAATCCATGCAGCCTCGATCCACAAGGACAATGGCGCAGAATCGAAATTCATATTGGAACCAAAATCAAGGCCGGAATCGAGAATCGGGGTCGAAGAAAACAATCGAGAATCGCAAGTGAGCGACCATCTTTGAGAAGTAATAATTACGCACCTATCAACATCCAAACGCTCATCTCGCACTGAATAATCAAAGCAATCGGAACCAAACAATTCTGTGTTCGAAGATGGCCACCGAGATACTCCCGGAGAAATTAGACAGGGAATGTTACCGAGTTAAATAAGAATGCTATAGAGCAAAAGTGGTCACACATTCGCCATTCGAACTTGGAGACCCAAGTAGGTCAAATAACCGACACTCAGAAGACAAATTTAAGTGGTGGACTCCCGAGTAACACTGAGAGGAACCCAAAGGATGTGAATGCTGTGTTCACACGAAGTGGTAAAGAGGTCGGGCTGAGTGAGAAAAAGAAAGAATTATGGGCCGGAGAAGCAGAAACTGAGAAAGCTGAGAAAGAGAAAGCAGTTGACTGTGAAGGAGCTATGTATGGTGAAGTCGAGATCGAAGATTTAGAGACTGGCAATATCAAGCAGAGAATGGAAGCAATGAGGAAAGAATTGGAAGCCACGAAAAAGGCTTTGGCTGAGGCAAATAAGAAATCATTGGAAGGGGCAACACCGAAGAAAGACTATGTGGTCTTGGATATCAAAGAAGAAGAAGCCTCACCGCCTAAAGAAAGAGGTAAGAAAAACAGAATTCCTCCTCCTCCCCCTGATTTTGATGTTAATACTTTACCCTATCCTCCTAAAGGAACCAGAAAGGACATACTGACTCAAGGTCAGGCAAAATTTCTGAATCTTTTAAGGAAGGTAGAGGTGAATATTCCCCTATTAGAGGCAATTTCGAGCATTCCCCCATACTTTAAGTTTCTAAAAGGAATGTTGTCAAGTAAGGAGAAGATGCAACAGATGGTGCATTTGAGTGAGGAATGTTCTGCAATCTTTGAGAATAAGATACCCCCCAAGTTACAGGATAGAGGTAGCTTTACCATCCCAATTACCATTGGCGAAACTGTGTTCAAAAATGTGCTATGTGATCTAGGGGCTTCTGTGAGCCTGATGCCTAGAGGAGTTTATGAGAAATTGGGATTGGGAGTGTTAGAGCCAACAGGAATGACCTTATAGATGGCAGATAGGTCTGTTAGGAAACCTCTAGGGGTAGTCAAGATGTGTTGGTGCGCAGTAGACAAGTTTGTTTTCCCGTTGACTTCGTAGTTTTAGATATGGATATGGATTCTAAAACCCCACTTTTGTTAGGTCGGCCTTTCTTGAACACAGGAGAGACCTTGATAGACGTTAAGAGGGGAGAGATTATACTACGAGTCGGGAAAGAGAGTGTAGCCATAAATGTGTATAAGGCGATGAAGCATCCTAATGATGAAAAGAGTGATTGTTTTTCTGTTGATGCTATATATCCTTGTATTGTGGAGCACACTAACTGCAGGATACCAAGAACCAATGGAAGAATGCTTGATGAAGTCAAGCACCGCAGAGATGATGATCCACAAATGAGAGTTCGTGTATATCATTTGGAGGCAACTCCTTTTGTTGACGCAAGCGGGAATAAGAAGCTAGAGCTCGGTTTGACTAGTAAGCCGCCAAAGCCGTCAATCGAGGAACCACCTACTCGATCTGGAGTGAAGCCACTTCCTAAGCATTTAAAGTATGTGTTTTAGAACTCGATGAATTACTTCTCTTATTGTTTCATCTGCGCACTAACCGCTTTGCGAGAAGCTAAGTTGATCCACGCTCGAAAAAACACAAAAGGCCTTCGGATGGAAGATGGTTGACATAAAAGGGATCGATCTTGATATCTGCAAGCACAAGATCATTCTCGAAGAAGATGCCAAACCGGTCGAGCGAGTTTGAGACGACTAAACCCACATATGCAAGAGGTGGTAAGGAAAGACGTGGTAAAGATGCTTGAGTTAGGGATAATCTACGCAATCTCCGACGATGAATGGGTGAGCCCTACGCAAAGTCGTGCCTAAGAAAGGAGGCATCACGCTTGAGCTTAATGAAAAGGTGTGCCTATTCCTACTCGTTTAGTTCTTGGTCATAGGGTTTGTATTGATTTTCGCATCTTTGAATGATAAGACTAGGAAAGATCATTTTCCCTACCCTTTTATTGATCAAATCTTTGGAGCGTCTAAGTGGTCATGCATTTTAACGCTTTTGGATGGTTTTAGTGGCTATTATCAAATTCACATCGATATACATGACCAGGATAAAACTACTTTCACATGTCCATATGGCACTTTTGCATTTAGAAGAATGCCGTTTGGGTTGTGTAATGCACCATGACATTCCAAATGATGCATGATGGCAATTTTTGCGATATGATAGAACATTTCATGGAAGTTTTTATGGATGACTTTAGCGTTTTGGTGATACTTTTGATGAGTGTTTGTCGAACATTGATAAGGTGCTTGCGTTGTGAAGAGACAAACTTGGTTTTAAATTGGGAAAAGTGTCATTTCATGGTAATCGAGGGAATTGTTTTAGGACATAAGGTATCGGGGAAAGGAATAGAGGTCGATAGAGCAAAAATAGAGGTAATTTCTAAGCTTCCTATGCCTACAAATCAAGACTCTACGTTCGTTCTTGGGACATGCGGTTTTTATCGTAGATTCATTCCAGTGTTTTTCCCACATTGCTAGACCTCTTACTCTTCAATTGATGAAGGAGCCCCTGTGTTTTTGATGCGGCATGCCTAGATGCTTTTCGAACCCTTAAGAAACTTCTTACTTCGGCTCCTATCTTGGTAGCACCTGATTGGTCTAAGGGGTTCGAAGTGATGTGTGATGCAAGTGATTATGCCGTAGGAGCCGTCCTAGGTCAGAAGATTGACAAGTTGTTTCACCCTATCTATTATGCGAGTCATACCATGAACTCGGCTCAACAAAAGTATGCCACAACTGAAAAGGAACTTTTAGCTGTTGTTTTTGCTTTTGATAAGTTCCAGTCATACTTGGTTGGATCGAAAGTCATAGTTCACACTGACCATGCTGCGTTGAGATATCTATTTGCCAAGAAGGATGCAAAACCACGCTTGTTGAGGTGGATCTTGCTTCTTCAAGAGTTCGACGTAGAAATTAAGAATCGAAAGGGGTGTGAAAACGTAGTAGCTGACCACCTCAGTAGGATGGAACAGGGAGACAAGAAACACTCTATTAGGGTTGAAATTGATGATCATTTTCGGGATGAGCGGTTGTTCGTAGTGAATACGATGCTCCCGGTTAAGAGAGGAAACTTCTGCAGAGAGGACAGAATGGGAACCCTTGGTATGCACCTTTTGTTAATTATTACGAGTGTGGATTTATAGATCCCGAGTTTGATGAAAACCAGAAAAAAAGTTTTTAGTGAGGTAAACCGATATGTGTGGGAAGATCCTTTAATTTTTAGGCTATGTCTTGATGGAATCTGAGGAGATGTGTTGATGACAAGTGAGATAGTGAGTATTCTCTCGTTTGCCATGATAAAGAGGCCGGTGGCCACTTCTCGGCGAGAGAACAGCGTTAAAGGTGTTACAAAGTGGGTTCTCTTGGCCCACTATTTTCAAGGATGCATATGCTTATGTTAAGATGTGTGATGCCCATCAACGCTCGGAAGGATTTCCGGGAGAAATGAGATGCCCCGAAAACCGATATTAGTGTGTGAAGTATTTGATATATGGGGATTAGACTTCATGGGACCATATCCGTCTTCTTTCGGGAATCGGTACATTCTTGTCGCTTTGTGATTACGTTTCAAAGTGGGTTGAGGCAATTGCTTCACCTACTAACGACAAACATGTAGTCATAAAGTTTCTTAAGAAACATATTATAACCCGGTATGGAATACCTCGAGCAATAATCAGTGACAATGGAAGTCACTTTGCAAACAGAGATTTCAATAAGCTTTTAATGAAGTATGGGGTCACTCATAAGTTAGGCCTTCGCCTACCATCCTCGCACTAGTGGCCAAGTAGAGGTGTCCAATCGGGAATCAAAAGAATCTTGGAGAAGACAAAGAATTCTAACCTTAAGGATTGGTCAAAGAAGTTAGATGATGCGCTTTGGGCACACCGAACTGCGTTTAAGACACCAATAGGTATGTCACCCTACATGCTCGTTTTTGGCAAGGCTTGCCATCTCCCCGTAGAGTTAGAACATAAGGCCTATTGGGCGATTAAGAATCTAAATATGGATGACGCATTAATTGGTGAAAGAAGGATGGCTCAGTTGAACGAGTTAGATGAGTTTCGCCTTCAAGCTTACGATTGTTCGTGAAAATATAAGGAAAAGACCAAATTGCTTCATGATAAGTTGATCAAACCTCGTATTTTCAGCGTAGGTGATGAGGTCCTTTTCTATAATACTCGCCTCCATTTATTTCAAGGCAAACTTAAGTCAAGGTGGTCAGGACCATATACGGTATTGAGAGTTTTCGACTCAGGAGCCATCGAGGTAACACATCCGAAGCATGGAACGTTCATCACGAACGGCCTTCGTCTAAAAAAGTATAAGAAGTTACCATTCGATGAGGCTCTTGAAATTGTGCATTTGACTGATCCCGAGCCTTAATAAATCGTTTCTGAGTCTCTGTCGAGCCAACGACGTTAAACAAAAGCGCTACCGGGAGGCAGCCCGATAATAATAATAAAGATAATTTGAATAAGCCTAGTCTTAATGAAATGTAAAATCTGTATGAAAGATGAACACAAAGCACAACCAAGTCTCAGGATGAATGTTTGAATTTCATTAAGAGGGAATGATTCGGTGGTTATCCGAAAATCCCGATGGAGAAATAAAGAAAAAATTCAAATGTATCATTTCTTGGACTTAGGTTGTTGAACCCTTGAGGATCTGGGTATAAAAGACTCACTACATTACATTTCATGATCTAGTCTGTTTCAAATTTCTAGTCGTTGTAGTATAGTGGTGAGTATTCCCGCTTTAATAAAACTGTGTGTAATAAAAATGAATCTAGGAATAGCTGACTTGACTATGATATATGCTCATATGATAGGTATATGCTTAGATGTTCTGTTCTTTACCCGTGTGGGTTATTTTTTCATCTAAATCTATATATATATTGCCTATCGAATTTTCTGACGTGACAGGTCCATTATCTCATTATTCCCATATCCCTGTTCGATATTTTGGCACGAGGACCATGTCCTGTGTTGGCTTTGTTTTGGTTGTTTTGGTACAGGGATTCGGGACGTGCTTTCTCATGGTCGTATTCTGGGATTCGATAGCACCTTTCTGCCTGGTTTATAAGCTAAGTCTTCCTCTCTATCTCATTTACACTCTGAGAATAATGCAAAATCGTAAGTGGGGGGGTAGAGTATGGTTGGTATAGAAATGGCAGTAAGTGTTTAAACCCTTAGTTTTTTTTTTATCTTTTTCGAGCATTATTTAGTTGATTAAAATAATCTGTATAAGGTATATATTTCATGGATTTAAAGATGTAATGATCAATTTGGATATGTATAACCAATTTGAACCGTAAGTGCATTTTAGCCTAAATTTATTTGTGTAACATGAATTCCTTCACATAAGCCTTTGATAGTGAAGCGAAAATTTTAAACTGTACCCATTCAGTATTCTAGTGGTTTATCCTAGAAATAGCAGTAACTTAGTACCTAACTTCTGAACATGTACTGTGAATATCTGAAGGTTTGAATGTGATAGAAAGAATGTCTAAATAAGATAAAGTATATAAATATGTCGGTTGTAGCTACCAATGATTTGAGTGCAGTAGGGTGTTATCACGAAACGTCCTATATCACTATGAGGCTTAAAAGCTCCCGACTGCCTGATGATAGTAGTCCAGCTAGGGTGTTATCACGAAACATCCTATTGCTGGGAATGAGGGCATAAGCTACACATGTGAAAAGAAAAGAAAAAAAAAAAAAAAAAAGAGAGAGAGAAGTTATCTTCTGACTATCCCCAGTATAAACTAAATGATATGCATTAGGGATTATCCTAATAAGTACACGGGAGGACTTTGTGTGGAAATGTTACTGCCTATACCTAGGGAAGTCATTAGGACTGTCTGAATGGATATTTGTGCGTTTGCTTGAATTATTCAAGAGAGGATAGTGGAAATTGAAAAGGCTTGTCACACACTCACTCTGTTATACATTTATATTAAGGTTAACGTGTAGTTATGATTCGAATGGTTGCATCATCTAATTGTCATTCATATCTTAGATCTTCATGAATTTTTCCTCATTCATTTTATTTTATCGCTTATTTTGTTCGAGGACGACCAAAAGCTAAGTGGGGGGTTGTGATGACGGAAAAATTCACCGTTATTTTTATAACTTTTCAACCCGTTTCTGATATCATTTTCGAGTATTTTTATATCAGTTCGAGTCATTAATTCCAATGTTTCATCTAAATATGTTAGTAGTAGTTATTTTATAAAATATCGTATTTTTATCGTGTTTTTACTAGTGTTTGTACCGGTTTAGTAACGGAGTGTAAATGTCGGAGTTTACGTTTGGTATTTTGGTGGTTCATTGCAGGATTATACATTGACCAAGATTCCACGTAACGACATGTTTTGAGTCTAAAAGATGTGTTTAGAGGATTAGAAGAAGATGCCACAAGCTTACGAGTTCAAATGGATCAAATTATCTTGCATACTTAAAACCAAAACCTGTTTCAACGGAGATTTGACCCATCTTAGAGGCATTTTCAGGGGATGACTTCTTAATGAAAGTTGTAGATCTTCACATAAGCTTTCCAACGCACTTTGGATCACGTAAATTGGAGTTCTACAACTCAAGTTATGGTCAAGTGGCTAATCGATTCGTATCAGTGAAAATCCCGAAAACGACACGTAATGGGAATGGCCCATCAAAAAGGCGTTTTATGAAGAAGTCTCCTTCATGAAAGTTGTAGAGTTTTCCGAGAGCTTTCTAATGACGTTTAAATCATGATTTTTGGAGGTTTACAACTCAAGATATGAATTTTAGAAGTTTAATATACAATTATTGATTATATATAACTTATATAATCATTAGTTTGTAACCGCCTGCACATGGGTTATGATTACAGCATGTGGAGTAATCATGATTCAGGACCGGTCCGGCTCATTTCAGGACCGGTCCGACCTCACACTTTGCCTATATATATGAGAGCAGATGCAACAGATCGGGGAGCCCCCTCTTCTTCCCCATTCTCTGTTTCATCTTTTCTCCTCCTTACTTTATGTTTTGGGGGCCTATAATATATATATATATATATATATATATATATATATATATATATATATATATATATATATGTAGTTATAATGTCGATGTAATAACTCGACTAGTTATCGTTTTAATATAATTTTGTTTCTGTCTTTCTTTTATTGCTTTCTTTTATTTTTATGCAATTAGTATAAATATATATATATACGTATATTATATATATCTATATGTATATATATATATATAAGTATAAGTAGTAGTATCTATAAATATATATATAATTATATATATATATATATATATATATATATATTTACTTTTACGCATTTACTTACGTATTTACTTTTACGCACTTATATATTTATATATATTTACTTTTACGCATTTACTTACGTATTTACTTTTACGCACTTATATATATATATATATATATATTTTACTTTTACGCATTTTACTTACTTATTTTATTTACTTATATATATATATATATATATATATATATATATATATATATATAGTATATTTACTTTTATGCACTTATATATATTATTAGCTATATAACTATATATCTATATATATAAATATATATATGTACTTATAAAAAATGAATTCGTTTTTACTTTACATCGTTAATATAATTTCCGTTAATCATTCCGTTATTATCGCAAAATGAATAGCTAAACGTGCGTATAGTCGAATTATGTAAAACGAGTAAAAGCGCCCAAGGGGATTAAACGGGAGTTGTGTAGCGCGTAAAATAATGTTTTAATGAGTAATCCACGTCCTAAAACTTAATCAACGCGTCTTTGAATTAAAGCGATCATTTAGTTCATCGTCACACACATCGAACCTATAAATGTATTTTGCGGTGAGATGTGGGAAAAGGGGTTTTGGGATCGCTAATGATTCGGCCTAGTTGTTAGGATTGTTTCCAATCTGAGAGGTTTGTCATCGTTGTTCGAAATGACTCAAAGAGCGTAATCATGTTAGGTTAATCGGCTTTCTAAAGGAAAATTAATTAACTTCACATAGGTGTTGAGTGAGAGTTGTTCGAGATCTTAACACCGAATTAGGAGTTGGCACCCGTGGATGTCGTTAAAATCTCGTGGAAAGGTAGGTTGGTTAAAACATACTCCTTGTCAAGTCTTCCTTAGGGGTAAAAATAACTCGTTGGATCATAATTCGGCTATACCTTTTAATAACTAGAACTACAACCGTTTGCTAATTTTTACTTTCGCACTTAGTGTAATATCTCTCCACCGCAATCTTGACCTAAACCAAGTTCTACGTCGACTTTGGTACTTAAACGTTGTTCCTGTGGATTCGACCTTGTTATCGCTTATACTCACTGTTGATTCGATACTCATCGGTTAAAGTTAGCGATTAGTTATTCTCGCTGCTCGACGCTGATTTCGGACGACCAAACATGTATACTCCGCATGCCTCGATGATCATACCCAATCACTACCGCATGATCGCCCCGTGGCTAGGGGAAGCCTCAATAGTGTCAAAGCATGACAATCCACACCGTGATGCCATGTTGACTCCGGTCGTAAGGATTTTTACACAATCGTCACATAGTGTGACACTTAACAGTGTAAGTGGGTCAGTCTAACGTATGCATTCTCTAATACACGTACACGTACTGTCCAAGTGTCTCTACACTTCGATAGATGAGATCTATCCCTGCCCTTAAGGACATAAGACATCTAATACGTGCTAGCCTGTTTGTACTATCAATGCCCTGTTTAATAGTACATTAGCCTATAGACATTTAGGTATCAAACTTATTAAAGTGGTTAGAGATCTCATCAACCATAATCGCCTGTCATGGTTGCTCTATCACATTTTAATACTAAGGACATTATCATATAACAATTCATAATTGGTTCATTAAAAGAACAAATATATAATAACAGAAAAGCCATTTATCACATGTATAGACATAAAAAAATAGTTGAAATGATCTGATAAGGTCGGATCCTGTCCAACCCGATTGGGTTTAGAACACTATTTCAACAATCTCCCACTTGGCCTAAAACCAATCACTCGCACACACAAGACCAATTTTAAACACAAGAATCTCATTCAATACTCACAACCAGCCTTAGCCGTGAACGGATCGCTATCCGTGGGGACTCAGACTATCTTCATACCATGCTTCAAATGACCAAGTCAAAATAAACTGCCTCTACACACATGAATCTCTAACGAGACCCTAGTCATTGCCTAAGCAATGAATCCACTTACTATATCAGCTATATAGAAAAGGTGGAAGAACCACACAAGGTTCGTGAATGAACCTTCTAGATCAATGTTCTGCTCCCGCTATTCCTCCAAGGCACTATTGTGTTTTGGCCTAGTAAATAGAATCTCCAAAGGTGACTTCTAGCTAACAACATTTCCAGCCCACCTGGATCACTCAATCAAAGTGATTGCAAACCCAGCATCAGCTCCCACTCGCCTTCATAAGACTTAGGATACACGTCTGTATATCTATATTTAACCGATTCCAAGTTTCGATAAACTAGGAAACCCACATTAACTTGTTTAATGATATTCTCGACATTCACAAGATTTACTTTCATACTTGCTAATAATTCTTCATGGACTATGAACATCTAGCATAACTTTTATTATGGTTCCTATCGCTAGCAAAGGAAACATTCCATAAGCGCCATCTTTCACCTTATCTTTAGGACTAATGTCCTAACATAGATAGATCTTGAGCACACCGGCTAGCAGTATCCCCTGTCACGATCTATGCTAAACTCTTTTAGCATCACATCTATATAGGTAAACTATAAACTAACAGCAATTCAACCTATCACTATAGATTCTTATTTCAAAATTAAGAACTGCTAATCCAAGTGCTTTCGTAAAGATCTTGAACTACCAAACATTAATTTGATTGTGATAGGGGTGATAATTCATGTGAGAGATATCCAATAACTTACTCAAAAATTGTAACACACTCCCACTATCCCTGTTGCACATTGGGCTTATGAGTGTGACCCGATAGAATTCTGAATATATTGGCCGTAGGCACAAAGTGTAATTATGAAAATGCCCTTCACACCTAACGCTTATGGGATAGCGTCTACCAACACACCGTGACCCCCAGTCATCAGAAGAGTCAAATGCAATGACTACTACCTTTCATGTGAATCAGTTACCGTGTAAATAAAATCCTATCGTTGTAATAATAACCATACGGTCGTACGTCGAGAGTCAAACATCAACGACCGTATCTTATAATCTGGATATCATGCTCTCTTGAAGTAACTCATTTACTTCCACTTTGCAAAGATTCACGAGAGTAAGACATTCAAAGAAGGCCATTTCGTATATTCACCCAAACTGATAGGGTACGCGATTTCCGGACGACCAAACACGTATACTCCGCATGCTTCAGTATCACACCCAATCACTACCGCATAATCGCCCCATGGCTAGGGGAAACCTCAATATTGTCAAAGCATGACAATCCACACCGTGATGCCATGTAGACTCCGCTCCTAAGGATAATTACTCAACCATCACATAGTGTGACACTTAACAGTGTAAGTGGGTCTGTCGAACGTACGCATTCTCTAATACACGTCCACGTACAGTCCAACTGTCTCTACATTTCGATAGACATGATCTATCCCTGCCCTTAAAGATAAAAGATATCTAATACGTGCTAGTGTGTTTGTACTATCAATGCCTGCTTAATAGTACATAAGCCAGAGAGACATTTAAGTATCAAACTTATTAAAGTGATTAGAGATCTCATCAACCATAATCGCCTATCATGGTTTCTCTATCATAGTTTAATACTAAGGGCGTTATCATATAACAATTCATAATTGGTTCTTTAAAAGAACACATATATAATAACCGAAAAGTCATTTATCATATGTATAAACATAAAGAAATAGTAGAAATGACCCGACCGGTCGGATCCGGTCCAACCCGATTGGGTTTAGGTCACTATTTCAACATCACTCAGGGTTTTCATAACTCTCAAGCGGATCCCTCACTTTTTATTTATCATGGAGCATCTCGTATTGGCTATATGCTCGTATATGTTGATGATATCATCATTTAGTTTAGTAGTTTGTTCATCTCCTCTCTCAACGTTTTTTACACAATGATCTTGGCCATTTGACTTACTTTGTTGATATTTAGGAAGCAAAACCCCACACGGTCTTCGATATTTGTTCATATTATTAGTAAACTCGAATCCTAGACGATCGAACATGCATAAATCCTACATATGCTTAAATAATAGGAAATGCTCTGTTGAGATCGGTGAATTTCACATACAACGAATTCGGGCTAAATTGCAATTTTAGTCCTGTAGGTTGTCACATATTTAGTTCTAGTCTTGTTTTTACTCCAATCACAATTTTAGTCCTATAGGTAGGCACGTTTTTTTGCAATTTTTGTCGTGTCTCGCCGGAATCGGATGACAGGGAACAAATTCCGGCCAAAATTTCTGACATAGCAATTACAACATGCCATTTCAAACTCTTTGTCCACCTAAGTAAATTTTGAAGCAAATTTTGGGTTATTTTGAGGTATTATACGATATTACATCCCTATTGTTATTATGATGACCATGTTGATTGTGTTGCACAAATGAGTACCGGTATTACATCTCGTATTTACATCCTCGCTTAGCCCTACATTCGATTATCTACATGAACTCTAGAAGATAGTTGATATATAAAAGTAAGCTCTAGTGACAATCTACTAGATTTGTTCACAAAGATTATTTCTACATCTATTTTGGTAAAAAAAATTGTTTTAGTGCTGGAATGCGTACATTTGAAAGACTTTTGTCGTCAAGAAAAACGACAACTTCAAAACTATTTTGATTATTTGGTCCTAAAGATCAATGACTCGTACTTTTTTCCTTTAAAAAGTCATTTCCCATCTGGTTTTCATAATTAACTCGGATCGCGAGAATATCATTTCATCCATTTATTGATTGAGATTTTGTCTACTATCACTTGATAAAAGAAAATCATCCAACTTTATTGTATGAAGACAATGCATCTTGCATATCTCAATTGAATTGAGCGATATTAATGGGGATAGAAAATAACATATTTTAGCTAATTTATTATTTACTCATGATTTGTAAAAGAATGGAGAGAATAATGTATAGCAGATCCAAATAACCGACAATCAGCGGAATTATTTACCAAGACATTGCCGATCGCTAATTTGAAAGACTAGTGATCAAGAGCATTGAGATCACGACGTTTGAAAAATCCAAATTGATACTTTGTTTAGGAGGATCGATTGTGTAAATCAAATACTGAGATAAACATGCACTCTTTTCCTTAACTAAGATTTTTCCGACTTGGTTTTTTCTTAGTAAGGTTTTAATGAGACATATCATATCTATTGTATGTTGAATAATAGATATCCAATGAGAGTATTATAAAATAATATCATTGATAGATTATCTATTATTCTCGATTGATTTATGTAGATTTTTATTCATTCAAATTATTGTGTTCACACCGTTATATCTACCGTAAATACCCCTTATTCCTTTGGACTTTCTTTGTAATTTTATTAGTTTTATGACAAAATTAATTTATTTGTGACAAGTAAACACGTGCTAGCTTAACAAAGTAGTTTGATTCAAATGATAAGTGAGCAGAGAATCGCCAAGAGTTCACGGTTTGATTCTCTCCTCTGGCGTCATGTTGAATGAGAGCTTTTGAGTAAGAGTCGGTCTGTAATAGCGACGACCAAACCCGACTTAGTCGGATGAGGTTGGTTCCGGATCTGAGAGCTTTAAGCAGAAGGAAGAAAAAAAAAAACATGGTAGCTTAATATATTTAAGGAAGGAAAAATCAAAGTCAAAGGTAGATTTCCCTTCTAGAAAGTCTGGGTCGATGTCAAGCAGGAAAGATAATTCAACGATGTAAGAAATTAGTCCTTCTAGAAAAGAAAAAAAAAAAAAGAAAAAGAAAGAAAGAGGCGCGTAGAGTTTCACTATATAAGCTGGTTGGCCTTCAACCTTTTGTTTCATTAATTCACTTCTTCAACGTTTCTTACATTTATTAACAGAAACCCTTACGCCTTATAATTATAAAGGAAACCAGATATCCATCCAGGAATTATTTACTATCTTCAATGGCTCCCACAAAAGTCTATATCATGTATGTAATTTTTCATTTTTTGTTCCATTTTTCTTTTCCCTCTCGGAAACAGAGTCGCTTGGGCATGCGGCATGCAAATAATATATACCGTATATATGTTTAGTTATTGGTTTGTTAATTTCAATCCTGCAATTAATGCAGACTTTTTAATTTCTGACCGCACTTAGCTTGTTAATCTTCTGTTTTGGAATCTAATTACTGTACGTTCGAATTTTGATTCGTTTTCAGTTACTACTCTATGTATGGACATATTGAGAGACTTGCCCAAGAAATTAAGAAAGGAGCCGACACCGTCGAAGGAGTTGAGGCTACATTATGGCAGGTGCCTGAGACCCTTCCTGAAGAAGTTCTTCAGAAAATGGGCGCTCCCAAAAGAGTGATGTGCCCGTGATCAGGATTGACCAGCTTCCAGAGGCCGACACATTCATTTTGGCTTCCTACTAGATTTGGCATGATGCCTGCCCAGTTCAAAGCATTCTTTGATGCAACCGGAGGTCTATGGCAGCAAGGGAAGTTAGTTGGGAAAGGTGCAGGAATTTTCTATTCCACCGGAAGTCGTAGCGGGCGGTCAAGAGACTACAGCGTGAGCACTCAAAACCGTTCCATTTGTGATATAATGTTATTTTCTTTTATCTAATATATATGTGATATAAGGTTGTCTAACATATTCATGTACGTGTTTTACAGTTTGACGACTATCACACAATTCGCTAATCATGCAATGATTTACATTCCAATTGGATACACATCCGGAGCTGGAATGGTCAATTTAGATGTGGTGAAAGGTGGAAGCCCATATGGTGCTGGAACTATTGCCGGAAATGGAACCCTAGCCGCTAAAGGTCCAAATGATCTCGAATTGGAGACAGCTTTTCACCAAGGGAAATACACCGCCGGAATCGCCAAGAAGCTCAAAGGGACTGCTTGATCAGTTCACTTCATTAATGCATTATGTACTTTCTTTTAAGTCCACGTTGTTGTAGTTCAAAAAAAAATATTTACAGTTTGTGTTCCTTTTTCTCAATTACTGAGTTATTGCAAACCTTGTAGCTGCAATTTAAACATCTCTTAAGCAGCATGTATCGATTGATTATCATTTTAATTTAATGACATTTCACATCATTTTATATGATCATTCTAATTCTCCTTATGTTTTGTTACTTTGTTTCCGTAGTCTAGCAAGCAGAAGATCTCACATCCATAATTTTGTTGCGACGTAGGTAATTGGGGTTTCCGTTTAAACTTAGCCTATCTCAAACTAATAATTAAATTATCAAGATATCATTGATTGGAATTCGATTTTTCACCGGGGTGAGTAGTGTATGATATGCAATCGGGAGCTTAATCGTGTTGAACCAGTAGAATCTCATCGAGGTGAGGACGTGAGGGAGACACAGAGTGGTTGTATGCACCTGTATGAGGGACAATTACTAAATTGGAAGGGTTTCACCATCAACACTGACACAAGATCTCTAATGGATGGTTGAAAGGCTAATGTCA
Organism: Gentiana macrophylla; assembly: GCA_026214975.1. NCBI lineage: Eukaryota > Viridiplantae > Streptophyta > Magnoliopsida > Gentianales > Gentianaceae > Gentiana > Gentiana macrophylla. The sequence goes on along the minus strand of CM047808.1, from coordinate 18,572,351 downwards.
TTCTCATGAAACTATAGGAGATAATCACTTGAACTCACATATCTTGGCTAGCACATTACATATTTAACTTTTAATCTGTTTATTAATTTTGCATGCCTTAAATCATTTTACTCATTCATGCACTTCGTTGATTTGAACCAAAAGAATACGATTGCTCGGTACTTAACCTCACAACCTTGTGGATTCGACCTTGACTCACCTACCTAGATTACAATTGACCCGACATTCATGTTGGTGATTTCGGACACCTAGAAAAGTCCAATCAAGAGGCATTGTTGATGGAAAGTCTTTTTTGAGGGGTAGAAGAATGTGTCCAAAGCTAAAGAGTTGAAATTGATCAAGAATTTTTGGTATTTTCACCCTACCTTCACTTCATATGCATTTTGATCCACTTTACAGGCATTTGTTGTACTGGACATCTCAAAGAATTTGTAGGTAATTGAACGAGCTGTTATGTCGGATGGAGATAACGTCAGATGCAAAAAATAGAAACAGATGCAATCAAACGCAAATAATCAAAGGAGATAACAGAAAACAAGAAGAACACAGATTTAACGTGGAAAACCCCTCTCAAAGTGAGAGAGATAAAAAACCACGGGCAGAAAAGAGATCTTTATTATTATGCACTGAGTTACAGATTTCACACACACAGACAATGTAACAACAACTGTATAGTGCTATTGGTTCAAAAAAAAAATAGTGCTATTTTGATAATGGATTATTGGAGGAGACAAACGGGTGCTAATACCGGGGGTTTTGAAGATTCAAGAGATCAATGAGATTAAAATCACCTAATGGAGTTAACAATTGGCGCCCCCTCACGTGCCAAATTTGTGCTAAAACAGTCATACGGCCCCGACTTGTTCTCTTCGATATGCGTACTACCACCAACCGGTATCTCGTCCTCTTCCACCTCGGCCCCCACAAGCATATACGGGGTACACCCATCCCGGCTCTGATTGGATTGCGGATACGGAGGCTACTCATCTTCTCACTCATGACCTTCAAATCTCAACCAATCATCTCAGCATCTTATGTTGGGCTCGACAAAGTGCATGTAGGCGACGATACATGTTTATTTATTACTCATTATGGCTCTTCTTTTGTATGTGCTCCTCCCGAGTCTTTTTATTTATCTAATATCCTTGTTAGCCCTTCTATTACCCGAAACCTTTTATCTGTGCATAAGTTTGCCTCGATAATAACGTGTACTTTCAATTTCATGGGTCGTACTTTATATAAAAGATTATTCGAGACACGTCCATCTCGGGGATTTGTTAAGATGGACTCACACTTCTCCACCCCACCTCCACCGACCGACCCTCCACCTCTCCCCAAGCTTTTAACTCCTCTCTCACTTCATGCTCCGCCAAGCCATAAAAGGTCTATCCACTTTTACTCCTACTAAACCGCCCCCTGATGTGTGTGCCATGTGTCAGTTAGCTTAGAGTCACCACTTCCCGTTATATATACACCTCTGATTTTACCTTTACTGCTCCTTTGGACCTGATTTACTCTGATGTATGGGGCCCCCGTTCTGAACCCTTCGTTTATGGTTCCGTTACTATGTTAGTTTTCACGATTACTTTACCAAATACTTATGGCTTTATCCACTGAAAAATAATTCTGATGTTGAAACGATCTTTCCTGACTTTCTTGCTATGATTGAACGTCAGTTCAACACCAAACTCAAATCTATCTAAACTGATAAGGGTGGTGAGTATCGTCGTGTTTCCACTCTTCTTACTTCTCTTGGCATCTGGCATCTCCATTCTTGTCTCTACACCCACGAACAAGTTGGTGCCATTGAGCGCCGCCACCGTCAAATTATTGAAGTCGGCCTTTCTCTTCTTGCCCAATCCAACATTCCGCTTCCTTATTAGGAGGATGTCTTTATAACTGCCACATATATCATCAATCGTCTTCCCACCAAAGTCCTACATGATAAGTCTCCCTTTGAAATGGTCCACCATCGACCTCCCGACTATACTTTTTCCTTCGGTCTTTGGGTGTGTGTGTTGGTCCTATCTCCGTCCCCTACAACCACCATAAGACTGATTTTCGCTCCAAAACCTGCATCTTTCTCGGATATAGTCCTTCCCACCATGCTTATAAATGTCTGGAACTTGCCTCTGGCCGTATTTACATTGCTCGTCACGTGGTCTTTGACGAATCTATTTTCCCATATACATCATTTCCTTCAAAACCCACTCTCGATACACTTACTGTACCGCTCCCTATCTCTCTGTCTGCACCTCCACCACTTCCTCCTCCTATGTCGGCTCGCTCCAATCCGGCCGTACCTCCTCTGGCCCCCGCTCCCGAGCCTTCCCCACCCACCTCTCCTGTGTCCATTTCGGCCTCGGCCTCTCCGACCTCGTCACATGACCAACCGGCTCCACACACACCATGGTTACTCGCACCAAAACCAACTCCCTCAAGCCTATCTTTTGGCCTGACTTTATGCGCTACCCACTTCCTAAAGCCCTTGTTGCTTCTACCGACTCCCTGGACCCAACTTCGTATACCAAAGCTTCTAAACACTCAAATTGGCGTAATTCTATGAGAGAGGAAATTGATGCGTTGTTGCGGAATCACACTTGGGACCTTGTTCCTACGACTCCTTCTGTGAATATTGTTGGCAATAAATGGGTTACACAACTAAGCATCATGTAGATGGGCGTTTTGAGGTCACAAGCCTCGCCTTGTGGCCAAGGGTTTTCATCGTGCAAAAGGCATGGATTTTACCAACACCTTTAGTCCAGGTTGTCAAGCCGGTCATGATTCATGTGCTTCTCTCTCTTGCAATTTCTCAAGGTTGGTCTCTTCGACAAGTAGATATTCAAAATGCCTTTCTTCATGGGCATTTATTTGAGACCGTTTATATGTAGCAGCCACAAGGGTTTATTCACCTTGATTATGTCTGCCGCCTTCGCCGCAGTCTTTACGGCCTTCGTCAGGCCCCTCGTGCGTGGTTTTCTCGATTTACTGATGTGCTCTCTCGGTTTGGCTTTGTTGGATCCAAAGCTCACACCTCTTTATACATCTACTCTCGTGGTGGTGCTCGTGTCTTTATATTTATTTATGTGGTTGACGTTATTATTACTGGCTCTTCGTCTTCTCTTGTTGAGCATGTTATCTCGTATCTTGGTCGGTATTTTCCGGTTAAGGACCTTGGTTCGCTATCCTATTTTCTTGGTATTGAGGTGCTCCCCACCTCCGATGGTTTATATCTCACTCAACGCAAGTATATTTTTTAGCTTCTGCGGCGTGCTTCTTTTGACAAGGCTAAGCCTTGTCAGACACCTATGTCAACCTCCACCCATCTCACTCTTGATAATGGACCTCCTTGCTCTGACCCTTCTCTTTACCGCACCATCGTAGGCGGCTTGCAGTATCTTAGCTTCACGCAGCCTGACATAGCCTTTCCGGTTCATAAGGTTAGCAAATACATGCATTCTCCTACTGAAGCCCATTTGGTCACTGTTAAACGCATTCTCCGGTATCTCATGCACACTATCTCGGATGGCCTCTTCTTCACTCGCCGTTCCTCTCTCACTCCTAGAGATTTCTTTGATTCTAACTGGGCCTCTGATCGTGGTGATCGTAGCTCTATTGGGGCGTATTGTGTTTTTCTCGGGGATATTCTTGTTAGTTGGCGCTCTAAGCAGCTCTTGACCGTCTTCAAAAGTAGCACTGAAGCTAAATATAAGACACTTTCTAATACCACAATTTGACCGCAGCTGCTATGCACCTTCTTCTTCATGATATGCAGGTTCCTCTTTCCTCTCCGCCTACCCTTTGGTGTGATAATATTGGGGCCACTTACCTTGCTCATAATCCAGTTTTCCACGCCCGCATGAAGCACATAGAGATGGATTTCCATCACGTTCGTGAGTTGTTTGCCGCCCGTAAGCGCGCTATCTCCTTCATTACTTCGAAGGATCAATTGGCCGATCTCCATACAAAGCCGTTGGCTCAGCATCGTTTTACAAGTTTGAAGGTCAATCTCCGTGTCCAGTCACTTCCCACGGGATTGAGGGGGCGTGTCGAGGATAATATAGTTTGAATGTTATTTGAGTTTTATTATTTACTATAAATATTATTATTGTCGTATTTATCTTTTAGAGTGGCTTATTGACTAAGTCACCGAACACTATATATTTGTACTCTCGAAAAATCATATTGAATCAATGAAATACAATACACTTTGAATCATGCATGTAGCAGGCCCACACAGAGCAGTTTCAAATTAGTCTTGATCCGATCGCATCAAATCCGGCCAGCAACAGAAACATAAATCGAGAGCTTAATAGGGTTGAACCAGTAGAATCTCATCGAGGTGAGGACGTGAGGGAGACACAGAGTGGTTGTATGCACTGTATGAGGACAATTACTAAATTGGAAGGGTTTCAAAGATCAACACCGACACAAGATCTATAATGGATGGTTGAAAGGCTAATGTCATTCTCATGAAACTATAGGAGATAATCACTTGAACTCACATATCTTGGCTAGCACATTACATATTTAACTTTTAATCTGTTTATTAATTTTGCATGTCATAAATCATTTTACTCATTCTTGCACTTTGTTGACTTGAACCAAAGAATACGATTGCTCGGTACTTAACCTCACAACCTTGTGGATTCGACCTTCAATCATCTAGCTAGACTACAATTGACCCGACATTCATGTTGGTGGTTTCGAACTCCAATCAAGAGGCATTGTTGATGGAAAGTCTTTTTTAAGGGGTAGAAGAATGTGTCCAAAGCTAAAGAGTTGAAATTGATCAAGAATTTTTGGTATTTTCACCTACCTTCACTTCATATGCATTTTGATCCACTTTACTGAGCATTTGTTGGACCGAACATATCAAAGAATTTGTAGGTAATTGAACGAGCTTTCCACGCGAGTCACTCAAATTAGAGCTCTTCACGCAATCATATCGCCGAATTTCTGAAGATGTATCAGTGCTATTGCAATCTGCGAATCCGGCGTGCCCGGAGAAGTATGGACGCACGCCTTACCGGAAAAAATGTATATCCGTATATTAATTGGGAATATGGTGTGCGTAAGTTAAATTATAGTCGAATTATGTGACGGTCAATGAAATCGATGTCTTGATATATGAATTGGGAATATGGTGTGCGTAAGATAGAGTTTTGAATTTTGTGTCGTAAAAATTATGCCAGTGGGTTGAATTAAATTGATCACTTATTTCATTAATCTACACACGATCTTTACATATGTGTTTTGTGAGAGAGTGTGAGAAAAGAGGTTTTGGGATCGCTAGGTTAAATTGGTCAAGGTGTTCGGGTCCGCTTCTTGAGTGGGGTTTTGGTTTAAATTGAGGGTCTCTAGAACTTAATCATGTTTGGTTAGTTAAATCCACGATGCATTTGTAGACCCGAGCATGTGACTTAATATGTGATTCTTTTATCGTAATGAAATTAGAATGCACTTATAGCTTCAACTTTATGAATCATGGTGATTAGAGAAAGATTATGGTAGACATTGTTGATTCAGATTATCCAAAACCCATACAATTAACTTCAAGTAAATCTAAAGGTTGTTCATGGTAGTGTAAGGTATGACAGTCCTGGCGTTTCTTTGACCCGATCTACCAAATGGCCAGGACCGTCATCCCTTACTCTACCATGAACAACCTACTCTGTGATTGTAATTGATCGCATTTTCAACTATTGTTGACCTAAACTATGTATAACTCAACTATTTTTGCCCATTCCGCGCTGTGCTCGGCCTTAGACTTCTTCTTAGTCCGATTCTTCAACATTTCAGCTCCAGATATTTTTCCTTAACGCTTGGAATACTTTGTAAGTTTCAAATATTTCAAAAAACACGCAAAGTACTACCGATTTCCGGGATAATTATTAAAAATACCAAATTTAAAAACCACGAACCACATGACATGAAATTAACACAAATTGTTCGTGATTCATCACAAGAATTATTGGATTTAGCCCATAATAGGAGTAATGTTGATGCCTTAATTGATATAATTTCGACCGTCATCACACTCCACCAGACAAAGTGCCTACATTTGCCTAGATCCCCACACACTATGAGTTTATGTCTCTCGCCATATACAATTTGTTGAACTGTATTCCCTTTTACTAGTCTACAAAGTGATATGGACACCCCTTTAGATCATATCACCCTTGTTTCCACTTGGATACCTCCATCTGCACCTTCTGCCGATCATCCTCTTAACGCATCCTTCCCATACCCGATCCACCCCCACCATCCCCTCCTTCACACCGCCTTTATCGCCCACCCCACCGCCTCTTGTCTCACATCCCATGACCTCTCATGCCAAATATAATATCCGCAAACTCATACATAAATCAGTCTTGCTACACAACATCCAACTGCAACCATACCCATTGAAGTGTCCAATTCCATTGAATCTAGTAACAAGAGACATGCCATACAAGCTGAGTTTGATGATCTCCCATATAACCACCCTTGGGATCTCATGTCATACGATCCATATATCCTATAACGTTGCTCCAAATGGGTGTATAAAACAAAATACAAACAAGATGGTTCCTTGGACTTATACGATAGCCTGCCTAGTGGACAAATTTCATCAAAGATCTCGAGAGGATTACTATTTAACTTTCAGCCCAGTGGTAAAACCCACCACTGATCATAGATAATAACCTTTGCAACTATCTATGAGTGGTCCCTCCGACAACTTCATGTTAACAATGCATTCTTGTAGGGATCTTACAATGAAACAGTGTACTCCCTCCGTCCCATTTTATTTGTCTCGTTTGACTTTTCACAAAGATTAAGAAAAATTTAGTTAATGCTTTGAATCTAATAAATGATCCAATATTTTTACATTTATGCCCTTCAAGTAGTTTTTGCAGCATTTAATGCTTCACATTTTAAGTGTAAATAATGTAAAGAGGAAGGATATTTGAAGAAATTTGACAACTAATGCACAAAGTTGACACTTATTTTGGGACAAACCAAAAAGGAAGCATGAACAAATAAAATTGGACGGAGGGAGTATATGCAACAACCTTAAGGTTTTAAAGACACAAGTCATCCTCATCATGTGACCAGATTACGAACGGCGAATAATGGACTCAAACAACCACCACCCCTAGTGCATAGTATTCTAAACTTGGCATTTTCCTCTCACTTGTTCGGAAATGTACGCGAGAACGCATCGGAATTTAAAATTTTGTTTCCTTTTAACCCAGATCGACTTTGTTTAAGCAATAAACAAATAAGTAGAAGACGGTGATTCCCTTGCTTGATCTAAATGATCGACGCTTTGACCGTCTACGGAGAGTAGTGATGCACAAAGGCGCCCAAGTGTTCGGCTTCTACCGGTGATCCACACGAATAGCCCGCCGGAATCCCATCATGGATTGCCATCAGAAAAACTCGGTTGCTAGACCGAATTTTTCTCTCTCTCAAAAACTCTCTCCAAGAAGCTCTCTATTTTTATTACAAGAACGGACCATTAATGATTCATTTAGCGCTACCAGGCACAAGTCTAGGGCGTTACAGAATGGTATCAGAACCGACTATCATATAGAACTATGCGCTGCACTGTACAAGAAGACGGTGTAAAGATGGTCTCTAGTTACCTCTGGTAGGGACGATCCGGGAACAGTCCTGGCTGTCCTTATGAGGACGCTAGTCCCTTATGGGGGGAGAATGTAAAGTTCCACATCGGTAAAGTAGTAGAATTATCACCCCATATAAGTGTGAGAAAAAAAGGTCTTGTCAATTCAAGTTAGCACTTTTAGACCAAGCGAGGACGACGGTCTAAGCAGTTGACCGGACATTTATAACTCATTTAGCTCCACAATGCCACAGGTCTGGGGGAGTTACAAGAGGTGATGTAAGTCAACTTGATGATACATTTCACGATATTTTATCCTCCAATTACGATATACTTTTTAGCATTATTGTACCTTTTCGAGCCTAAATTGCATCGTATGATCCAATCCTTATAATTAGTAAATATTATATTTTTTAACCTTTTTGTTAGAATAATACATAGTCGTTTTACGACAAGTATTGTTATCTGGTTTACACATGGTATTCTTGTGTTTTTGTTTTTCTAGTTCACAGATACTGAACCGTGAAAGCTCTGTTCGAGTTGTGATTCAATCATTGGTTCAATCAAATTTCATATCAGAGAAGGAAGTGGGAAATTTTGAATTTCATACAGTGGCATTCGCCACCACCATCACGCTGGCGAGAATTTAATGCATCTTCAAGTAGCCAACTACTTGTCAGATAATGTGACGTTCGCCACATCTCCTAGTACATGGCGTTCGCCACACTCTTGCTTCTGCAGTTTCTGAAGAGAAATAATTTCCAATCCAGCTAACATACGTCTTAGGTGGTGTTTGCCATCTTTATAGGTGGCGCTCTCCACAAATTCTACAGAGCCAAGTTTTAAGTATAACTTTTAGCAGCGTTCAACAACGTTGAACCTATCACCAACTACCAAGCTTGAAGGCTTTGCTCCTCAAAGCTCTTTTAGACAATTCCTAGCACTAGTTTAGCTATTGATTCTTCGTGTAATCATTGCAGAAACCTCATTTAGATATTTTAGGGTTATTTTGTGGAAGAAAGTTCCTCTCTTTTGGTGTATATTTTCCATTGGTGAATCTTTGAAGATTATGCAATCATATATTCTGGAAGTGTTTTTCTCTCTGGTTTGGTAACTTTTATTCTTTACCTTGAGTGCCAATTTCATTTTTATGGAACTCTTTAGTGACATTGTGAGTTCCATTTCTATGGAAGGCTAAATCTTTTGCCTAGTTAAGATAATGTTGTTGTGATAGTGTTTTATCTTCTAGTATGTAATATGAATGACAAATCTTGTTGCAAGCACTTGCGTTGGTTGATTTTCTTTACCATGTATGTGTTGACTTGAATCACCAACACTTACACACACACTAGGAGGAATTCGAACGAAGACTTTTAGTGTGGGAAAAGGGGTAGAGGAACTGGTCGGTAAAATTGACCATAATTGGAATTCTATTTCATACCGGGGTGAGTAGTGTATGCCATGAAATCGAGAGCTTAATCGTGTTGAACCGGTAGAATCTCATCAATGTGAGGACATGAGGGAGACAAAGAGTTTTATGCAGTTGTATGAGGGACAATCACTAAATTGGAAAGGTTACACTATCAACACTCGTTGACGTAGTGCCTGAAACCCAATCGGGTTGGACCGGATCCGACCGGGTCGGATCATTTCCACTACGTTTTTGTGTTTATACATATAATCAATGGCATTTCTGTTATTTTATGTTTTTTCGTTAAACGAACCAAATATGATATTCTATATATAATAACGTCTCTAGTGTCCAACTGTGATAGGGAAATCATAATAGTGATTATGGTTGATGAGATTTCGACTCACTTTAAAAGGTTTGACACTTAAATGTCTCTTGTCGTATGTGCTACTGAATGGGACATTAGGAGTACGGTTAGACTAGCACGTATTAGATGTCTTCTATCTAATGAAGATAAGGATAGATCTTGTCTATCAAAGTGTAGAGACGCTTGGACTGTACATGGACGTGTATTAAAGAATGCGTACGCTAGACTGACCCACTTACTTTATTAAGTGTAGCATTATGTGATACTTGTGTAATTATCCTTAGACCGGAGTCTTCATAACATCACGGGTTGGATTGTCCTTCTTAGACACTATTAAGGTTTCCTTTAATCATAGGGCGATCATGCGGTAGTGCTTGTATATGATAATGAATCATGCGTAGGGTTTATGTGGCTTATCCGGAAATCGCATATCCTAATGGTAGGGGTAAGTATCCAAAAGGGCCTTCTTTGAAGGTATGTCTTACTCTCGAATGTCTTTGCAATGCGTAAGTAATGTGTTGCTTTGAGAGAGTAGGATATCCATATTATAAGATACGGTCGTTCATGTTTTGACACTCAATAAACGACTGTACGGATATTATAATAGCGATATGATTCTTTTTACACAGTATCTCTTCCACATGAAAGATAGTAGTCATTGCAATAGACTCTTCCGATGATTGAGGGTCATAACGTGTTTCTAGACGCTGATCATGATCGTTAGTTATGAGGGGCCGCTGATCATGATCGTTAGTTATGAGGGGCATTTTGGTAAATGTGCTTTATGTTTACGGCCAACATACTCAGAAGCCTGTCGGGTCACACAAATATGGACAACGAGCCGGCATTAAATTGTGGTTATGGTGATAACCAAATAAATAATTATTTATCCCGACTATAAAGTGTTATAGTGATAAATTGATATTGTGGTATTTATTTATTACAAATAAATAATACAATATATTAATTATATAGATTAATTAAATATCCACTATGTATATGATATATATGTATATATGTATATATATGTATATATATGTATATATTCTTTTTTAATAAATGAAGCCTTTTATTAATAGATTAAAAAAAAAGGTTTATACACTGTCATATCCCGACCCTCCCCTTATACCAAAAGACGATGACGAAACATAGCCATGCCTCCTTAAAACCTATGAGTGGCAAAACCAGTGTGGGAAAATCCATATCATAGGAAAGTGTGTAGCCCCCATGTTTCAAAATAATCCCCCCAAAGAAACAAAAGATAGTACAAAGAAACTGTGCAACAGAAAACCTAAAAAAAGTCATCTCGGTTCTTGGATCCTTCAGCCTGGGATGCGTTTGTGGCAGTTATATCTTTAGACCTCCAATAATGTCGGCTACGGTGTAAATTCTTGAATGAATTGCAGCATCACCCTCTTTAAAGATACCTGCAGAGAAGAATACGATGGGGTACCAAAGCAAGTTCATATAATAGAGTTTCATATAATAGGCAGACAAAAGGGTGAGAATCAAAGATGATACAACCTGGTTTGCACCCTTCAAAAAATTATTGAAGGGTGCGATATATATATATAAGTAATGTAATAAAGATATATTTCATATTATATATTGACGATATATATATTTAATATAAGATATTAGATATTAATGAGATAAATCAATTAAACGGATTTATTTCTTAATCCTTATTTTATTGGGATTTTTTTTTATTTCCTACTCCAAGTCAAAAAGCTAATCCCAATCCAATTGGAAATCGAATGTGGCGCCACCTAATCTATTTAAGAGAACGGATGTCAAGCCCTTTTGTATAACAATATTCTTGCAATATTTTAGTGAGAAAAAAAATTCTTAGGAGAGATTTTTGGGAGAAAAGAAAAGAGCGGCCTAGCAAATGACTTTTTCCGGTAGCAATCCTATGAGTGGATTCTGGAAGTTGTTCGTGTGGATCAACGGTAGATGTTGAAGTTCGTAGAAATACAAAGAAAACGTAAAGAAAATGCGAAAGAATTATTTTGAAGTATAATCAACAATTTAAGTTACAATGCTGATGTTCATGGGGTGTTTGTAGCTTCATACAAATCATGAATCAGTTATAAGTAAGTTACACATGTTTATCACAAGATCTAACTGAATCACCGTATTTTGTCTAGTGTTGATCTGCTGACTATCTCAGTAGAGTGCTGAGTCTTTAGTTTTCAGCTGACAGTTAGCTAACCTCCTTCAGCACATATACAGTATAACGGTAACACCCCCTTCAAGCTGAGAATGGTACATGATCACCTTGCATTCAAGAGACTTCCTTTAGCTACTGGCACTTTGAAATATCTTTGAAATGTCCAACTTATCTAACAAATATGAGAAAATAGGTGCATCTAGAGCCTTGGTGAGGATGTCAGCAACTTGTTCTTTTGTGTTGACTGGTAGGAGCTTGACAAGTCTAGACTTAACTTTGTCTCTTAAAACATGACAATTAATCCCAATGTGTTTTGTTCTCTCATGGAACACATGGTTATGAGCAATGTGCATAGCAGTTGCATTATCAAAAAAGAGTAAGGCAGGCAAATGAACAGGAATCTTTAAATCCTGTAAAATGTAAACCAGCCATTGATGTTCATAAACTGCATTGGCCATAGCTCTATATTCTGCTTCTGAAAGCTCCATGCAATTGTTTTCTGCTTCTTAGCTTTCTAAGAGATAGGAGCATTCCCTAAAAAATCATGTATCATCATACCGACTTTCTGGTTTCAGGACAACCAGTCCAATCACTGTCTGTAAACCCTTTCAAAACAAGGTTATTCTCAGCTGGGAATAAGATTCCTTGCCCTAGTTTGGCTTTCAAATACCTGAGCAGTCTATGTGCTGCTTTTATGTGATTTTCAGTAGGAGTGTCAATAAATTGACTTAGCTGTTGAACTTCAAAAGCAATGCCTGGTCTGGTAAAAGTGAGGTATATCAACTTACCGACCAGTGATCTGTACGCAGTATTGTCTTCCGAAAATGGCGAATCACCATGCTGTTAGCTCTGCTTGGACTCCATAGGTGTCTTTACATGTTTGGACCCAAAAATTTCATATTCTACTAGAAGGTTGAGTGTGTACTTACTTTGAGGAATAGAAATGCCTGCAAGAGTTCTAGCAGTTTTAATACCTAAGAAATATCTCAATTTTCCTAGGTTTTTAAGGGTGAACTGCTGATGCAAAGCATCTTTCACTTGTTGAATTAGCTGATCATCAGGACTTGCTGCTATTATATCATCTACATATACCAGCAAGGCAATAAAAGACTGTCCTGACCCTTTGTTGAACACACTGTGATCATTCTTTGTCTTAACAAATCCTTGTGCTTCTAAAGACTCATTCAACTTGCAATTCCACTGCCTACTGGCTTGTTTCAGACCATATAAGGATTTTGATAATCTGCAAACTTGATTTGGTTTTTGTGTGGCCAAGCCTGGAGGCAATTGCATATATACTTCTTCATGTAGATCACCATGTAAGAAAGCTGTATTGATATCCATGTGGTAAAGATGCCAATTATTAGCTGTAGGTTCTGCCAGCAAAGCCGTGACTGTGGTAATTTTGACACTAGGTGAAAAAGTCTCTTTATAGTGAATACTATATGTCTGAGTGTAACCTTTTGCTAGCAATCTAGATTTGTATCTCTTCACTGAACCATTAGGCTTGTACATGTTAAGCATTTTATGCTATGTATCTCACATACATCGAATTCAAATAAAATTGCAATTTTAGTCTTTAAGTTGTCACGTTTTTTGTTTTAGTCCTGTTTTTACTCCGATCACAATTTTAGTCATATAAGTCGGCATTTGTTTTACAATTTTGGTCCTGTCTTGCTGGAATCTACAGACAGGGAACAAATTCCGGCCAAAATCGTTGACATAACAATTACAACATGCCATTTCAACCTTTTTGTCCACGTTAGAAAATTGTGAAGCAAATTTTGGGTTATTGGATGAATTATACGATATTACATCCCCTATTGTTTTTACAATGAAGATGTTGATTGTGTTGCATGTGTTGCACAAATGAGTAGTGGTATGACCGTTTTTAGCCCTACATTCGATTATCTACACGAGTTCTAGAAGAGAGTTGATATATAAATGTACGCTCTAGTGACAATCTATTGCGGATTATAATATATTTTAAATAATAATGGCTATAATTTACATAGGAGAAGGGCATAGTTGGTATTTTATGGTTTTAGGGTATCACCCTATGGTGTATAAATACTTGATGTTTGGATGAATGAAATCAGAAGATTATGATCGTTTATTAAATTTGTCATGGTATCAGAGCCAGGTTCCTCACGGCAATAAAAAAAATTATAAAAGAAAAAAAAAAAAAAAAAAAAAGGAAGAAGGTCGTCTTCCCTAATTCCCTCGCTATAGTCTGAATCCATGGTTTCTTATTAGAGAGGTTTATTCTGAAATCTGAATCCATAATTCCCTCGCCATGGAGTCATTGTTTGCTGATTGTGCTTCTTCACACAATTGATAGTTGGGCATCGTTTTTATGGCGATCAGGAAGAATCGAAGCTTGCAAACACCGAAACGCCGACGGACGATGGGCACCGGGAAGCCTGCCTGCGTGGGGGCAGCTTCTGTCCAAATCATGATGAACGAGACGCGATGATGGCGTTCGAAATTCATGATTTGTAAAAGAGTGGAAAGATTCAATGTACAGCAGATCCGGTCAACCGACAATCTGGTAGAATTATTTACCAAGACATTGCCGACTGTAAATTTGAAAGACTAGTGAACGGCATTGAGATCGAGCGAGCGGACGCAGGATCTCGAGGTAAGGGGGCAATAAAATTTTTCAAAGCCAAAAAAAATTTTAAGGGGGGGCAAACTATATGTAGCGTATAAATTTTAGTGTATTTTTTTTGAATCGTTGCCCCCCCTTGGTTGTATGTAGGTCCGCCACTGATTGAGATGCGACGTTTGAAAAATCCAAATTGATGCTTTGTTTAGGGGGATCAGAGTAAATCAAATACAGATAAACATGCACTCTTTTCCTTAACTAAGATTTCTCTCACTTGGCATATCATATCTGTTGTATATTGAATAATAGATATCCAAAGAGAGTGTTATAAAATATTATCATTGATGGATTATCTATTATTCTGATTGATTTGCGTTGATTTTTATTCATTCAAATTATTGTGTTCACACCGTCATATCTACACATATTCCTTTGGAATTTCGTTGTAATTTTATTAGTTTTATAATAAAATTAATTTATTTGTGACAAGAAAAAAACGTCGATATATAAAAGTAAATTTTGAAGCAAATTTTGGGTTATTTTGAGGTATTATACGATATTACATCCCCTATTGTTTTTATGATGACCATGTTGATTGTGTTGCACAAATGAGTACTGGTATTACATCTCGTATTTACATCCCTGTTTTTAGCCCTACATTCGATTATCTACATGAACTCTAGAAGATAGTTGATATATAAAAGTAAGCTCTAGTGACAATCTACTAGATTTGTTCACAAAGATTATTTCTACATCTATTTTGGTAAAAAATTGTTTTAGTGCTGGAATGCGTACATTTGAAAGACTTTTGTCGTCAAGAAAAACGACAACTTCAAAACTATTTTGATTATTTGGTCCTAAAGATCAATGACTGTACTTTTTTTCCTTTAAAAAAGTCATTTCCCATACGGTTTTCATAATTAACTCAGATCGCGCGAGAATATCATTTCATCCATTTATTGATTGAGATTTTGTCTACTATCACTTGATAAAAGAAAATCATCCAACTTTATTGTATGAAGACAATGCATCTTGCATATCTCAATTGAATTGAGCGATATTAATGGGGATAGAAAATAACATATTTTAGCTAATATATTATTTACTCATGATTTGTAAAAGAATGGAGAGAATAATGTATAGCAGATCCAGCCAACCGACAATCTGGCAGAATTATTTACCAAGACATTGCCGACTGCTAATTTGAAAGACTAGTGATCAAGAGCATTGAGATGCGACGTTTGAAAAATCCAAATTGATACTTTGTTTAGGAGGATCAGTGTAAATCAAATACAGATAAACATGCACTCTTTTTCATTAGTCGGACCAAACCCGAACTCCGAATTAGTCGGACCAGTTGGTTCCGGATACAAAAGGCTTTAAGCAGAAGGAAGAAAAAAAAAAACATGGTAGCTTAATATATTTAAGGAAGGAAAAATCAAAGTCAAAGGTAGATTTCCCTTCTAGAAAGTCTGGGTCGATGTCAAGCAGAAAAGATAATTCAACGATGTAAGAAATTAGTCCTTCTAGAAAAGAAAAAAAAAAAAGAAAAAAGAAAAAAGAAAGAAAGAGGCGCGTAGAGTTTCACTATATAAGCTGGTTGGCCTTCAACCTTTTGTTTCATTAATTCACTTCTTCAACGTTTCTTACATTTATTAACAGAAACCCTTACGCCTTATAATTATAAAGGAAACCAGATATCCATCCAGGAATTATTTACTATCTTCAATGGCTCCCACAAAAGTCTATATCATGTATGTAATTTTTCATTTTTTGTTCCATTTTTCTTTTCCCTCTCGGAATCAGAGTCGCTTGGGCATGCGGCATGCAAATAATATATACCGTATATATGTTTAGTTATTGGTTTGTTAATTTCAATCCTGCAATTAATGCAGACTTTTTAATTTCTGACCGCACTTAGCTTGTTAATCTTCTGTTTTGGAATCTAATTACTGTACGTTCGAATTTTGATTCGTTTTCAGTTACTACTCTATGTATGGACATATTGAGAGACTTGCCCAAGAAATTAAGAAAGGAGCCGACACCGTCGAAGGAGTTGAGGCTACATTATGGCAGGTGCCCGAGACCCTTCCTGAAGAAGTTCTTCAGAAAATGGGCGCTCCCAAAAAGAGTGATGTGCCCGTGATCAGGATTGACCAGCTTCCAGAGGCCGACACATTCATTTTTGGCTTCCCTACTAGATTTGGCATGATGCCTGCCCAGTTCAAAGCATTCTTTGATGCAACCGGAGGTCTATGGCAGCAAGGGAAGTTAGTTGGGAAAGGTGCAGGAATTTTCTATTCCACCGGAAGTCAGGGCGGCGGTCAAGAGACTACAGCGTGAGCACTCAAAACCGTTCCATTTGTGATATAATGTTATTTTCTTTTATCTAATATATATGTGATATAAGGTTGTCTAACATATTCATGTACGTGTTTTACAGTTTGACGACTATCACACAATTCGCTAATCATGCAATGATTTACATTCCAATTGGATACACATCCGGAGCTGGAATGGTCAATTTAGATGTGGTGAAAGGTGGAAGCCCATATGGTGCTGGAACTATTGCCGGAAATGGAACCCTAGCCGCTAAAGGTCCAAATGATCTCGAATTGGAGACAGCTTTTCACCAAGGGAAATACACCGCCGGAATCGCCAAGAAGCTCAAAGGGACTGCTTGATCAGTTCACTTCATTAATGCATTATGTACTTTCTTTTAAGTCCACGTTGTTGTAGTTCAAAAAAAAATATTTACAGTTTGTGTTCCTTTTTCTCAATTACTGAGTTATTGCAAACCTTGTAGCTGCAATTTAAACATCTCTTAAGCAGCATGTATCGATTGATTATCATTTTAATTTAATGACATTTCACATCATTTTATATGATCATTCTAATTCTCCTTATGTTTTGTTACTTTGTTTCCGTAGTCTAGCAAGCAGAAGATCTCACATCCATAATTTTGTTGCGACGTAGGTAATTGGGGTTTCCGTTTAAACTTAGCCTATCTCAAACTAATAATTAAATTATCAAGATATCATTGATTGGAATTCGATTTTTCACCGGGGTGAGTAGTGTATGATATGCAATCGGGAGCTTAATCGTGTTGAACCAAAGAGAATCTCATCGAGGTGAGGGCGTGAGGGAGACACAGAGTGGTTGTATGCACCTGTATGAGGACAATTACTAAATTGGAAGGGTTTCACCATCAACACTGACACAAGATCTCTAATGGATGGTTGAAAGGCTAATGTCATTCTCATGAAACTATAGGAGATAATCACTTGAACTCACATATCTTGGCTAGCACATTACATATTTAACTTTTAATCTGTTTATTAATTTTGCATGCCTTAAATCATTTTACTCATTCATGCACTTCGTTGATTTGAACCAAAAGAATACGATTGCTCGGTACTTAACCTCACAACCTTGTGGATTCGACCTTGACTCACCTACCTAGATTACAATTGACCCGACATTCATGTTGGTGATTTCGGACACCTAGAAAAGTCCAATCAAGAGGCATTGTTGATGGAAAGTCTTTTTTGAGGGGTAGAAGAATGTGTCCAAAGCTAAAGAGTTGAAATTGATCAAGAATTTTTGGTATTTTCACCCTACCTTCACTTCATATGCATTTTGATCCACTTTACAGGCATTTGTTGTACTGGACATCTCAAAGAATTTGTAGGTAATTGAACGAGCTGTTATGTCGGATGGAGATAACGTCAGATGCAAAAAATAGAAACAGATGCAATCAAACGCAAATAATCAAAGGAGATAACAGAAAACAAGAAGAACACATATTTAACGTGGAAAACCCCTCTCAAAGTGAGAGAGATAAAAAACCACGGGCGAAAAGAGATCTTTATTATTATGCCTTTGATTCTGATTTCACACACACGAGACAATGTAACAACAATCGTATTTATAGGCACAAATCCACAAACCCTAGCCGTCGGGAATATTTGTCTCGATCTGCCATAAATACCCTTACACGTGTCCTCCTTTTAATGACACCAGATATAGTTGTCACATAACGAAATTAGCGGATGTGGGACCTGCTTTGTATTCGATGACTGGCAGACTTCACCACGCTAACGAAGCCTCGATGAGACTCCACCCTACTAACGCACAGAATTGAATACAAGGCATCCCATCACACAAATGAGTCTTGATTGGTTCCACCGGATGTAGAGTTTAATTCACTTTACTGACAAATCTCCACCTTGACTTCAACTCTCACCAGAGTCAAACAGTTGCATAACGGATGTACTTGTATCGGATGCATTCGTCAATGCCAGATGTACTTGTACCAGACTATCTCCACAGCATCCACTCCACTGATCTGCCCTCAGTGGAGTTTCCAGAAACAAATTATAAGCTCTGAATATTAAGTAAGTCCAGGCAAAGCTGAAACTTACTCTGCTAAACTGGTTTAGTGAACATATCAATGAGGCTATCCTTGGTGTTTGGTCTTCTTCCTTCTGACCCTCTTCTCATTCCTCAAGAAATGATACCTGACATCAATATGCTTGGTTCTCTCATGATGAACCTGATCCTTGGCTAAATATATTGCACTTAGACTGCCACAATATATCTCAGCCTGATCCAGATGCAACCCCAAATCACTGACTAGCCCTTTCAACTAGATACCCTCCTTAGCTACTTGGTGAAGAGCCATGTATTACCTTGATGGTTGATAAGGCTATTGTAGCCTGAAGAGTAGCTTTCCAGCTGACCACTTCATTACCCAAAGTAAACACATAACCAGTCATTGATTTTCTACTGTCAACATCACCTGTATAATCAAGATCACGATGGCTTTGTGACCGCACTCAAGATATCACCTCCATAAATGAGACCAACATCAATTTTGTACCTCTTGGGTACTGAATATCCTTTTAACACTTTCGGTGTTCCTTTCGTGGTTGAGTGACGGATTTGTTTCTAGGCTATCAATCCTTCTTGGCGAGTGTGCGGGTCAAATTGTAGTGCTAGTCGGTGAGTCGGTCATATCCTCGTGGAAATGAAGGCATAATTCAAAGTGTGGTTAAACACCAAGAAGCTATTATTAACTCGATCTAAGTCGCAGCTTTTACCATTTTCCTCGGGTTAGATAGTTAGATTGTTAATAAAGCAGTAAATAAATATATAAATATAAAAATAGATAATATATATATTTTTGGATCTAGCCAAGAATACTTTACTGAATCAATATCTCTTTTTAGTAGAATTGAATGAGACAGATCTTTTCCTTGATGCAAGGAGGTCAATTATATATGAACCGGTGTACTCCTAAGCTAGACAACTCCTCCTCACACGAGCGTATGAAATTGTCATATGTCTAGTCCTCTGTCCAATGTCATCTTAAGCATGGGTCACTCCCGTTTTGTCATACGGCCAGTTTTAAGATATCAATTAAACAGGTGATTTAACGTAATAATATCGTGAGCACAATTTTAATAAGATTTATCTCTCCCAAGACAAATCTGCCCCCGGGTAGGAAATCGGATTCCGTTGTCACGTTTTCACTCGGCCAATTTTACCCTCCGGTCTT
The DNA here is from genome assembly GCA_026214975.1 of Gentiana macrophylla. Classification (NCBI taxonomy): domain Eukaryota; kingdom Viridiplantae; phylum Streptophyta; class Magnoliopsida; order Gentianales; family Gentianaceae; genus Gentiana; species Gentiana macrophylla. Next base: position 18,552,623 of record CM047808.1, on the reverse strand, counting down.
TCTATTACGATCTCGTATTCTAATCGCGAGTTGTCAATTCATTAGATTATGTTTCTAGTAAAAATCGAGTGGCTAATTCAATTTTTACTTTCATTAAGTGCAAATAGAAAGAGATTCATTATAATTGGTTTTAATCATTATTACCAGAGTCGATCATTCATGTTACCAAAAAGATTAACTAATTCAGATTCATATCTTGGCTAGATATATTTTTAGCTTAACATAATTAACATATATAATATATAAATAGAAATAGAAATAGTAAACATAATAATATTAGAATATATTACCGATTACAACTGCTGAATCGGGGTCGTTTCCACCGAATGTAGTATAACAAAGCTTCGATTTTAACAATCTTCGATAATTATTCCGCCATTACAACGGTACTATAACTACTTTATTTTTATATATAAAAACATATATATACATACATAGACATATGTATATATAAGGGCCCAAAGTAAAAAGAAAATAAGATAGATGAAATATATATATATGGATGTATATATATATTTTGGGACGTGTGTGTGTGTGTGTATATATATAGATATATCTATATATATATATATATATATATATATATATATATATATATATATATATATATATATATATATATATATATATATACAAGTGTATGCAAGAAGAAAAGAAAAAAAAACGAAGAAGTAGGAAAGAGGGGCAGCGATCTGCTCTCTGTATGCTCCTTTATATAGAAAAAAAACTCCTTGGGCGGACCAGGCCGGCCTAATCATTGCATTCAGCCCCCTTGATCATCTAATTTACGGATATAAATTTATATATTTGAATAAAACTTCTAAAATTCATATCTTGAGTTCTAGACCTCCAAATGACATGATTCAATAGGCATTGGAAAGCTCGTTGAAAAATCTACAACTTTCATGAAGGACTCTTCTTCAGAAAATGTCTTTTTCATGGGCCATTTGTTCGTCGAAGATATTTCTCGATTTCCACTAAATCGAATCGATTGACCACTTGACCACTTGACTTAGTGACACTCTCGTATAACCTTCATAAGATATGATCATGACTTCAAAAGTAGATGTCGTTACTCGGGGTCTTGGTTTATCATAAATCTGCAATAAAAATACCACAAATACCCGTGTAAATCTGACACGACACTCCGGTTACTAAACCGGTACAAAACTTATAAAAACTTATAAAAATACGATAATTTATATAATAACCACTATTTATATATTTGGATAAAATTAAGTAATTATTGACTTAAATTGGTACAATAATGCTCAAAGTGGTATCAATATTGGGGTAAAATGTCGTAATAATGATCATCAATTTGTCTCTCATCACAACTCCCCACTTAGCTTTTGGTGCGTCTCGAAAGCAAAACAAGCGATAAAACAAAATGAATGAGAGATAAATTCATGAAGATATAAGATATAAGGGACAACTAGATGCTGCAACCATTAGAATTACAACCAGGCGTTAACCTCAATATAAATGTATAACAAAGTGTGTGTGTGACAAGCCTTTTCAATTTCCACTATCCTCTCTTGAATAATTCAACCAAACGCACAATTAGCCTTTTCAAGGGACAACTAGATGCTGCAACCATTAGAATTACAACCAGGCGTTAACCTCAATATAAATGTATAACAAAGTGTGTGTGTGACAAGCCTTTTCAATTTCCACTATCCTCTCTTGAATAATTCAAGCAAACGCACAATTATCCATTCAGACAGTCCTAATGACTTTCCTAGGTATAAGCAGTAATATTTCCACACAAAGTCCTTCCGTGTACTTATTAGGATAATCCCTAAAGCATATCATTCAGTTTATACTTGGGATAGTCAGAAGATAACTAAGTTTTCAACCATATTTCCATATTGTCATTTTTTTTTTCTTAATTTTCACATTTGTAGCATATGCCTTCATTCCCGAAGAATAGGGCGTTTAGTGATAACACCCTAGTTTGGACTACTATCATCGAGCGATCGGGAGCTTTTAAACCTCATAGTGATATAGGGCGTTTAGTGATAACGCCTCATCGCACTCAAATCATTGGTAGCTACAACCGACATATATATAGTTCATCTTAATTTGGTATTTTTCTTTTCATTCCACTTAACTTATATCCTTTCTATCACATTCAAACCTTCAGATATTCACAGTACACATTCAAAAGTTAGGTACTAAGTTACTGCAATTATCTATAGAATAACCACTAGGATACTGAATGGATACAGTTTAAAATTTTCGCTTCAATATCAAAGGTTTACGTGAACAATGAATTCATGTTACACAAATAAATTTGGGGTTAAAATGCACTTACGGTTCACGTTGGTTATACACATCCAAATTGATCATTATATCTTCAAATCCATGAAATATATACCTTATACAATTTATTTTAATCAACTAAATAATGCTCGAAAAAAATCGAAAACTAAGGGATTTATTGATACAAAATAAGCACCAATGCCATTGCTAGACCAACGACTCCACTCCCCACTTACGAACTTACATTGTCCTCAATGTAAAGTGAGTGTAAATAAGTTGTTGGGAAAGCAATGGTGCACTAAAACAAGTCAAAACAAATACTGGGATGATAAAAAAAAAGGGTGGGTGGGTGGTTCAAAGTTATGACCGTTGTGTGTGCAAATGAAATAAAAGTGTGTGGAGTGTGACAGTGTAATGCAAAAGGGTAGATAAACACACCACATAAACTTTTATTGATTTAAAACACACAATATTCCACAGTAGTTGAACTAATACATGTCACACATTATTTGAAATTTAAAACAGACTAGATCATGAAATGTAACGTATGGCAAAGTATTAACTCTGAGTCTTTTATACCCATATCCTCAAGGGTTATTTCAAATCATTCGAACAACCTAAGTCCAAGAAATGACGCATTTGAATTTTTCTCTTTTTTCTCTATCGGGATTTTCGGATAACCACCTAATCATTCCCTTTTTTAATGACATTCAAACATTCATCCTAAGACTCGATGAAACAAAATGAAAATCAATCCTAAGTATTAGCAAAGTATCATCCAAAGTATGAGTAATTATTATATTTAACATTTTTACGGGCTGCCTCCCGGTAGCGCTTTTGGTTAACGTCGTTTGCTCGACAAACTTAAACGACCAAAATGATAATGAATAACTAATATAATATACTAAACAAAATGGGATACTTCTAAGAATTACTCACCAAAGCATGTAGCAACTAAGCACACAAATCAACTAGAAATAAATGCTTAATGAGTAAATAGGAAGGATAGTACCCGTGATTTCACTATATTTATAGTCTATAGCTAGACTTTTCCTTGCTTCAGTTTTTAATGCACAGGTGGTGGGTCATCCTCACGCACCGCATCCGTCTTTAATACCGGTCTCCAACATAGAGCAGACAATTTCCACCAATCCAAGCGATTCTTGACCTTTTCCTTTGATTTTCGAGCTTTGGGTTTGCAAGCTTTCACATTATTACTGAAGTCATCTTCTTCAATTACTGCGTGTTAGTACGATCCACGACAAAAAGGACACAAAGGGTCCACAGAAGAACAAGATTCTAGTGTAGTGTATGGATATTTCAATGAATTGTAAATGTTGAAGACAACGCGCTCATTATTCATTCCCAAACTAAGCTCTCCCTTATAAACATCGATGAAAGGGCTATTAATTGTTAAGTGCCGAAAAGTGTCAAGAAAATGTGCATACTTCTTATCCAACTTCATCTCTTTGATTTCCTTTTTTTAGGGAATGGGGAGTAATTCAAGATCAATTAAAGTAGGGTTAGAATGTATACCTCCCTTACCCTTGTCGTTAAACGAAGATGGTAAAGCTTCCTGGAATGATTGTGCCTTTTGAGGACACTGTGTGTCATCATTCTGTACTTTTTTCTTCAAAATATGCACTGGATATGGTGCTGCCCTATCAGATTGAACCGAGGTGAATTTGGGTTGAGCCGGATAAGGTTCGGTTTGAATTGGCCCTTTCAAACTTGATTCATTCTCAACATGATCATTGGTCAAGGTCCTACTCATTCTTGGATTTTTCAATATTCTAGGAACCTTGACCCATTCCTCATTCTCACTTTCAGGTTCAATATATCTGTTTTGTCTTAGGAAATCTTCAATAATGTCCTCTTCCTCTTTAGATTCCATGTTTTTCTCATATTTACCATCTAAATCATTCTCTACTTCATTAATTCTGATGTTTTCTAATCCATTACTTCCATAGATCCTTCCACTTCTAGTAATAACAGCAGTTACCTCTCTCGGGTGTCTTTCAGTATTACTTGGTAATCCTCCTGGAGGTCTACTGTTTTTACGTTCCTCTTCTCTACTCAAATGATATTCCATATTCCTTACTGATGCTTTTATAATTCTCATTCTGGTATCATGTCCACTTATAGATGTTTTCAACGTACTCATATCCTTAGTGACTGTACCTATAGAAGTTATCAAAGTTTCCATATTTTGAGCTTGAGTTAACATCATACCCATCATATTTTCGATTAATTTCTCCCATTTATCAACTCCTTCAGGTTGAGTTGAACTTTGGGTGACTGGTATGCTTTGAGTGGTATGTTGTGGATATAGTCTAGGTAATGATTGTAGGTTCTGATTCGAGGTATCTCCTTGATAAACCTTATTAGTATATGGATTCTTATATTGAACTGGATACAGTGGTTGTCCTTGCTTACTAGGGTTTTCAGACCAACGAAGAGTAGGGTGATCTCTTCTAATAGCATTAAACGAGTTTGAATACGCGTTGTTCAAATTCCTATGCTGTTGTAAAAAACTCACATTTTCCCTTGAATATCCTTCTGGTTCTTCCATCCCTAATGACACATTATCATGACTTGAGTATTCATTCGATATGATATTTTCTGAGTTTATCGTTTTACTGGCTAATAAGCCGTCAAATTTCCTACTCAAATTCTCCAAGTGTGCTAGGACTTATATATTCGATGTACTTTCTCCTGCAAATGCTACTTTTCTGGTGCTAGAACCGGTTTCCCACATTCGATTGTTTTTGGAAATCTTTTCTATAGCATCGTAAACTATTTGGGCTTCACTCATCATTAACGAACCACCACATGCATGATCTACATCTGCACGTGAGTCTCTCCTTAATTTACGACAGAAAAGTTGGATTTGCATTTCTAAGGAATAACCATGATCGGGACAAGCTCTTAGTAGCTTTTTAAATCTTTCCCACGCATTCCCAAACGTTTCTTAAGATCCTTGTCTAAAGTTAGCAATTTCGACTATTAATTCCAATTTTCTACCAGGAGTAAAATACTGCTTTAAGAACTCGGTTTGAATCTCCTCCCAACTAGTCAATGAATGATGTGGAAGTGACAGAAACCAATCTCGTGCTCTTCCTTTTAAAGAAAAAGGAAACATAGACATCCTCGTTAATTCCCGATGAGCACCATGACTTTTGGTCAGATTACACAATTCTTGAAAAAGATAGAGATGGTGATGTGGATCCTCATCATCTTCTCCTAGAAATTGGGCTCTTGTGTCAATTAAACCAAAAAGATGAGATTTTATTTCGAAATTATTTGCTCCTCTATTGGGTAAAAGAATTGGATTATTAATCTGGTACCTTCTTACGGTCTGATCACATATAGGTCTCGGGTTAGGCTGGTTCTGATTATTACGATTATGTTTATTCCGATTCTGATTATTTCTATTATTCTGATTCTGGTTATTAGGTTGAGGTAAATTATGATTAAGGTTTTGGCCATGCTCTTGAGCTTGAGCAATCCCTTGTTCAGGTGTTTCACCAACGGTTTCGACCATTTTCGTAACTCGATTTGACAATTCTTGTGGAATAGAAAATATCGAATAGAAAATAACACGAAAATCGATAAAAAACCACATTTTTTCTTCTCTCGGTAATTACCGAATCCACTCGGTATTTACCGAGTGTATTTTTTTTTTTTAATTGGTATCTTACCAATAGGTATGTACCAACAAAAATAAACGAACCGCGTTTACTTTCTACTATCGAAAATAGAAAATAACTCGAAATTGGTAGAAGAAGAAAATTTGTAACTAAAAGAAGGTAGATACCAACGGAAAACAAAAATAGAAATGTGATAAGAAGAGTGTTGACTTATCCTCGAAAATTTTGAGCTAATACAAGTAGTAACCATAGACACAATGAATTAGCGTCGTTTTCCCCGGCAACGGCGCCAGAAAGCTGACGGACTGTTTCTAGGCTATCAATCCTTACCGGCAGTGTACCGGGTCAAATTATAGTGCTAGTCTGGTGAGTCAGGTCGTATCCTCAGGGAAATGAAGGCATAATTCAAAGTGTGGTTAAACACCAAGAAGCTATTATTAACTCGATCTAAGTCGCAGTTTTTACCATTTTCCTCGGGTTAGATAGTTAGATTGTTAGTAAAGCAGTAAATAAATATATAAATATAAAAATAGATAATATATATATATTTTTGGATCTAGCCAAGAATATTTTACTGAATCAATATCTCTTTTTAGTATAATTGAATGAGACAGATCTTTTCCTTGATGCAAGGAGGTCAATTATATATGAACCGGTGTACTCCTAAGCTAGACAACTCCTCCTCACACGAGCGTATGAAATTGTCATATGTCTAGTCCTCTGTCCAATGTCATCTTAAGCATGGGTCACTCCCGGTTTGTCATACGGCCAGTTTTAAGATATCAATTAAACAGGTGATTTAACGTAATAATATCGTGAGCACAATTTTAATAAGATTTATCTCTCCCAAGACAAATCTGCCCCCGGGTAGGAAATCAGATTCCGTTGTCACGTTTTCACTCGGCCAATTTTACCCTCCGGTCTTTCTATTATGATCTCGTATTCTAATCGCGAGTTTTCAATTCATTAGATTACGTTTCTAGTAAAAATCGAGTGGCTAATTCAATTTTTACTTTCATTAAGTGCAAATAGAAAGAGATTCATTATAATTGGTTTTAATCATTATTACCAGAGTCGATCATTCATTTTACCAAAAAGATTAACTAATTCAGATTCATATCTTGGCTAGATATATTTTTAGGTTAACATAATTAACATATATAATATATAAATAGAAATAGAAATAGTAAACATAATAATATTAGAATATATTACCGATTACAACTGCTGAATCGGGGTCGTTTCCACCGGATGTAGTATAACAAAGCTTCGATTTTAACAATCTTCGATAATTATTCCGCCATTACAACGGTACTATAACTACTTTATTTATATATATAAAAACATATATATACATACATAGACATATGTATATATAAGGGCCCAAAGTAAAAAGAAAATAAGATAGATGAAATATATATATATGGATGTATATATATATTTTGGGACGTGTGTGTGTGTGTGTGTATATATATATATATATATATATATATATATATATATATATATATATATATATATATATATATATATATATATATATATACAAGTGTATGCAAGAAGAAAAGAAAAAAAAAAAACGAAGAAGGAGGAAAGAGGGGGCAGCGATCTGCTCTCTGTATGCTCCTTTATATAGAAAAAACTCCTTGGGCCGGACCAGGCCGGCCTAATCATTGCATTCAGCCCCCTTGATCATCTAATTTACGGATATAAATTTATATATTTGAATAAAACTTCTAAAATTCATATCTTGAGTTCTAGACCTCCAAATGACATGATTCAAGAGGCATTGGAAAGCTCGTTGAAAAATCTACAACTTTCATGAAGGACTCTTCTTCAGAAAATGTCTTTTTGAGGGGCCATTTGTTCGTCGAAGATATTTCTCGATTTCCACTAAATCGAATCGATTGACCACTTGACCACTTGACTTAGTGACACTCTCGTATAACCTTCATAAGATATGATCATGACTTCAAAAATAGATGTCGTTACTCGAGGTCTTGGTTTATCATAAATCTGCAATAAAAATACCACAAATACCCGTGTAAATCTGACACGACACTCCGGTTACTAAACCGGTACAAAACTTATAAAAACTTATAAAAATACGATAATTTATATAATAACCACTATTTATATATTTGGATAAAATTAAGTAATTATTGACTTAAATTGGTACAATAATGCTCAAAGTGGTATCAATATTGGGGTAAAATGTCGTAATAATGATAATCAATTTGTCTCTCATCATTGAGCCATAAACCTGCTGATAACACTGACTGCCTGAGCCAGATCAGGCCTAGTGCAAACCATGGCATACATCAGAGTGCCAACTGCACTAGCATAGGGAACTCTTGACATATACTCATTCTCTTCAGCTGACTGTGAAGCATAAACAGACAAATGAACATTTGATGCCATAGGAGTATCTATTGGTTTTGCAGCAGACATCCCAAACTTGTCTAATATCTTCTGCACATAACCCTGCGGGGACAAGAACAATTTCTTCTGAATTCTATCTCTCCAGATCTCCATCCCCAAGATTTTCTTGGCTGCACCCAAATCCTTCATTTCAAATTCAGCACTAAGAAGATTCTTCAGATTTTGAATATCAGACTTCCTTGTAGCGAAGAATCAACATGTCCTCCACATACGTAACAAGATAGATATGTGATCCATCTTTCAAAGCAGATCATGGTATACACAATATCCATAAGGACTTCTGCTTTGTAACCTGTTTGAAGCATAAAACTGTCAAACCTTTTATACCACTATCTTCGAGCTTGCTTCAAACCATACAAAGATTTCTTCAACTTGCAAACATAATTTTCCTTGCCAGGAACTTGAAAGCCCTCAGGCTGTGTCATGTATATCTCCTTATCCACCTCACCATGTAGAAAAGCAGTTTTCACATCTAATTGCTCAAGTTCCAGATCCTGATGTGCCACCATTGCTAGTAACACCCTGATTGATGTGTGTCTGACTACTGGTGAAAATATTTCACCAAAGTCAACACCTTCCTTTTGACTGAATCCTCTTGCAACCAAACATGCCTTATACCTGACCCCTTCTGCCTTAGTTATTCCTTCATTTTTCTTGAAAATGCATTTACAAGTCACAACTCCCTTGTCAGTAGGCTGTTTGACCAATTCCCAGGTCTGATTCTTCAACAATGACTCCATTTCATCTCCCATGGCTGCATGCCACTGAGATGCTTCTATACATGTCACTGCTTCCCTGTAAGTAGTAGGTTCAGCAACCTCTACCTCTTCTGCAACTTGGAGTGCATATCCAGCCAAATCATCATACCCATATCTCCTTGGAGGTATCCCAACATTAGATCTTCTAGGCCTGCTGGCAGCTAAACTCTGATGATTAATGTTTGTATGACGCCCTACTGAGGTCTTTGTAGGCTGGCTTGTATCAGATTCTGGTTCATTATCCAGATCAGTATAGTGTTGATTTGGATCCACTGATTGTTGCATATCAGTAGACTCCACCTGAAGCTCCACCTGTTTCTCAACACTATCAGATTCAACACTGGTTTCAGATTCAGTAGACCTCCCCACTGATGAGTTTAACATAGAATTTTCATCAAACACAACATCCTTGCTGAGGATTACTCTGGACTCTGCTGATGACCAAATTCTATATCCCTTCACTCCATCACCATACCCCACAAACACTCCCTTCTTGGCTCTTGGCTCCAACTTCCCTTCACTAACATGATAGTAAGTTGTACTCCCAAAAACCCTTAGAACTGAGTAGTCAGCAGGCTTGCCTGACCACATCTCAAATGGTGTCTTGAGATTGATCCCTGTGTGAGGACTCCTGTTGATTAAGTAGCAAGTCGCTTTTTCTGACCTCTCGCCCAAAATCTCCTTGATAAACCCGACTTTTGAGAAATCATACATCTTGCCCTCTCCGGTAGAGTTTGATTCATCCTTTCAGCTACACCATTCTATTGAGGTGTATTCCTTACAGTATGATGTCTGGCAATACCCTCAGCTGCACAAAATGAATCAAAATCATTCCAACAGAATTCCAGACCATTATCTGTACGAAGATTCTTGATTTTCTTGCCTAACTGATTCTCCACTAGGGCCTTTGTTGGGAGGATTTTGCATCATAAAAACAAAAGAAAATTTATAAACCTATACTTAACATGCAAACTAACTCCTAACCGACCAAATATCGGGTAGTTGATAGCATAGTAGGGTAAGTACAGGGTCGATCCACAGGGAAAAGGGATGTTGACTCTAATTTCACTAATTCTCTCAATTGCTACTCAAGAAACGGAAGACAAAACGTAAAAACAGAAAATAATTCAAATAATCTAACCTAAGGAATAAAATAAACAATCTAATCTAAAGACATGGGATCAAATAATGCACAAACCTATGTGATCTCAATCCTAGTTCAATTTATGATTTTAATTCAGTTTGTGGTTTCACCTTATCACGAGACATAAACCCCTAATTCCTTAGTGAATTTATTCTCAAGCTACGGATTCCTAATTCCTTAGTAAATCCAATTTATCAATCTCTCATCTTCCGAATGTTGAGACTAATTTTCAATACAAAACTCGGTGTAGATTCAGGCTAACTCTCGTATTTTAGAATCTAACAACCTAGGAATCTAACCAATTAATTTGTCACATAATCAACGGCTAAAAACCCTATCTTTCTATGGTGATCTAGTGTTTATGCAACTTCCGTATTATAAACATCAATTGAAAACGAATCTTTCAATTCTATTCTCATGGCATTCAAATCGCATAGAAAAGATACAAAGAGAATTAAAGATCATGAAATAAAACTCGAATTAAATTAATCAAAAGAGAACTCACATAGTCTTGAACAATGGTTGAATCACCATGAAAACGGAAAAGAAAATCTACATGATCTACTCCTAATCTAACCTCGGTTCACCCGAGCACAAGGCTCGGGTGACCGGCCTTCAACTCTCCAAGATGCGGCTGAGCTCTCTTTTTGATGTGAAGAAAAATATGGATGATATTAGGGTTGGGGCGATGGCTGTTTATATAGAAGTTTAAGTCGGCTGAAGTATGTCGGCCATCGGACGCTCGTCCGCTTTTATGGACGCCCGTCCACTTTCTCGAACGGGGGGTTGGACGCTCGTCTAGATAGCGTCTGAACTCTCTGTATGTGAATTACAATTCCGAACGCTCGTCTGAATTACCAGACGCCCGTCTGGAATGGACGGGATGCGGACGCTCGTTCGCTTTGCCTTGAAATCGAATCTCTTGATATTCCCATCTTTATCTTGATCGATTTCTTTCCTTATCTCTTCAAATCTTCCATAAACTTGATTGATCCTCTCCCATCTCGAATTTAGCTCTTTAGGATCACCTTTTCCAACATAATTGAGTATCTACAACAATAGGAAAACATACCAAAACATAACACAATTCCAAAATAACATAAAATAATCATTTAAGCACATAAATCAATACGTTTTCATATTTAACCATTAAAAACCTCATTTACTCAATTAATCAATTATAAGCTCGATTTCTATGAAAATAAACCAAATATGAGGGAAATTGATATATAAAACATATGTGAAAATCACTATAATTTGACCCTAAACAACACCCCCACACTTATCTTTTGCTCGTCCTCGAGCAAAACAAAACAAAACCAACTCGAGATAAATAAACATCTATGCAAATATGAAGCATATTTATTAACTTAGAAGTTCACCCAAGTGAGTGTGTGCATAGCCATAATAAACTTCCACTAAGTTCCACAATTTGAATGTTATTCAAACCAAAACTAGCCCGGTTTCCCATCTAAGTTAGAAATATTCAAAAACTATAACAGGCACTTTACAAGACATACATATCCCAAAAAGAAATAGTAGAGAATATCTAAAACATTTCCGACATACTTAGAGGATAATCCCTACAACATATCTTTCAGTTTATACTGGGGATAAGATAGACGATAACTTAGTCTTATATTCATTTCACATCAATTGTTAAGTTGATCTAACCATTTCACTTTAAACACACATTAGAAGAAGCTATTGCCCTCATAGCAGAATAGGACATTTCGAGATAATACCCTACCTTACTCCAATCATAAGGCGAATATAAACCGACCGCCGTGAGCTTTTGGTCATCATAGTGGAATAGGACATACGTGGTACACCTACCTCACCCAAATCATAAACCACTTCCGACACACACAATTACAATTATGTTTACTTAGAGATTTACTCGTGGCAAGTGGAAAAGATTATTTTCTAGTAGCATGACTGCACCACCGAGCATAACACCTCAAGTAAACAATTTATTACTATTGCAAAGACTTAATCACGCTTTCACTTATCACATTCAAACGCATGTATATTCACATGATGTCATACTTTAATCCTAGAATACAAACTACTAAACTTTTCAAGAATTGTACATAAGCAAAGGAACATGCTATAATCATCAAAAATCTCCAACTAAAATGGGGTAGGCTTTCAACATTTAGCTCATCATTTACTATGGCATGTGAAAAAGAGTGTCGGGTGAAACAACTAAAATTACTAAATATACAGAATATAGCATAAATGATATAAACTCAAGCAAAGATATGCCTTTGTCTACTCGGGACAAAACAAAAATTTGAAAAATTTAGCACTTTTCATAGAAATACTAAAAATATGAGCAAACGAAAGTAGACACATAAATCATCTATCCCTTACACCACACTTAGATTGCAACATGTCCTCAAGTTGTACAGAAATAAAACAAATAGAGAACTTAGCTGATTGGATGCTGGGCAATTCCGGAAAAATCGGTAAAAACCAAAATTGCTGCATAGCTCAGTAGACTGTGGAGCATCACAGGATAACTGAATACATCTTTAAAGTGCACAATAGCTATATAAAGTATCCTGCAGACTTGATTAGTGCAAAAAGAGTCTTCGGGGAAAAAGAAAAGATTACATATATAAAGCACATGGAAAAGGAGATATAGAGATATTCAAATTATGCTCACATAAAAATGGAATACATATACATGAAAATATCACAAACTCGTAGGCTAGGTGCAACTATATGAAAACAAAGTACAATGCAATCTACATGACAAATCCTAAAAATAAAAACGAGGTAGTATTACGGAAACCGACAGTTAACTACTCTCAAGAAAAATAAAAGAAAAATGGAAAAACAATGCAACTAGATGACATGCAACTAAATGATATGCATCTATATGATATGCAAAAATAAAAGAAAATAAAAGAAAGAAAACTAGCCCACTAATGTGCAACATAACATGCATATAAACGTCTACCACATAATGACAGGTTACGATAAACGACAGTGCTGTCACTACATGCAGACGCGCCTTAAGACTTATCTAAAGTGATAGACTTATGGAAACCAACAGTTGTCTATACTAAAAAGATATAACTCATATGGTCCGAGTTGTAGCATACGGAAAACCGACAGTAGCTACCCATATGAACTATAAAAACAAAGGAAGCACGTAAGTCTTAACGCTAATAAGATTCATCGGAGCGGTATGTAGCATACGGGAACCGACATTAGCTACTAATTAACTATAAGAACAGTTATAGCTTACGAGAACCGATAAATACTATAACTTGCATAGATGAATCATGCATATAAAAATTAATCGCTTATTTAACATGGATTCATAGATGGAAAGGTAAAAACTTATAAGTTCGGGACATCTATGTAAACATAAACAGCCACGTAAGCTCTAATGACAAATCCATACTAAATAAAAGCATTAAAAACAAGATCAAGAAAAACTGGGAACTCGAATCGGCGTTTCAAGACAAATGACGGGCGCTCAATGGAAATTGTAGCCCTGGACGAAGCGTTCAACAAACAAACGCTCGTTTGCCCTTGAAAACACTGGGCGGGCGTTCGAGAATATCGAGACGCCGTCCTGATTCCTCAAAATCGATCGATTGAAAATTCGAACGGACGAAACGTCCAACAATTCCAAACGCCGCTTACGTTTACGCACGTTAGATGCGGGCGGGCGTTCACGCACTACCATGGACGCCGTCCACACAACAAATATGCACATGGCAGAAAAACACAAAGAAAACCTAAATACTTATGAACACAACACAAAGAACACGTATCACAAAGACAAAGACCTTATCAAATTAAGCACGTGGGATTAGATTAGGTTACACATAAACATATAAACTTCACGTAAAACAAGTTGAGTAAAAACTTTTGCACATTCTTAACCTAACGGTCATCGAAACACGGCAAAATAAAAACTCTCAACTTGGTATACGCTACTTTTATTAAAACGAAAAATAAACGTAACAAAATCGAAAATAACAAGATCGATTCAACATGACACCTATTCCCCGGCAACGGCGCCACTTTTGTTGGGAGGATTTTGCATCATAAAAACAAAAGAAAATTTATAAACCTATACTTAACATGCAAACTAACTCCTAACCGACCAAATATCGGGTAGTTGATAGCATAGTAGGGTAAGTACAGGGGTCGATCCACAGGAAAAGGGATGTTGACTCTAATTTCACTAATTCTCTCAATTGCTACTCAAGAAACGGAAGACAAAACGTAAAAACAGAAAATAATTCAAATAATCTAACCTAAGGAATAAAATAAACAATCTAATCTAAAGACATGGGATCAAATAATGCACAAACCTATGTGATCTCAATCCTAGTTCAATTTATGATTTTAATTCAGTTTGTGGTTTCACCTTATCACGAGACATAAACCCCTAATTCCTTAGTGAATTTATTCTCAAGCTACGGATTCCTAATTCCTTAGTAAATCCAATTTATCAATCTCTCATCTTCCGAATGTTGAGACTGATTTTCAATACAAAACTCGGTGTAGATTCAGCTAACTCTCGTATAATCGAATCTAACAACCTAGGAATCTAACCAATTAATTTGTCACATAATCAACGGCTAAAAACCCTATCTTTCTATGGTGATCTAGTGTTTATGCAACTTCCGTATTATAAACATCAATTGAAAACGAATCTTTCAATTCTATTCTCATGGCATTCAAATCGCATAGAAAAGATACAAAGAGAATTAAAGATCATGAAATAAAACTCGAATTAAATTAATCAAAAGAGAACTCACATAGTCTTGAACAATGGTTGAATCACCATGAAAACGGAAAAGAAAATCTACATGATCTACTCCTAATCTAACCTCGGTTCACCCGAGCACAAGGCTCGGGTGACCGGCCTTCAACTCTCCAAGATGCGGCTGAGCTCTCTTTTTGATGTGAAGAAAAATATGGATGATATTAGGGTTGGGGCGATGGTTGTTTATATAGAAGTTTAAGTCGGCGGAGGTATGTCGGCCATCGGACGCCGTCCGCTTTTATGGACGCCCGTCCACTTTCTCGAGCGGGGGTTGGGCGCTCGTCTCAGATAGCGTCTCGAACTCTCTCAGTATGTGAATTACAATTCAACGCGCTCGTCCAATTACCAGGCGCCCGTCTGAATGGACGGGATGCGGACGCTCGTTCGCTTTGCCTTGAAATCGAATCTCTTGATATTCCCATCTTTATCTTGATCGATTTCTTTCCTTATCTCTTCAAATCTTCCATAAACTTGATTGATCCTCTCCCATCTCGAATTTAGCTCTTTAGGATCACCTTTTCCAACATAATTGAGTATCTACAACAATAGGAAAACATACCAAAACATAACACAATTCCAAAATAACATAAAATAATCATTTAAGCACATAAATCAATACGTTTTCATATTTAACCATTAAAAACCTCATTTACTCAATTAATCAATTATAAGCTCGATTTCTATGAAAATAATCCAAATATGAGGGAAATTGATATATAAAACATATGTGAAAATCACTATAATTTGACCCTAAACAGCCTTCCACTGCTTGAAGTTACTGAATGCATCATTTTTGTTCTTCATCATCACCACCCAGGTCATCCTTTTATAGTCATCTATGAATGACACAAAATATATGTGACCACCCAATGATTCAACTTTTGATGGACCCTCAAAGAATGATCAATGGATATAATCAAGTGATGCCTTTGTGTTGTGTAACCTACCGAGAACTTACTTATGCAATTTCCCAAACACACAATGTTCACAAAAGTCCAGATTCTTGACCTTATATCCCCAAGAAAACTCAATGAAGAAAGAATCAGATACCTTTTCACCCATATGACCTAGTCTCATGTGCCACAAATGAGTCTCATTGAGATCGGTGAATCACGAGGGTGCAACAAAGAAGAAGTTGCAGATATGAGATCCTTGTAATATATACAAGGTTCCTCTTGATCCTTTGAGGACTACAATCGAATCTTTGAAGACATTCAGCTTGTCCACCTTCACCCTTGAAATTGAACCCTTGTCATCCAAAGAGACTAAGAGATACCAAATTCTTGGTCATCTGTGGAAACATGTCTTACATCTTTCAAAGGTACTGAATTTACCATCCTCTGTCCTTAACTTCACTGAGCCAATTACCACAACTTTGCAAACCTTGCTATTGGCCATATAGATTTGACCACCATCCATCTCGCTTTCATAAGTAGAAAACCACTCCTGCTTGGACAAATATGGTAGGATGCTCCGAATCAAGTATCCACACATCATTGTGGTGTGTAGAATCCTGTAACTAGAACCAGATCCTCATCAGATTGCTCGGTAGCTGGCGGCTCACATGCGCTGCACTTGCCTTCCTGTTGTTTCTTCTTCCTTGGACAATTGGACTTCCAATGTCCCCGCTCCTTACGATAATTACAGACATCGCATAGACTTAGGACCTTTGGACCCCGATTTCTTTTTCTTCTTCCTCCCATATCCTTTTCCACTATTATCATAGCTACTAGCCCAACAAATGATCTGTTCATCCCAAAGCAGACCTTGTGTCTCGGCTCCTGGCATGTAAGGCAGACCTCACATCCTCTAAAGCTACTATATCCTTCCCAGCTATGAAAGACTGCACAAAGTTTTCATATGATGCCGGCAATGACACCAACAGGATTAAGGCTGCATTTTCATCTTCAATTTTAACATCAATATTCCTTAAATCAAGTAATATTGTGTTCAGCTGGTCAAGATGTTCCCTCAGTGGACTCCCTTCATGCATCTTCAGACTGAACAACCTCTGTTTCAACAACAACTTGTTGGTCAGTGACTTGGTCATATATAGGTTTTCAAGCTTCTTCCACAACTTGGTTGCGGTGTCTTCCTTAGCAACCTCATTGATAACATCATCAGATAAGACTAGCATGATGGTTGAATGTGCTTTCTCATCCAGACTGGCATAATCTGCTGCACCTATATTTGGTTTGTCAGATAAAGGACTCCACAAACCCTGTTGTTTCAACAAAGGCACGATCTTGAATTGCCACAGGACAAAAAGCTGCTCCTTCCTCAGAAATTTGTCGATTTTCACGCTTCTCGTTGACATCTTTTCTTGCTAAAGATCACAACTTTATCATAGATCCTAGCACCTTACTGAAGGTCTTGGTGAAGATGAAGCTGATCGTACATATTGTTTTCTCCAGAACCTTGGCTCCGATACCACTTGTTATGTCGGATGGAGATAACTTCAGATGCAAAAAATAGAAACAGATGCAATCAAACGCAACTAATCAAAGGAGATAACAGAAAACAAGAAGAACACAGATTTAACGTGGAAACCCCCTCTTAAAGTGAGAGAGATAAAAAACCACGGGCAGAAAAGAGATCTTTATTATTATGCACTGAGTTACAGATTTCACACACACGATTAATGTAACAACAATCAGATTTATAGGCACAAATCCCTAAACCCTAGCCGTCGTGAATATTTGTCTGATCGCCATAAATACCCTTACACGTGTCCTCCTTTTAATGACACCAGATAGTCAGCTACATAATGTAATTAGCGGATGTGGGACCTGCTTTGTATTCCAAGATCAAAGCAGACTTCACCCAATGACGAAGCCTCGATGACTCCACCCTACCGACGCACGCAAATTGAATACACTTCTCACCGCCATCACACAGATGAGTCTTCAGATTGGTTCCACCAGATGTAGAGTTTAAGTCATTTTACTGACACGAGCTTTCCACGCGAGTCACTCAAATTAGAGCTCTTCACGCGATCATATCGCCAAATTTCTGAAGATGTATCAGTGCTATTGCAATCTACGAATCCGGCGCGCGCCCGGAGAAGTATGGACGCACGCCTTACCGGAAAAAATGTATATCCGTATATTAATCGATTTTTATGATGTGTGGTTCCTATATAAACATCCTTTACAGTATTTTGACAGTATTGAGCAGTAGATAGTCGAATTTTCTTCCTCTTGAACCCTAGATTAGCTAAAAACATATTCTCTCTTCGAATTTCATAGCTAGTTGCAAGATTGTTGCTTTTGGATTCGAATTTCCGGGGAGAGACTGACAATTTCTCAATGGGCTTCATCCGGAGAGTCAATTTTATTCACTTTTACATCATGGTAACTTCTTTCCATTGTTTTTCATTTTAATGGCTTAAAATCTTGCTACGACCTCCGTCCCAAAATATAAGTCCATTTACACCTTTTCACACGAGTTTAAGAATGTAGTTAAGTGTCATTAATTTTAATGATAAAAGTCTAGAGACCCTTTGACTCTTATTAATGTAATTGTTATAAAGTAGGTGGATGTATAATGAATTAGAGGTAGAAGGAAGAAAAATGTAATAAATGCTTCATTGTTATTCTAAAGAGACTTGTAGTATGAGACAAATTCAAAAAACTAAACGGATTTACGTTTTGGGACAATGAGTATTTCTTTATGTTTATGAGTAGCTAAGTTAATTTATAGCCGAATTATGTGACGGTCAATGAAATCGATGTCTTGATATATGAATTGGGAATATGGTGTGCGCAAGATAGAGTTTTTGAATTTTGTGTCGTAAAAATTATGCCAGTGGGTTGAATTAAGTTGATCACTTATTTCATTAATCTACACACGATCTTTACATATGTGTTTTGCGAGAGAGTGTGAGAAAAGAGGTTTTGGGATCGCTAGGTTAAATTGGTCAAGGTGTTCGGGTCCAGTTTCTTGAGTGGGGTTTTCGGTTTAAATTGAGGGTCTCTAGAACTTAATCATGTTTGGTTAGTTAAATCCTGACGATGCGATCGTAGAGACCCGAAGCATGTGACTTAATATGTGATTCTTTTATCGAATGAAATAAAAATGCACTTATAGCTTCAACTTTATGAATCATGGTGATTAGAGAAAGATTATGGTAGACATTGTTGATTCAGCTTATCCAAAACCCATACAATTAACTTCAAGTGAAATCTAAAGGTTGTTCATGGTAGTGTAGGTAAGGTATGATGATCCCCAGCGCTTTCTTTGACCCGATCTACCAAATGGCCAGGACCGTCATCCCTTACTCTACCATGAACAACCTACTCTGTGATTGTAATTGATCGCATTTTCAACTATTGTTGACCTAAACTAAGTATAACTCAACTATTTTTGCCCATTCCGCGCTGTGCTCGGCCTTAGACTTCTTCTTAGTCCGATTCTTCAACATTTCAGCTCCAGATATTTTTCCTTAACGCTTGGAATACTTTGTAAGTTTCAAATATTTCAAAAAACACGCAAAGTACTACCGATTTCCGGGATAATTATTAAAAATACCAAATTTAAAAACCACGAACCACATGACATGAAATTAACACAAATTGTTCGTGATTCATCACAAGAATTATTGGATTTAGCCCATAATAGGAGTAATGTTGATGCCTTAATTGTTTTAATTTCGACCGTCATCACACTCCACCACACAAAGTGCCTACATTTGCCTAGATCCCCACACACTATGAGTTTATGTCTCTCGCCATGTACAATTTGTTGAATCTGTATTCCCTTTTACTTGTCTACAAAGTGATATGGACGCCTCTAGATCATATCACCCTTGTTTCCACTTGGATACCTCCATCTGCACCTTCTGCCGATCATCCTCTTAACGCATCTCTTCCCATACCCGATCCACCCCCACCCTCCCCTCCCTCACACCGCCTTTATTGCCCACCCCACCACCTCTTGTCTCACATCCCATGACCTCTCATGCCAAGTATAAAATCCGCAAACTCATACATAAATCAGTCTTGCTACACAACATCCAACTGCAACCATACCCATTGAAGTGTCCAATTCCATTGAATCTAGTAACAAGAGACATGCCAAACAAGCTGAGTTTGATGCTCTCCCATATAACCACCCTTGGGATCTCATGTCATATGATCCATATATCCTATAACATTGTGGCTCCAAATGGGTGTTTAAAACAAAATACAAACAAGATGGTTCCTTGGACTTATACGATAGCCTGTCTAGTGGACAAATTTCATCAGCATCTCAGAGAGGATTACTATTTAACTTTCAGCCCAGTGGTAAAACCCACCACTGATCATAGATCATAACCCTTGCAACTATCTATGAGTGGTCCTCCGACAACTTCATGTTAACAATGCATTCTTGTAGGGACCTTTCAATGAAACAATGTACTCCTCCGTCCCATTTTATTTATCTCTGTTTGACTTTTCACACATTAAGAAAAATTTAGTTAATGATTTGAATCTAATAAATGATCCAATATTTTTACATTTATGCCCTTCAAGTAGTTTTTGCTGCATTTAATGCTTCACATTTTAAGTGTAAATAATGTAAATAGGAAGGATATTTGAAGAAATTTGACAACTAATGCACAAAGTTGACACTTATTTTGGGACAAACCAAAAAGGAAACATGAACAAATAAAATTGGACGGAGGGAGTATATGCAACAACCTTAAGGTTTTAAAGACACGAGTCATATATCCTCATCATGTGATCAGATTACGAACGTCGAATAATGGACTTAAACAACCACCACCCCTAGTGCATAGTATTCTAAACTTGGCATTATCCTCTCACTTGTTCGGAAATGTACGCGAGAACGCAACGGAATTTAAAATTTTATTTCCTTTTAACCCAGATCGACTTTGATTAAGCAATAAACAAATAAGTAGAAGACGGTGATTCCCTTGCTTGATCTAAAAGATCGACGCTTTGACCGTCTAAGGAGAGTAGTGATGCACAAAGGCGCCCAAGTGTTCGGCCTCTACCGGTGATCCACACGAATAGCCCGCCGGAATCCCATCATGGATTGCCATCAGAAAAACTCGGTTGCTAGACCGACTTTTTCTCTCTCTCAAAACTCTCTCTCAAGAAGCTCTCTATTTTATTACAAGAACTATTAGCTCCTGGAATTGTGAAGATCGAAAGAGCTAGCAAAGCCTCCATTAAATAGGGTGTCAGGGCGCCTCATTCATATCCCAACTGATTGGGAGAAACTTCCTAGTAGATTGAGGAGAAAGAAAACATTTTCCTAATAAAATAAGGAAAATATATTTAATTGATTTATCTCATTTAATATTCAATATATTATATTAGATATTTCAAATATATTGTCAATATCATATATTGATATATTTATCTTATTTCCATAAATCTATTTTTTTCAAAATCAATTAATATCTAATATATTAATATATGGTAATCTCATTAATTAAATTGCACAAACCAAATGTATCCAATACATACGGCGCCCCTTCCCCCACTAATTTGGGAATTGAGATTTTCTTTAATTAATATAATACCATGATTAATTAATTCACAAAATACATGTATATCATATATATATATATATACATACATCTTATGTATATTTAATTAATCAACATAATTAATATCTTGTATTATATTTATTCATAATAAATAAATACCACCATATTAATTTACCACTATAACCCTTATAGTATGAGACAAATTCTTTCCTTTTTTGGTTGTCAACTATAACCACATTTTAATCCGGCTAGATGTTCTTATGTGTGTGACCCGATAGGCTTCCGAATATGTTGGTCGTAGGCACAAAGTGCAAACTACGAAAATGCCCTTCACACCTAACGATCACGGGATAGCATCTAGCAACACACCGTGACTCCCAATCATCGGAAGAGTCAAATGCAATGACAACTACCTTTCATATGAAACAGCTTACCGTAAAATAGAATCCTATCATTTGTATTAATATCCATACGGTCGTACGTTGAGTGTAAAAATCAACGACCGTATCTTATAATCTGGATATCATGCTCTCTCGAAGTAACTCATTTACTTCCACTTTGCAAAGATTCATGAGAGTAAGACATTCCTTATAAGAAGGCCCATTCGGATATTCACCCCTACTGATAGGGTACGCGATTTCCGGACGACCAAACATGTATACTCCGCATGCCTCAGTATCATACCCAATCACTACCGCATGATCGCCCCGTGGCTAGGGGAAGCCTCAATAGTGTCAAAGCATGACAATCCACACCGTGATGCCATGTAGACTCCGGTCGTAAGGATTTTTACACAATCGTCACATAGTGTGACACTTAACAGTGTAAGTGGGTCGATCCTAACGTATGCATTCTCTAATACACGCCCACGCATCGTCCAAGTGTCTACACTTCTTCGATAGATGAGATCTATCCCCGCCTTAAGGACGTAAGACATCTAATACGTGCTAGCCTTGTTTGTACTATCAATGCCCCGTTTAATAGTACATTAGCCTGTAGACATTTAGTATCAAACTTATTAAAGTGGTTAGAGATCTCATCAACCATAATCGCTCGTCATGGTTGCTCTATCACATTTTAATACTAAGGACATTATCATATAACAGATTCATAATTGGTTCATTAAAAGAACAAATATATAATAACAGAAAAGCCATTTATCACATGTATAGACATAAAAAAATAGTTGAAATGATCTGATAAGGTCGGATCCTGTCCAACCCGATTGGGCTTAGAACACTATTTCAACAATATCCCACTTGGCCTAAAACCAATCACTCGCTCACACAAGACCAATTTTAAACACAAGAATCTCATTCAATACTCGCAACCAGCCTTAGCCGTGAACGGATCGCTATCCGTGGGGACTCAGACTATCTTCATACCATGCTTCAAATGACCAAGTCAAAATAAACTGCCTCTACACACATGAATCTCTAACGAGACCCTAGTCATTGCCTAAGCAATGAATCCACTTACTATATCAGCTATATAGAAAAGGTGGAATAACCACACAAGGTTCGTGAATGAACCTTCTAGATCAATGTTCTGCTCCCGCTATTCCTCCAAGGCACTATTGTGTTTTGGCCTAGTCGTAGAATCTCCAGTGACTTCTAGCTAACAACATTTCCAGCCCACTGGATCACTCAATCAAAGTGACTGCAAACCCAGACTGTAGCTCCCACTCGCCTTCATAAGACTCGGGATACACGCCTCAGATATCTATATTTAACCGATTCCAAGTTTCGATAAACTAGGAAACCCACATTAACTTGTTTAATGATATTCTCGACATTCACAAGATTTACTTTCATACTTGCTAATAATTCTTCATGGACTATGAACATCTAGCATAACTTTTATTATGGTTCCTATCGCTTAGCAAAGGAAACATTCCATAAGCGTCATCTTTCACCTTATCTTTAGGACTAATGTCCTAACATAGATAGATCTTGAGCACACCGGCTAGCAAGATCCCCTCACGATCTATGCTAAACTCTTTTAGCATCACATCTATATAGGTAAACTATAAACTAACAAAAATTCAACCTATCACTATAGATTCTTATTTCAAAATTAAGAACCGCTAATCCAAGTGCTTTCAGAAAGACCTTGAACTACCAAACATTAATTTGATTGTGATAGGGGTGATAATTCATGTGAGAGATATCCAATAACTTACTCAAAATTGTAACACACTCCCACTATCCTCTTGCACATTGGGCTTATGAGTGTGACCCGATAGAATTCGAATATATTGGCCGTAGGCACAAAGTGTAATTATGAAAATGCCCTTCACACCTAACGCTTATGGGATAGCGTCTACCAACACACCGTGACCCCAGGTCATCGGAAAGAGTCAAATGCAATGACTACTACCTTTCATGTGAATCAGTTACCGTGTAAATAAAATCCTATCGTTGTAATAATATCCATACGGTCGTACGTCGAGAGTCAAACATCAACGACCGTATCTTATAATCTGGATATCATGCTCTCTTGAAGTAACTCATTTACTTCCACTTTGCAAAGATTCACGAGTAAGACATTCCGTATAAGAAGGCCATTTCGTATATTCACCCAAACTGATAGGGTACGCGATTTCCGGACGACCAAACACGTATACTCCGCATGCTTCAGTATCACACCCAATCACTACCGCATAATCTCCCCATGGCTAGGGGAAACCTCAATATTGTCAAAGCATGACAATCCACACCGTGATGCCATGTAGACTCCGCTCTTAAGGATAATTACTCAACCATCACATAGTGTGACACTTAACAGTGTAAGTGGGTCTGTCGAACGTACGCATTCTCTAATACACGTCCACGTACAGTCCAAGTGTCTCTACATTTCGATAGACATGATCTATCCCTGCCCTTAAAGACAAAAGATATCTAATACGTGCTAGTGTGTTTGTACTATCAATGTCCTGTTTAATAGTACATAAGCCTAGAGACATTTAAGTATCAAACTTATTAAAGTGATTAGAGATCTCATCAACCATAATCGCCTATCATGGTTTCTCTATCATAGTTTAATACTAAGGACGTTATCATATAACAATTCATAATTGGTTCTTTAAAAGAACACATATATAATAACCGAAAAGTCATTTATCATATGTATAAACATAAAGAAATAGTAGAAATGACCCGACCCGGTCGGATCCGGTCCAACCCGATTGGGTTTAGGTCACTATTTCAACATCACTCAGGGTTTTCATAACTCTCAAGCGGATCCCTCACTTTTTATTTATCATGGAGCATCTCGTATTGGCTATATGCTCGTATATGTTGATGATATCATCATTTAGTTTAGTAGTTTGTTCATCTCCTCTCTCAACGTTTTTCACAAATGATCTTGGCCATTTGACTTACTTTGTTGATATTTAGGAAGCAAAAACCCCACACGGTCTTCGATATTTGTTCATATTATTAGTAAACTCGAATCCTAGACGATCGAACATGCATAAATCCTACATATGCTTAAATAATAGGGAAATGCTCTGTTGAGATCGGTG
This sequence comes from Gentiana macrophylla, assembly GCA_026214975.1. Taxonomy (NCBI): domain Eukaryota; kingdom Viridiplantae; phylum Streptophyta; class Magnoliopsida; order Gentianales; family Gentianaceae; genus Gentiana; species Gentiana macrophylla. The sequence goes on along the minus strand of CM047808.1, from coordinate 18,527,541 downwards.
AATTTCACATACAACGAATTCGGGCTAAATTGCAATTTTAGTCCTGTAGGTTGTCACATTTTTAGTTCTAGTCTTGTTTTTACTCCAATCACAATTTTAGTCCTATAGGTAGGCACGTTTTTTTGCAATTTTTGTCGTGTCTCGCCGGAATCGGATGACAGGGAACAAATTCCGGCCAAAATTTCTGACATAGCGATTACAACATGCCATTTCAAACTCTTTGTCCACCTAAGTAAATTTTGAAGCAAATTTTGGGTTATTTTGAGGTATTATACGATATTACATCCCCTATTGTTTTTATGATGACCATGTTGATTGTGTTGCACAAATGAGTACTGGTATTACATCTCGTATTTACATCCCTGTTTTTAGCCCTACATTCGATTATCTACATGAACTCTAGAAGATAGTTGATATATAAAAGTAAGCTCTAGTGACAATCTACTAGATTTGTTCACAAAGATTATTTCTACATCTATTTTGGTAAAAAATTGTTTTAGTGCTGGAATGCGTACATTTGAAAGACTTTTGTCGTCAAGAAAAACGACAACTTCAAAACTATTTTGATTATTTGGTCCTAAAGATCAATGACTGTACTTTTTTTCCTTTAAAAAAGTCATTTCCCATACGGTTTTCATAATTAACTCAGATCGCGCGAGAATATCATTTCATCCATTTATTGATTGAGATTTTGTCTACTATCACTTGATAAAAGAAAATCATCCAACTTTATTGTATGAAGACAATGATCTTGCATATCTCAATTGAATTGAAGCGATATTAATGGGGATAGAAAATAACATATTTTAGCTAATTTATTATTTACTCATGATTTGTAAAAGAATGGAGAGAATAATGTATAGCAGATCCACCAACCGACAATCTGCGGAATTATTTACCAAGATATTCTTATATCGCTAATTTGAAAGACTAGTGATCAAGAAGCGTTGAGATCGACGTTTGAAAAATCCAAATTGATACTTTGTTTAGGAGGATCAGTGTAAATCAAATACACATAAACATGCACTCTTTTTCATTAGTCGGACCAAACCCGAACTCCGAATTAGTCGGACCAGTTGGTTCCGGATATAAAAGGCTTTAAGCAGAAGGAAGAAAAAAAAAACATGGTAGCTTAATATATTTAAGGAAGGAAAAATCAAAGTCAAAGGTAGATTTCCCTTCTAGAAAGTCTGGGTCGATGTCAAGCAGGAAAGATAATTCAACGATGTAAGAAATTAGTCCTTCTAGAAAAGAAAAAAAAAAAAAAGAAAAAAGAAAAGAAAAAAAAAAAGAAAAAAGAAAGAGGCGCGTAGAGTTTCACTATATAAGCTGGTTGGCCTTCAACCTTTTGTTTCATTAATTCACTTCTTCAACGTTTCTTACATTTATTAACAGAAACCCTTACGCCTTATAATTATAAAGGAAACCAGATATCCATCCAGGAATTATTTACTATCTAAAGGGAAAAAATAAAAGATGCAAGCGATGGAAGAAGAACACAAAACCTTTTATTATTTTTGCTGTATATTTATCTAGGTTATTACAAACATATATATAGCACAGCAAAAGTAAACCCACGGCTGAAGCCCTAAGTCGGCAACACACTATTGGACTACTTGGACAAAAGGACAAGCAAACCTAAGAGTATACTTTGACGAAAATGCCACTCTAAATAATTCTAAGTACATATAAATATTTAAAGTAGGGATCTGATAATTCATGCACGTGAAAGCACACGGTCGACACACACGTTGAACATAAACGGGTAGTTCAAGAATCGCTAGATAATTAGGAATAGAGAGGGCTCACCTTATCACTCCAATCCATCCTTATCACTCCTAAGCTCCTCATTATCAACATCATCCCAATTATTTGAATCATTTGAAACGTGGCCTTTATCACCCTCCCTCAAACTATGCCGAGGTTGGAGGCAAAGTTTGTGGCGGAACTTGAGGAGGAGGGCCTTGGGCATGGACTTAGTAAATGTGTCAGCCACTTGAGCGGATGCGGGGATGTGTTGAGTTACTAGCTTTCCAAGAGCCACACGTTCACGAACAAAGTGATAGTCTAACTCGATGTGCTTGCTTCGGGCATGAAAAGCGGTGATTGATCGTCATATGGAGGCACTTAAATTGTCACAAAAAGCCGGGTGTCGCAGATGCTCGTGAACACCAAGATCTGTAAGGAGATGTGAAAGCCAAGTTAATTCTGCAGCAGTATGGGCCATGGCGCGATATTCAGCTTCAGTGCTAGAACGAGAGACAGTCGGTTGTTTTTTGGCACACCAAGAGATAGGATTGGCCCCTAAATACGTGCAATATCCGGTAGTGGAGCGCCGGGTAGAAGGACAACTCGCCCGATCGACATCGGTGTACGCACTAAGGTCGAGAGATGTGTCAGAGATGAAACGAAGGCCAAGGTTGACTGTGCCTTTGACAAAGCGAAGTAACCGGTGAACAAGCTTCATGTGGTACTGAGTGGGTTGTTGGAGGAACTGTGAGACATAGTTGACACTGTAGGAGAGATCCGGTCTGGTGAAGGTCAGATATTGGAGTCCTCCGACCAAGCTCCGATAGTAAGTAGCATCAGCAAGAAGAGGGGAATCCTCACACCCTTTCGGTTTGAGCTCCAAGGGGGTGGAGACAGGTTTGCAATCTTTCATTTGTGCACGTTCAAGCATTGTAATAGCATAATGCGTCTGAGATAAGTGTAAGCCAGTGGAGGTGGGAGCTATTTCCACCCCTAAGAAGTGATGAAGGGAGCCTAAATCCTTCATTGCAAACTCCTGATGCAGTACCTGAACAAGAGAATTCACAAGCGGGGTATGTGTACCTGTAATCAACATGTCATCAACGTACAAAAGAAGGAAGAGTGAACCATAAGATGAGTGATAAATAAATAAGGACGGGTCTGCCAAGCTACAATAAAAGCCATAACCTAATAGAAAACGACTGAACCTGTCAAACCACGCACGAGGAGCTTGTTTCAAACCATAAAGGGCCTTATTGAGTTTGCACACATAAGAAACATGATTGTTATCAGTCAAGCCCGGGGGCTGGTCCATATATATTGTTTCAGAAACAACACCATGTAAAAAGGCATTTTTCACATCAAGTTGGCGTATGGGCCAACCCCGAACAAGAGCAACAGCAATTACTAACCTTATAGTGGCGGGTTTAATGACAGGGGAATAAGTTTCAAGGTAATCGATCCCATCTACTTGGTGATACCCTTTCGCGACTAACCGGGCCTTAAGACGATCAAGAGTGCCATCGGGTTTGAGTTTGGCCTTGTAGACCCATTTAGAGCCGATTACGTGCATACCGGGCTGCCTGGGAACGAGGTCCCATGTATGATTGGCCTTAAGGGCAGCAAGCTCTTCGTTCATGGCTGCTCGCCAACCCGGGTGACTTAACGCTTCTTTGGTAGTTCGCGGTTCCTTAGGAATGGTGGGCGAAATAGTGATCTGGAGTGCATACTTAGGATTCGGTTTAAAGATCCCATGTTGTGAGCGGGTGACTATTTTTTGTGGAGGAGGAGATGACGGAGGCGAGACACGCGGGTGAGATGGGGGAGTGGTGGTCGACCCAATTGATGCTTCTGTGAGAGGTGATGCGGTGGATGAGTCATCTGTGGGTGAATCCATGATAAGGTCAGTAGGTTGGTGTGTTTGAGGGAACATAGGTGTAAAGGGGCTAGTGGTGCTAGGACTAGCAGGTGATGAGAGATTAGAGGTGATGAATGTTGACTCGGGAGATTCAAATGTGATATTAGGTGGGGGAATGGGCACATCCGATAAAGGAACTGAGGGTGAAATATTTGGGCTGTGTGATGGCAGAGAGCAAGTGGGATTGGGTAACCATGCATCAAAGACATTATGTGCATGTTGGTGTTGAAGTGCTGTGTCATTATGTGACGGATTTTTGTATGGAAAAAATGTTTCATCAAACACAACATGGCGTGAGATGAAAATTTTTTTAGTGGCGGGATGAAAACATTTATAACCCTTGTGTTGTGTACTATACCCGACAAAAACACAAGGTAATGTCTTAGGATCAAATTTGTTTTTTTTGGTATCCCAGGTGTAGGGAAAACAACGTGATCCAAACACTCTTAGAGAAGAGTAGTCCGGGAGTGTGTGGTGAAGCTTATAAAACGGGGTATCATGATTAAGAGTGGCAGACGGTAAGCGGTTCATAATATAAACAGCTGTGCTAAATGCCTCAACCCAAAGAGATAAAGGAAGTCTACCATGGAACAACATTGTCATGCCTAATTCTCTTATAGTGCGATGCCTCCTTTCAACTGTGCCAAGTTGTTGAGGAGTGTGAGGACAATTAATTTGGTGTAAAATACCATTTCCTAGGAAATGTGTGGTTAGCCTTTTATTAACAAACTCACCCCCTCCGTCTGAGTGGAAAACCTTAATGTGATGACCATACTGACACTTGACAAATTTTTCAAAAATCATGTAAGCATCATAGAAATCAGATTTAGCACGCAACGGAATAAACCACGTGTATTTAGTAAAATCATCGACAAAGGCAGCATAATAATAATAATTTCCAATAGACTTAACCGGGGATGGACCCCACAAATCACAATGAACCAAATCAAAAGGAGCTTTGCTAGTGTGTTCTGACAAAGAGAAAGGCAACTTGCTGAGTTTTCCTAACTGACAACTGTGACAGATTTGATCTGTCTTTATTTTTCCTACAACTTCAATATGACCTTTATTTTTTAGAGACTGAATAGTAGAAAGTTGTGTGTGGCCCAAACGTTGGTGCCATAAATCCGAACTCCCCTTTTTGAACCTGTGAGCAAAGTGTGCTTCAGATTTTTGAGGGATGACATATAAGTCACCCTTGCGCCTCCCTGTGGTTACCAATTGACCTGTTTCCTGTATCTTAACATAACATGATTTATCAGTAAATTCACATGAAAGTGGGTGTTGCGTAGTGAGTTGACTAACAGAGAGAAGATTTTTAGTAAGTTCTGGCACATAAAGAACATCATCTAATGGTAAGGTAGAGTTCAATTGCCGTATGGAGGACTGTCCTATACCCTGGATGGGTAAGGCCGAGCCATTCCCTATGACAACTGAATCTCTACCCGTGAATTGTTGGATATTATTTATCATACCTATATTACCTGTCATATGATTTGAGGCACCTGTGTCGACTGTCCAATCTGTGTCATAAATTGAGTTGTCCAAAGTGAGTGCAGATAGAGCTTGATGAAGTTGATCATTTGATGTAGGCTTCTTTGGTATCCACCAACATATTTTTGCAATGTGACCAACCACTCCACAGTATTGACATTTTTCATCTTTGTACAGGTCCCTTTCGGCTGGAGTCATCCGACGTTCACCGGGTGGAGGAGGCTTGGGCTGGTTCCTTGTTGGGCCACCTGTTGTGTTGCTTGTTTCCCTTGGTTGCTGGGCTTGGAACCCACGGCCTGCACTACTAAATTTGGTCTGTTGATTGTTGCGGCTGGAACCAAAATGATCTCTCTGCTGCTTTTCACCATAGTAGGCTATTTGGGAACCTACGTGTAAGTTGTGTGATGAAGTGGAAAACCAATTTCGCCTCTGGTCCAGATTTTGGAGGTGTGAAACCAATTCCGAGTATGTTGGTCGCGGTGGTTTCAACATGGTAGTGGTAAAAGTCTCGTACTGAGGGCCAAGACTTGTTAGAAGACAGTAAACTTTCTCGGGGTCGGGAATTGGCTTACCGATGGCAGCAAGACTGTCGCAAAGGCTTTTGAATTTTCTGATGTGGTCATTGACATCCTTGTCATCGTCTTTCCGCAAATACGTAAGTTGTTGCCTTAGTGTGAATTCACGTTCTTGTGAGTCCTGAGCGTAGGCGTTTTTGAGAGCCTCCCACACTCCAAATGCTGTGTCTTGGCCTATAACGATACCAAGAGATTCTTCGGATAGTGACCCGATGAGCCACCCTCTTAAGAGCCTGTCCGATTTTCTCCACGACACGAACTCCGGGTTGAGAGTTTGAGTTGTTGCGCCAACAGTTTGTGTAGTTGATCCAGAATTTGTCGGAGTTGTTGTGAATTGGTTTGGTGGCTTCGTCTCGTTGGTAAGGTGTCCAACGAGATCCTGACTCTCGGCCAATGCGAGGGCTTGTTCCCTCCATAGAGGATAGTTGTTTGGCGTGAGTTTCAAAGTGATGAAGCTTGCGACGTTGAGTGAAAGTGTAGACATGATGGCTGATTGTTGAAAGATGATTAATTCCCTGAAAAAGTCGATTTCGAACTGACCTTTTGGAATGCTGCTGTGTTTTTTTTTGATTGCTGCTGCTGATCCGATCTGTTTTTTTGTGTATGGAGAATTGTGTATGTGATGAACTGAGATTGAATTTGTTAGGATTGTGTATGGAGATTTGTGTATGTGATTGTGTTCTGCACTCACACCGGCTCCGATACCATAAAGGGAAAAAATAAAAGATGCAAGCGATGGAAGAAGAACACAAAACCTTTTATTATTTTTGCTGTATATTTATCTAGGTTATTACAAACATATATATAGCACAGCAAAAGTAAACCCACGGCTGAAGCCCTAAGTCGGCAACACACTATTGGACTACTTGGACAAAAGGACAAGCAAACCTAATAGTATACTTTGACGAAAATGCCACTCTAAATAATTCTAAGTACATATAAATATTTAAAGTAGGGATCTGATAATTCATGCACGTGAAAGCACACGGTCGACACACACGTTGAACATAAACGGGTAGTTCAAGAATTGCTAGATAATTAGGAATAGAGAGGGCTCACCTTATCACTCCAATCCATCCTTATCACTCCTAAGCTCCTCATTATCAACATCATCCAAATTATTTGAATCATTTGAAACGTGGCCTTTATCACTATCTTCAATGGCTCCCACAAAAGTCTATATCATGTATGTAATTTTTCATTTTTTGTTCCATTTTTCTTTTCCCTCTCGGAAACAGAGTCGCTTGGGCATGCGGCATGCAAATAATATATACCGTATATATGTTTAGTTATTGGTTTGTTAATTTCAATCCTGCAATTAATGCAGACTTTTTAATTTCTGACCGCACTTAGCTTGTTAATCTTCTGTTTTGGAATCTAATTACTGTACGTTCTGAATTTTGATTCGTTTTCAGTTACTACTCTATGTATGGACATATTGAGAGACTTGCCCAAGAAATTAAGAAAGGAGCCGACACCGTCGAAGGAGTTGAGGCTACATTATGGCAGGTGCCCGAGACCCTTCCTGAAGAAGTTCTTCAGAAAATGGGCGCTCCCAAAAGAGTGATGTGCCCGTGATCGAGGATTGACCAGCTTCCAGAGGCCGACACATTCATTTTTGGCTTCCCTACTAGATTTGGCATGATGCCTGCCCAGTTCAAAGCATTCTTTGATGCAACCGGAGGTCTATGGCAGCAAGGGAAGTTAGTTGGGAAAGGTGCAGGAATTTTCTATTCCACCGGAAGTCAGGGCGGCGGTCAAGAGACTACAGCGTGAGCACTCAAAACCGTTCCATTTGTGATATAATGTTATTTTCTTTTATCTAATATATATGTGATATAAGGTTGTCTAACATATTCATGTACGTGTTTTACAGTTTGACGACTATCACACAATTCGCTAATCATGCAATGATTTACATTCCAATTGGATACACATCCGGAGCTGGAATGGTCAATTTAGATGTGGTGAAAGGTGGAAGCCCATATGGTGCTGGAACTATTGCCGAAATGGAACCCTAGCCGCTAAAGGTCCAAATGATCTCGAATTGGAGACAGCTTTTCACCAAGGGAAATACACCGCCGAATCGCCAAGAAGCTCAAAGGGACTGCTTGATCAGTTCACTTCATTAATGCATTATGTACTTTCTTTTAAGTCCACGTTGTTGTAGTTCAAAAAAAAATATTTACAGTTTGTGTTCCTTTTTCTCAATTACTGAGTTATTGCAAACCTTGTAGCTGCAATTTAAACATCTCTTAAGCAGCATGTATCGATTGATTATCATTTTAATTTAATGACATTTCACATCATTTTATATGATCATTCTAATTCTCCTTATGTTTTGTTACTTTGTTTCCGTAGTCTAGCAAGCAGAAGATCTCACATCCATAATTTTGTTGCGACGTAGGTAATTGGGGTTTCCGTTTAAACTTAGCCTATCTCAAACTAATAATTAAATTATCAAGATATCATTGATTGGAATTCGATTTTTCACCGGGGTGAGTAGTGTATGATATGCAATCGGGAGCTTAATCGTGTTGAACCAAAGTAGAATCTCATCGAGGTGAGGACGTGAGGGAGACACAGTGGTTGTATGCACCTGTATGAGGACAATTACTAAATTGGAAGGGTTTCACCATCAACACTGACACAAGATCTCTAATGGATGGTTGAAAGGCTAATGTCATTCTCATGAAACTATAGGAGATAATCACTTGAACTCACATATCTTGGCTAGCACATTACATATTTAACTTTTAATCTGTTTATTAATTTTGCATGCCTTAAATCATTTTACTCATTCATGCACTTCGTTGATTTGAACCAAAAGAATACGATTGCTCGGTACTTAACCTCACAACCTTGTGGATTCGACCTTGACTCACCTACCTAGATTACAATTGACCCGACATTCATGTTGGTGATTTCGGACACCTAGAAAAGTCCAATCAAGAGGCATTGTTGATGGAAAGTCTTTTTTGAGGGGTAGAAGAATGTGTCCAAAGCTAAAGAGTTGAAATTGATCAAGAATTTTTGGTATTTTCACCCTGCCTTCACTTCATATGCATTTTGATCCACTTTACAGGCATTTGTTGTACTGGACATCTCAAAGAATTTGTAGGTAATTGAATGAGCTTTCCACGCGAGTCACTCAAATTAGAGCTCTTCACGCAATCATATCGCCGAATTTCTGAAGATGTATCAGTGCTATTGCAATCTGCGAATCCGGCGCGCACCCGGAGAAGTATGGACGTACGCCTTACCGGAAAAAATGTATATCCGTATATTAATCGATTTTTTGGTGGAATTTGTGGATGTGTGAATAGTTCTATTGTGCTTTCAAAAAAAAAGATTAGTGCTATTTTGATAATGGATTATTGGAGGAGACAAACGGGTGCTAATACCGGGGGTTTTGAAGATTCGAGGAGATCAATGAGATTAAAATCACCTAATGGAGTTAACAATTGGCAGCCCCCTACGTGCCAAATTTGTGCTAAAACAGGTCATACGGCCCCAGCTTGTTCTCTTCGATATGCGTACTACCACCAACCGGTATCTCGTCCTCTTCCACCTCGGGCCCCACAAGCATATACGGGGTACACCCATCCCGGCTCTGATTGGATTGCGGATACGGAGGCTACTCATCATCTCACTCATGACCTTCGAAATCTCAACCTATCATCTGCATCTTATGTTGGGCCTGACAAAGTGCATGTAGGCGACGATACATGTTTATTTATTACTCATTATGGCTCTTCTTTTGTATGTGCTCCTCCCGCCTTTTTTATTTATCTAATATCCTTGTTAGCCCTTCTATTACCGAAACCTTTTATCTCAGGCATAAGTTTGCCTCTCGATAATAACGTGTACTTTCAATTTCATGGGTCGTACTTTATATAAAAGATTATTCGAGACACGCCCATCTCGGGGGATTTGTTAAGGATGGACTCATGTCACTTCTCCACCCCGCCTCCACCGACCCTCCAAGACCCTCTCCCCAAGCTTTTAACTCCTCTCTCACTTCGTGCTCCGCCAAGCCATAAAAGGTCTATCCACTTTTAGTCCTACTAAACCGCCCCATGATGTGTGTGCCATGTGTCAGTTAGCTAAGAGTCACCACTTCCCGTTATATATACACCTCTGATTTTACCTTTACTGCTCCTTTGGACCTGATTTACTCTGATGTATGGGGCCCCGGTTCTGAACCCTTCGTTTATGGTTCCCGTTACTATGTTAGTTTTCACGATGACTTTACCAAATACTTATGGCTTTATCCACCGAAAAAAATAAATCTGATGTTGAAACGATCTTTCCTGACTTTCTTGCTATGATTGAACGTCAGTTCAACACCAAACTCAAATCTATCTAAACCGATAAGGGTGGTGAGTATCGTCGTGTTTCCACTCTTCTTACTTCTCTTGGCATCCGGCATCTCCATTCTTGTCTCTACACCCACGAACAAGTTGGTGCCATTGAGCGCCGCCACCGTCAAATTATTGAAGTCGGCCTTTCTCAACTTGCCCAATCCAACATTCTCGCTTCCTTATTAGGAGGATGTCTTTATAATCGCCACATATATCATCAATCGCCTTCCCACCAAAGTCCTACATGATAAGTCTCCTTTGAAATGGTCCACCATCGACCTCTCGACTATACTTTTCCTTCGGGTCTTTGGGTGTGTGTGTTGGTCCTATCTCCGTCCCTACAACCACCATAAGACTGATTTTCGCTCCAAAACCTGCATCTTTCTCGGATATAGTCCTTCCCACCATGCTTATAAATGTCTGGAACTTGCCTCGGCCGTATTCACATTGCCCGTCACGTGGTCTTTGACGAATCTATTTTCCCATATACACCATTTCCTTCAAAACCCACTCGATACACTTCTTGTATCGCCCCTATCTCTCTCTGCCTCGCACCTCCACCACTTCCTCCTCCTTTGTCGGCTCGCTCCAATCCGGCCGTACCTCCTCTGTCCCCCGCTCCCGAGCCTTCCCCACCCACCTCTCCTGTGTCCATTTCGGCCTCGGCCTCTCCGACCTCGTCACATGACCAACCGGCTCCACACACACCATGGTTACTCGCACCAAAACCAACTCCCTCAAGCCTATCTTTTGGCCTGACTTTATGCGCTACCCACTTCCTAAAGCCCTTGTTGCTTCTACCGACTCCCTGGACCCAACTTCGTATACCAAAGCTTCTAAACACTCAAATTGGCGTAATTCTATGAGAGAGGAAATTGATGCGTTGTTGCGGAATCACACTTGGGACCTTGTTCCTACGACTCCTTCTGTGAATATTGTTGGCAATAAATGGGTTACACAACTAAGCATCATGTAGATGGGCGTTTTGAGGGTCACAAGCCTCGCCTTGTGGCCAAGGGTTTTCATCAGGCAAAAGGCATGGATTTTACCAACACCTTTAGTCCAGTTGTCAAGCCGGTCATGATTCATGTGCTTCTCTCTCTTGCAATTTCTCAAGGTTGGTCTCTTCGACAAGTAGATATTCAAAATGCCTTTCTTCATGGGCATTTATCTCGAGACCGTTTATATGTAGCACCACAAGGGTTTATTCACCTTGATTATGTCTCGCGCCGCGCTATCTTTTTACGGCCTTCGTCAGGGCCCCTCATGCGTGGTTTTCTCGATTTACTAACGTGCTCTCTCGGTTTGGCTTTGTTGGATCCAAAGCTCACACCTCTTTATACATCTACTCGTGGTGGTGCTCGTGTCTTTATATTTATTTATGTGGTTGACATTATTATTACCGCTCTTCGCCTTCTCTTGTTAAGCATGTTATCTCGTATCTTGGTCGGTATTTTCCGGTTAAGGACTTTGGTTCGCTATCCTATTTTCTTGGTATTGAGGTGCTCCCACCTCCGATGGTTTATATCTCACTCAACGCAAGTATATTTTTTTTTAGCTTCACGGCGTGCTTCTTTGACAAGGCTAAGCCTTGTCGACACACTATGTCAACCTCCACCACTGACTCACTCTTGATAATGGACCTCCTTGCTCGACCCTTCTCTTTACCGCACCATCGTAGGGCGGCTTGCGATATCTTAGCTTCACGCACTGACATAGCCTTTCCGGTTCATAAGGTTAGCAAATACATGCATTCTCCTACTGAAGCCCATTTGGTCATCATTAAACGCATTCTCCGGTATCTCATGCACACTATCTCGGATGGCCTCTTCTTCACTCGCCGTTCTCTCTCACTCCTGTGAGATTACTTTGATTCTAAACTGGGCTCTCGATCGTGATGATCGTAGCTCTATTGGGGCGTATTGTGTTTTTCTCGGGATATTCTTGTCATTGGCACTCTAAGCGACACTTGACCGCCTTTCAAAGTAGCACTCAAAGCTAAATATAAGACACTTTCTAATACCACGCCTACACTGCAGCTTGCTATGCAGCCTTCTTCATGATATGCGAGTTCCTCTTTCCTCTCCGCCTACCCTTTGGTGTGATAATATTGGGGCCACTTACCTTGCTCATAATCCAGTTTTCCACACCCGCATGAAGCACATAGAGATGGATTTCCATCACGTTCGTGAGTTGTTTGCCGCCCGTAAGCGCGCTATCTCCTTCATTACTTCGAAGGATCAATTGGCCGATCTCCTTACAAAGCCGTTGGCTCAGCATCGTTTTACAAGTTTGAAGGTCAATCTCCGTGTCCAGTCACTTCCCACGGGATTGAGGGGTGTCGAGGATAATATAGTTTGAATGTTATTTGAGTTTTATTATTTACTATAAATATTATTATTGTCATATTTATCTTTTAGAGTGGCTTATTGACTAAGTCACCGAACACTATATATTTGTACTCTCGAAAAATCATATTGAATCAATGAAATACAATACACTTTGAATCATGCATGTAGCAGAGCCCACACAGAGCGGCTTTCAAATTAGTCTTGATCCGATCGCATCAAATCCGCCAAAGAATGTAAACATAAATCGAGAGCTTAATAGTGTTGAACCAAAGAGAATCTCATCGAGGTGAGGACGTGAGGAGACACAGAGTGGTTGTATGCACTGTATGAGGACAATTACTAAATTGGAAGGGTTTCAAACATCAACACCGACACAAGATCTCTAATGGATGGTTGAAAGGCTAATGTCATTCTCATGAAACTATAGGAGATAATCACTTGAACTCACATATCTTGGCTAGCACATTACATATTTAACTTTTAATCTGTTTATTAATTTTGCATGTCATAAATCATTTTACTCATTCTTGCACTTTGTTGACTTGAACTAAAAGAATACGATTGCTCGGTACTTAACCTCACAACCTTGTGGATTCGACCTTCAATCATCTACCTAGACTACAATTGACCCGACATTCATGTTGGTGGTTTCAACTCCAATCAAGAGGCATTGTTGATGGAAAGTCTTTTTAAGGGGTAGAAGAATGTGTCCAACGCTAAAGAGTTGAAATTGATCAAGAATTTTTGGTATTTTCACCCTACCTTCACTTCATATGCATTTTGATCCACTTTACAGGCATTTGTTGGACTGAACATACTCAAATTAGAGCTCTTCACGCAATCATATTGCCGAATTTCAAGATGTATCGTCTGCTATTGCAATCTGCGAATCCGCGCGCACCGAGAGAAGTATGGACGCACGCCTTACCGGAAAAATGTATATCCGTATATTAATCGATTTTTATGATGTGTGGTTCCTATATAAACGCCCTTTACAGTGATTTTGACAATATTAAGCAGTAGATAGTCGAATTTTCTTCCTCTTGAACCCTAGATTAGCTAAAAACATATTCTCTCTTTGAATTGCATAGCTAGTTGCAAGATTGTTGCTTTTGGATTCGACTTTCCGGGAGAGACTGACAATTTCTCAACGGGCTTCATCCGGAGTGTCAATTTTATTCACTTTTACATCATGGTAACTTCTTTCCATTGTTTTTCATTTTAATGGCTTAAAATCTTGCTACGACCTAATATAAGTCCATTTACACCTTTTCACACGAGTTTAAGAATGTAGTTAAGTGTCATTAATTTTAATGATAAAAGTCTAGAGACCCTTTGACTCTTATTAATGTAATTGTTATAAAGTAGGTGGATGTATAATGAATTAGGGGTAAAAGGAAGAAAAATATAATAAATGCTCCATTGTTATTCTAAAGAGACTTGTAGTATGAGACAAATTCAAAAACTAAACGGATTTACGTTTTGGGACAATGAGTATTTCTTTATGTTTATGAGTAGCTAAGTTAATTTATAGCCAAATTATGTGACGGTCAATGAAATCGATGTCTTGATATATGAATTGGGAATATGGTGTGCGTAAGATAGAGTTTTTGAATTTTGTGTCGTAAAAATTATGCCTATGGGTTGAATTAAATTGATCACTTATTTCATTAATCTACACACGATCTTTACATATGTGTTTTGCGAGAGAGTGTGAGAAAAGAGGTTTTGGGATCGCTAGATTAAATTGGTCAAGGTGTTCGGGTCCAGTTTCTTGAGTGGGGTTTTCGGTTTAAATTGAGGGTCTCTAGAACTTAATCATGTTTGGTTAGTTAAATCCTGATGATGCGACTGTTGACCCGTAGCATGTGACTTAATATGTGATTCTTTTATCAGAATGAAATTAAAATGCACTTATAGCTTCAACTTTATGAATCATGGTGATTAGAGAAAGATTATGGTAGACAGTGTTGATTTAGTTATCCAAAACCCATACAATTAACTTCAAGGCGAAATCTAAAGGTTGTTCATGGTAGTAAGGTATGACAAATCCTGGCGTTTCTTTGACCCGATCTACCAAATGGCCAGACCGTCATCCCTTACTCTACCATGATCAACCTACTCGGGATTGTAATTGATCGCATTTTCAACTATTGTTGACCTAAACTAAGCATAACTCAACTATTTTTGCCCATTCCAGCACTGTGCTCGGCCTTAGACTTCTTCTTAGTCCGATTCTTCAACATTTCACTCCAGAAATTTTCCTTAACGCTTGGAATACTTTGTAAGTTTCAAATATTTCAAAAAACACGCAAAGTACTACCGATTTCCGGGATAATTATTAAAAATACCAAATTTAAAAACCACGAACCACATGACATGAAATTCACACAAATTGTTCGTGATTCATCACAAGAATTATTGGATTTAGCCCATAATAGTAGTAATGTTGATGCCTTAATTGTTTTAATTTCGACCGTCATCACACTCCACCATACAAAGTGCCTACATTTGCCTAGATCCCCACACACTATGAGTTTATGTCTCTCGCCATGTACAATTTGTTGAACTGTATTCCCTTTTACTTGTCTACAAAGTGATATGGACGCCCCTCTAGATCATATCACCCTTGTTTCCACTTGGATACCTCCATCTGCACCTTCTGCCGATCATCCTCTTAACGCATCTCTTCCCATACCCGATCCACCCCACCCTCCCCCCTCACACCGCCTTTATCGCCCACCCCACCACCTCTTGTCTCACATCCCATGACCTCTCATGCCAAGTATAAAATCCACAAACTCATACATAAATCAGTCTTGCTACACAACATCCAACTGCAACCATACCCATTGAAGTGTCCAATTCCATTGAATCTAGTAACAAGAGACATGCCAAACAAGCTGAGTTTGATGCTCTCCCATATAACCACCCTTGGGATCTCATGTCATATGATCCATATATCCTATAACATTGTGGCTCCAAATGGGTGTTTAAAACAAAATACAAACAAGATGGTTCCTTGGACTTATACGATAGCCTGTCTAGTGGACAAATTTCATCAGCATCTCAGAGAGGATTACTATTTAACTTTCAGCCTAGTGGTAAAACCCACCCCTGATCATAGATCATAACCCTTGCAACTATCTATGAGTGGTCCCTCCGACAACTTCATGTTAACAATGCATTCTTGTAGGGACCTTTCAATGAAACAATGTACTTCTCCGTCCCATTTTATTTGTCTCGTTTGACTTTTCACACAGATTAAGAAAAATTTAGTTAATGATTTGAATCTAATAAATGATCCAATATTTTTACATTTATGCCCTTCAAGTAGTTTTTGCTGCATTTAATGCTTCACATTTTAAGTGTAAATAATGTAAATAGGAAGGATATTTGAAGAAATTTGACAACTAATGCACAAAGTTGACACTTATTTTGGGACAAACCAAAAGGAAACATGAACAAATAAAATTGGACGGAGGAGTATATGCAACAACCTTAAGGTTTTAAAGACACGAGTCATATATCCTCATCATGTGATCAGATTACGAACGTCGAATAATGGACTTAAACAACCACCACCCCTAGTGCATAGTATTCTAAACTTGGCATTATCCTCTCACTTGTTCGGAAATGTACGCGAGAACGCAACGGAATTTAAAATTTTATTTCCTTTTAACCCAGATCGACTTTGATTAAGCAATAAACAAATAAGTAGAAGACGGTGATTCCCTTGCTTGATCTAAAAGATCGACGCTTTGACCGTCTAAGGAGAGTAGTGATGCACAAAGGCGCCCAAGTGTTCGGCCTCTACCGGTGATCCACACGAATAGCCCGCCGGAATCCCATCATGGATTGCCATCAGAAAAACTCGGTTGCTAGACCGACTTTTTCTCTCTCTCAAAAACTCTCTCCAAGAAGCTCTCTATTTTTATTACAAGAACTATTAGCTCCTGGAATTGTGAAGATCGAAAGAGCTAGCAAAGCCTCCATTAAATAGGGGTGTTGGGCGCCATTCATATCCCAATCTGATTGGGAGAAACTTCCTAGTAGATTGAGGAGAAAGAAAACATTTTCCTAATAAAATAAGGAAAATATATTTAATTGATTTATCTCATTTAATATTCAATATATTATATTAGATATTTCAAATATATTGTCAATATCATATATTGATATATTTATCTTATTTCCATAAATCTATTTTTTTCAAAATCAATTAATATCTAATATATTAATATATGGTAATCTCATTAATTAAATTGCACAAACCAAATGTATCCAATACATACGGCGCCCCTTCCCCCACTAATTTGGGAATTGAGATTTTCTTTAATTAATATAATACCATGATTAATTAATTCACAAAATACATGTATATCATATATATATATATATATATATATATATATATATATATATATATATATATATATATATATATATATATATATATATATATATATATATACTTATGTATATTTAATTAATCAACATAATTAATATCTTGTATTACTATAACCACATTTTAATCCGGCTAGATGTTCTTATGTGTGTGACCCGATAGGCTTCCTGAATATGTTGGCCGTAGGCACAAAGTGCAAACTACTTAAAATGCCCTTCACACCTAACGATCACGGGATAGCATCTAGCAACACACCGTGACCCCAATCATCGGAAGAGTCAAATGCAATGACAACTACCTTTCATATGAAACAGTTACCGTGTAAATAGAATCCTATCGCTGTATTAATATCCATACGGTCGTACGTTGAGTGTAAAAATCAACGACCGTATCTTATAATCTGGATATCATGCTCTCTCGAAGTAACTCATTTACTTCCACTTTGCAAAGATTCATGAGAGTAAGACATTCCTTATAAGAAGGCCCATTCGGATATTCACCCCTACTGATAGGGTACGCGATTTCCGGACGACCAAACATGTATACTCCGCATGCCTCAGTATCATACCCAATCACTACCGCATGATCGCCCCGTGGCTAGGGGAAACCTCAATAGTGTCAAAGCATGACAATCCACACCGTGATGCCATGTAGACTCCGGTCGTAAGGATTTTTACACAATCGTCACATAGTGTGACACTTAACAAATGTAAGTGGGTCGATCCTAACGTATGCATTCTCTAATACACGCCCACGCATCGGTCCAAGTGTCTCTACACTTCGATAGATGAGATCTATCCACGCCTTGGGACGTAAGACATCTAATACGTATAGCCTGTTTGTACTATCAATGCCCTGCTTAATAGTACATTAGCTTGTAGACATTTAGGTATCAAACTTATTAAAGTGGTTAGAGATCTCATCAACCATAATCGCTGTCATGGTTGCTCTATCACATTTTAATACTAAGGACATTATCATATAACAATTCATAATTGGTTCATTAAAAGAACAAATATATAATAATGAAAAAGCCATTTATCACATGTATAGACATAAAAAATAGTTGAAATGATCTCGATAAGGTCGGATCTCGCCCCAACCCGATTGGGTTTAGAACACTATTTCAACAATCTCCCACTTGGCCTAAAACCAATCACTCGCACACACAAGACCAATTTTAAACACAAGAATCTCATTCAATACTCGCAACCAGCCTTAGCCGTGAACGGATCGCTATCCGTTGGGACTCAGACTATCTTCATACCATGCTTCAAATGACCAAGTCAAAATAAACTGCCTCTACACACATGAATCTCTAACGAGACCCTAGTCATTGCCTAAGCAATGAATCCACTTACTATATCAGCTATATAGAAAAGGTGGAAGAACCACACAAGGTTCGTGAATGAACCTTCTAGATCAATGTTCTGCTCCCGCTATTCCTCCAAGGCACTATTGTGTTTTGGCCTAGTCGTAGAATCTCCAGTGACTTCTAGCTAACAACATTTCCAAACCACTGGATCACTCAATCAAAGTGATCGCAAACCAGCATCGTAGCTCCCACTCGCTTTCATAAGACTCAAGATACACGTCTCAGATATCTATATTTAACCGATTCCAAGTTTCGATAAACTAGAAACCCACATTAACTTGTTTAATGATATTCTCGACATTCACAAGATTTACTTTCATACTTGCTAATAATTCTTCATGGACTATGAACATCTAGCATAACTTTTATTATGGTTCCTATCGCTTAGCAAAGGAAACATTCCATAAGCGCCATCTTTCACCTTATCTTTAGACTAATGTCCTAACATAGATAGATCTTGATCACACCGCTAGCATCCCCCTCATCACGATCTATGCTAAACTCTTTTAGCATCACATCTATATAGGTAAACTATAAACTAACAAAATTCAACCTATCACTATAGATTCTTATTTCAAAATTAAGAACTGCTAATCCAAGTGCTTTCGTAAAGACCTTGAACTACCAAACATTAATTTGATTGTGATAGGGGTGATAATTCATGTGAGAGATATCCAATAACTTACTCAAAAATTGTAACACACTCCCACTATCCCTCTTGCATATTGGGCTTATGAGTGTGACCCGATAGAATTCCGAATATATTGGCCGTAGGCACAAAGTGTAATTATGAAAATGCCCTTCACACCTAACGCTTATGGGATAGCGTCTACCAACACACCGTGACCCCCAGTCATCAGAAGAGTCAAATGCAATGACTACTACCTTTCATGTGAATCAGTTACCGTGTAAATAAAATCCTATCGTTGTAATAATATCCATACGGTCGTACGTCGAGAGTCAAACATCAACGACCGTATCTTATAATCTGGATATCATGCTCTCTTGAAGTAACTCATTTACTTCCATTTTGCAAAGATTCACGAGAGTAAGACATTCCGTATAAGAAGGCCATTTCGTATATTCACCCAAACTGATAGGGTACGCGATTTCCGGACGACCAAACACGTATACTCCGCATGCTTCAATGATCACACCCAATCACTACCGCATAATCGCCCCATGGCTAGGGGAAACCTCAATATTGTCAAAGCATGACAATCCACACCGTGATGCCATGTAGACTCCGCTCCTAAGGATAATTACTCAACCATCACATAGTGTGACACTTAACAGTGTAAGTGGGTCTGTCGAACGTACGCATTCTCTAATACACGCCCACGCATACCCAAGTGTCTCTACATTTCGATAGACATGATCTATCCCTGCCCTTAAAGACAAAAGATATCTAATACGTGCTAGTGTGTTTGTACTATCAATGCCCTGTTTAATAGTACATAAGCCTAGAGACATTTAAGTATCAAACTTATTAAAGTGATTAGAGATCTCATCAACCATAATCGCCTATCATGGTTTCTCTATCATAGTTTAATACTAAGGACGTTATCATATAACAATTCATAATTGGTTCTTTAAAAGAACACATATATAATAACCGAAAAGTCATTTATCATATGTATAAACATAAAGAAATAGTAGAAATGACCCGACCGGTCGGATCCGGTCCAACCCGATTGGGTTTAGGTCACTATTTCAACATCACTCGGGGTTTTCATAACTCTCAAGCGGATCCTCACTTTTTATTTATCATGGAGCATCTCGTATTGGCTATATGCTCGTATATGTTGATGATATCATCATTTAGTTTAGTAGTTTGTTCATCTCCTCTCAACGTTTTTCTGTCAATGATCTTGGCCATTTGACTTACTTTGTTGATATTTAGGAAGCAAAACCCCACACGGTCTTCGATATTTGTTCATATTATTAGTAAACTCGAATCCTAGACGATCGAACATGCATAAATCCTACATATGCTTAAATAATAGGGAAATGCTCTGTTGAGATCGGTGAATTTCACATACAACGAATTCGGGCTAAATTGCAATTTTAGTCCTCAGAGGTTGTCACATTTTTAGTTCTAGTCTTGTTTTTACTCCAATCACAATTTTAGTCCTATAGGTAGGCACGTTTTTTTGCAATTTTTGTCGTGTCTCGCCGGAATCGGATGACAGGGAACAAATTCCGGCCAAAATTTCTGACATAGCAATTACAACATGCCATTTCAAACTCTTTGTCCACCTAAGTAAATTTTGAAGCAAATTTTGGGTTATTTTGAGGTATTATACGATATTGCATCCCCTATTGTTTTTATGATGACCATGTTGATTGTGTTGCACAAATGAGTACTGGTATTACATCTCGTATTTACATCCCTGTTTTTAGCCCTACATTCGATTATCTACATGAACTCTAGAAGATAGTTGATATATAAAAGTAAGCTCTAGTGACAATCTACTAGATTTGTTCACAAAGATTATTTCTACATCTATTTTGGTAAAAATTGTTTTAGTCTTTGAATGCGTGACATTTGAAAGACTTTTGTCGCAAGAAAACGACAACTTCAAAACTATTTTGATTATTTGGTCCTAAAGATCAATGATCGTATTTTTTTTTCCTTTAAAAAGTCATTTCCCATACGGTTTTCATAATTAACTCAGATCGCGCGAGAATATCATTTCATCCATTTATTGATTGAGATTTTGTCTACTATCACTTGATAAAAGAAAATCATCCAACTTTATTGTATGAAGACAATGCATCTTGCATATCTCAATTGAATTGAGCGATATTAATGGGGATAGAAAATAACATATTTTAGCTAATTTATTATTTACTCATGATTTGTAAAAGAATGGAGAGAATAATGTATAGCAGATCCAGCCAACCGACAATCTGGCAGAATTATTTACCAAGACATTGCCGACTGCTAATTTGAAAGACTAGTGATCAAGAGCATTGAGATGCGACGTTTGAAAAATCCAAATTGATACTTTGTTTAGGAGGATCAGTGTAAATCAAATACAGATAAACATGCACTCTTTTCCTTAACTAAGATTTTTCCGACTTGGTTTTTTCTTAGTAAGGTTTTAATGAGACATATCATATCTATTGTATGTTGAATAATAGATATCCAATGAGAGTATTATAAAATAATATCATTGATAGATTATCTATTATTCTGATTGATTTATGTAGATTTTTATTCATTCAAATTATTGTGTTCACACCGTTATATCTACCGTAAATACCCCTTATTCCTTTGGACTTTCTTTGTAATTTTATTAGTTTTATGACAAAATTAATTTATTTGTGACAAGTAAACACGTGCTAGCTTAACCAAGTAGTTTGACTCAAATGATAAGTGAGCTTGAAATCAAGAGTTCACCTGTTTGATTCTCCTCTCATGGCGTCATGTTGAATGAGAGCTTTTGAGTAAGAGTCAGTCTGCAAAGCAAGACGACCAAACCCGAACTCAGTCGGACTACTGTTCTTGGATCACAAAACTTTAAGCAGAAGGAAAAAAAAAACATGGTAGCTTAATATATTTAAGGAAGGAAAATCAAAGTCAAAGGTAGATTTCCTTCTAGAAAGTCTGGGTCGATGTCAAGCAGGAAAGATAATTCAACGATGTAAGAAATTAGTCCTTCTAGAAAAGAAAAAAAAAAAAAAAAAAAAAAAGAAAGAGGCGCGTAGAGTTTCACTATATAAGCTGGTTGGCCTTCAACCTTTTGTTTCATTAATTCACTTCTTCAACGTTTCTTACATTTATTAACAGAAACCCTTACGCCTTATAATTATAAAGGAAACCAGATATCCATCCAGGAATTATTTACTATCTTCAATGGCTCCCACAAAAGTCTATATCATGTATGTAATTTTTCATTTTTGTTCCATTTTTCTTTTCCTCTCGGAAACAGAGTCGCTTGGGCATGCGGCATGCAAATAATATATACCGTATATATGTTTAGTTATTGGTTTGTTAATTTCAATCCTGCAATTAATGCAGACTTTTAATTTCTGACCGCACTTAGCTTGTTAATCTTCTGTTTTGGAATCTAATTACTGTACGTTCGAATTTTGATTCGTTTTCAGTTACTACTCTATGTATGGACATATTGAGAGACTTGCCCAAGAAATTAAGAAAGGAGCCGACACCGTCGAAGGAGTTGAGGCTACATTATGGCAGGTGCCCGAGACCCTTCCTGAAGAAGTTCTTCAGAAAATGGGCGCTCCCAAAAAGAGTGATGTGCCCGTGATCAGGATTGACCAGCTTCCAGAGGCCGACACATTCATTTTTGGCTTCCCTACTAGATTTGGCATGATGCCTGCCCAGTTCAAAGCATTCTTTGATGCAACCGGAGGTCTATGGCAGCAAGGGAAGTTAGTTGGGAAAGGTGCAGGAATTTTCTATTCCACCGGAAGTCAGGGCGGCGGTCAAGAGACTACAGCGTGAGCACTCAAAACCGTTCCATTTGTGATATAATGTTATTTTCTTTTATCTAATATATATGTGATATAAGGTTGTCTAACATATTCATGTACGTGTTTTACAGTTTGACGACTATCACACAATTCGCTAATCATGCAATGATTTACATTCCAATTGGATACACATCCGGAGCCGGAATGGTCAATTTAGATGTGGTGAAAGGTGGAAGCCCATATGGTGCTGGAACTATTGCCGAAAATGGAACCCTAGCCGCTAAAGGTCCAAATGATCTCGAATTGGAGACAGCTTTTCACCAAGGGAAATACACCGCCGAATCGCCAAGAAGCTCAAAGGGACTGCTTGATCAGTTCACTTCATTAATGCATTATGTACTTTCTTTTAAGTCCACGTTGTTGTAGTTCAAAAAAAAATATTTACAGTTTGTGTTCCTTTTTCTCAATTACTGAGTTATTGCAAACCTTGTAGCTGCAATTTAAACATCTCTTAAGCAGCATGTATCGATTGATTATCATTTTAATTTAATGACATTTCACATCATTTTATATGATCATTCTAATTCTCCTTATGTTTTGTTACTTTGTTTCCGTAGTCTAGCAAGCAGAAGATCTCACATCCATAATTTTGTTGCGACGTAGGTAATTGGGGTTTCCGTTTAAACTTAGCCTATCTCAAACTAATAATTAAATTATCAAGATATCATTGATTGGAATTCGATTTTTCACCGGGGTGAGTAGTGTATGATATGCAATCGGGAGCTTAATCGTGTTGAACCAAGAGAATCTCATCGAGGTGAGGACGTGAGGAGACACAGAGTGGTTGTATGCACCTGTATGAGGACAATTACTAAATTGGAAGGGTTTCACCATCAACACCGACACAAGATCTCTAATGGATGGTTGAAAGGCTAATGTCATTCTCATGAAACTATAGGAGATAATCACTTGAACTCACATATCTTGGCTAGCACATTACATATTTAACTTTTAATCTGTTTATTAATTTTGCATGCCTTAAATCATTTTACTCATTCATGCACTTCGTTGATTTGAACTAAAAGAATACGATTGCTCGGTACTTAACCTCACAACCTTGTGGATTCGACCTTGACTCACCTACCTAGATTACAATTGACCCGACATTCATGTTGGTGATTTCGGACACCTAGAAAAGTCCAATCAAGAGGCATTGTTGATGGAAAGTCTTTTTTGAGGGGTAGAAGAATGTGTCCAAAGCTAAAGAGTTGAAATTGATCAAGAATTTTTGGTATTTTCACCCTACCTTCACTTCATATGCATTTTGATCCACTTTACAGGCATTTGTTGTACTGGACATCTCAAAGAATTTGTAGGTAATTGAATGAGCTTTCCACGCGAGTCACTCAAATTAGAGCTCTTCACGCAATCATATCGCCGAATTTACAAGATGTATCGCTGCTATTGCAATCATAATCCGCACGCACCCGGAGAAGTATGGACGTACGCCTTACCGGAAAAAATGTATATCCGTATATTAATCGATTTTTTGGTGGAATTTGTGGATGTGTGAATAGTGCTATTGTGCTTTCAAAAAAAAAAAAGATTAGTGCTATTTTGATAATGGATTATTGGAGAGACAAACGGGTGCTAATACCGGGTTTTGAAGATTCGAGAGATCAATGAGATTAAAATCACCTAATGGAGTTAACAATTGGCAGCCCCACGTGCCAAATTTGTGCTAAAACAGTCATACGGCCCCACTTGTTCTCTTCGATATGCGTGCTTACCACCAACCGGTATCTCGCCCTCTTCCACCTCGCCCCCACAAGCATATACGGGTACACCCATCCCGGCTCGATTGGATTGCGGATACGGAGGCTACTCATCATCTCACTCATGACCTTCAAATCTCAACCTATCATCTGCATCTTATGTTGGGCCCGACAATGTGCATGTAGCGACGATACATGTTTATTTATTACTCATTATGGCTCTTCTTTTGTATGTGCTCCTCCCGCCTTTTTTTTATTTATCTAATATCCTTGTTAGCTCTTCTATTACCCGAAACCTTTTATCTCAGACATAAGTTTGCCTCTCGATAATAACGTGTACTTTCAATTTCATGGGTCGTACTTTATATAAAAGATTATTCGAGACACGCCCATCTCGGGGGGATTTGTTAAGGATGAACTCATCACTTATCCACCCCGCCCCACCGACCCTCCACCCTCCCCAAGCTCTTAACTCCTCTCTCACTTCGTGCTCGCCAAGCCATAAAAGGTCTATCCACTTTTACTCCTACTAAACCGCCCCGCGATGTGTGTGCCATGTGTCAGTTAGCTAAGAGTCACCACTTCCCGTTATATATACACCTCTGATTTTACCTTTACTGCGCCTCCTTTGGACCTGATTTACTCTGATGTATGGGGCCCCCGTTCTGAACCCTTCGTTTATGGTTCCCGTTACTCTGTTAGTTTTCACGATGACTTTACCAAATACTTATGGCTTTATCCACTGAAAAATAAATCTGATGTTGAAACGATCTTTCCTGACTTTCTTGCTATGATTGAACGTCAGTTCAACACCAAACTCAAATCTATCTAAACGATAAGGGGTGGTGAGTATCGCCGTGTTTCCACTCTTCTTACTTCTCTTGGCATCCGGCATCTCCATTCTTGTCTCTACACCCACGAACAAGTTGGTGCCATTGAGCGCCGCCACCGTCAAATTATTGAAGTCGGCCTTTCTCTTCTTGCCCAATCCAACATTCTGCTTCCTTATTAGGAGGATGTCTTTATAACTGCCACATATATCATCAATCGTCTTCCCACCAAAGTCCTACATGATAAGTCTCCTTTGAAATGGTCCACCATCGACCTCCTCGACTATACTTTTCCTTCGGGTCTTTGGGTGTGTGTGTTGGTCCTATCTCCGTCCCTACAACCACCATAAGACTGATTTTTCGCTCCAAAACTCGCATCTTTCTCGGATATAGTCCTTCCCACCATGCTTATAAATGTCTGAACTTGCCTCTCGGCCGTATTCACATTGCCCGTCCACGTGGTCTTTGACGAATCTATTTTCCCATATACACCATTTCCTTCAAAACCCACTCTCGATACACTTACTGCATCGCTCCCTATCTCTCTCTGCCTCGCACTTCCACCACTTCCTCCTCCTTTGTCGGCTCGCTCCAATCCGGCCGTACCTCCTCTCGCCCCGCGCTCCCGAGCCTTCCCCACCCACCTCTCCTGTGTCCATTTCGACCTCGGCCTCTCCGACCTCGTCCACACGACCCAACCGGCTCCACACACACCATGGTTACTCGTGACCAAAACCAACTCCCTCAAGCCTATCTTTTGGCCTTGACTTTATCGCTACCCACTTCCTAAAGCCCTTGTTGCTTCTACCGACTCCTGGACCCAACTGTATACCAAAGCTTCTAAACACTCAAATTGGCGTAATTCTATGAGAGAGGAAATTGATGCGTTGTTGCGAATCACACTTGGGACCTTGTTCCTACGACTCTTCCGTGAATATTGTTGGCAATAAATGGGTTACACAACTAAGCATCATGTAGATGGGCGTTTTGAGGTCACAAGCCTCGCCTTGTGGCCAAGGGTTTTCTTCAGGCAAAAGGCATGGATTTTACCAACACCTTTAGTCCAGCTTGTCAAGCCGGTCATGATTCATGTGCTTCTCTCTCTTGCAATTTCTCAAGGTTGGTCTCTTCGACAAGTAGATATTCAAAATGCCTTTCTTCATGGGCATTTATCTCGAGACCGCTTATATGTAGCGGTGAGCCACAAGGGTTTATTCACCTTGATTATGTCTCGCCGCGCCGCCAGCAGCTTTTACGGCCTTCGCCAGGCCCTCATGCGTGGTTTTCTCGATTTACTAACGTGCTCTCTCGGTTTGGCTTTGTTGGATCCAAAGCTCACACCTCTTTATACATCTACTCTCGTGGTGGTGCTCGTGTCTTTATATTTATTTATGTGGTTGACATTATTATTACTGGCTCTTCGTCTTCTCTTGTTGAGCATGTTATCTCGTATCTTGGTCGGTATTTTCCGGTTAAGGACTTTGGTTCGCTATCCTATTTTCTTGGTATTGAGGTGCTCCCCACCTCCGATGGTTTATATCTCACTCAACGCAAGTATATTTTTTAGCTTCTGCGGCGTGCTTCTTTTGACAAGGCTAAGCCTTGTCAGACACCTATGTCAACCTCCACCCAGCTCACTCTTGATAATGGACCTCCTTGCTCTGACCCTTCTCTTTACCGCACCATCGTAGGCGGCTTGCAGTATCTTAGCTTCACGCAGCCTGACATAGCCTTTCCGGTTCATAAGGTTAGCAAATACATGCATTCTCCTACTGAAGCCCATTTGGTCACTGTTAAACGCATTCTCCGGTATCTCATGCACACTATCTCGGATGGCCTCTTCTTCACTCGCCGTTCCTCTCTCACTCCTAGAGATTTCTTTGATTCTAACTGGGCCTCTGATCGTGATGATCGTAGCTCTATTGGGGCGTATTGTGTTTTTCTCGGGGATATTCTTGTCATTGGCACTCTAAGCGACTTGACCGTCTTCAAAAAGTAGCACCGAAGCTAAATATAAGACACTTTCTAATACCACAGCTACACTGCAGTTGCTATGCAGCCTTCTTCATGATATGCAGGTTCCTCTTTCCTCTCCGCCTACCCTTTGGTGTGATAATATTGGGGCCACTTACCTTGCTCATAATCCAGCTTTTCCACACCCGCATTTAACACATAGAGATGGATTTCCATCACGTTCGTGAGTTGTTTGCCGCCCGTAAGCGCGCTATCTCCTTCATTACTTCGAAGGATCAATTGGCCGATCTCCTTACAAAGCCGTTGGCTCAGCATCGTTTTACAAGTTTGAAGGTCAATCTCCGTGTCCAGTCACTTCCCACGGGATTGAGGGGGCGTGTCGAGGATAATATAGTTTGAATGTTATTTGAGTTTTATTATTTACTATAAATATTATTATTGTCATATTTATCTTTTAGAGTGGCTTATTGACTAAGTCACCGAACACTATATATTTGTACTCTCGAAAAATCATATTGAATCAATGAAATACAATACACTTTGAATCATGCATGTAGCAGGCCCACACAGAGCAGTTTCAAATTAGTCTTGATCCGATCGCATCAAATCCGGCCAGCAACAGAAACATAAATCGAGAGCTTAATAGTGTTGAACCAGTAGAATCTCATCGAGGTGAGGACGTGAGGGAGACACAGAGTGGTTGTATGCACCTGTATGAGGGACAATTACTAAATTGGAAGGGTTTCAGCATCAACACTGACACAAGATCTCTAATGGATGGTTGAAAGGCTAATGTCATTCTCATGAAACTATAGGAGATAATCACTTGAACTCACATATCTTGGCTAGCACATTACATATTTAACTTTTAATCTGTTTATTAATTTTGCATGTCATAAATCATTTTACTCATTCTTGCACTTTGTTGACTTGAACCAAAAGAATACGATTGCTCGGTACTTAACCTCACAACCTTGTGGATTCGACCTTCAATCATCTACCTAGACTACAATTGACCCGACATTCATGTTGGTGGTTTCGAACTCCAATCAAGAGGCATTGTTGATGGAAAGTCTTTTTTAAGGGGTAGAAGAATGTGTCCAAAGCTAAAGAGTTGAAATTGATCAAGAATTTTTGGTATTTTCACCCTACCTTCACTTCATATGCATTTTGATCCACTTTACAGGCATTTGTTGGACTGAACATATCAAAGAATTTGTAGGTAATTGAACGAGCTTTCCACGCGAGTCACTCAAATTAGAGCTCTTCACGCAATCATATCGCCGAATTTCTGAAGATGTATCAGTGCTATTGCAATCTGCGAATCCGGCGCGCGCCGGAGAAGTATGGACGCACGCCTTACCGGAAAAAATGTATATCCGTATATTAATCGATTTTTATGATGTGTGGTTCCTATATAAACGTCCTTTACAGTATTTTGACAATATTAAGCAGTAGATAGTCGAATTTTCTTCCTCTTGAACCCTAGATTAGCTAAAAACATATTCTCTCTTTGAATTGCATAGCTAGTTGCAAGATTGTTGCTTTTGGATTCGACTTTCTGGGGAGAGACTGACAATTTCTCAACGGGCTTCATCCGGAGTGTCAATTTTATTCACTTTTACATCATGGTAACTTCTTTCCATTGTTTTTCATTTTAATGGCTTAAAATCTTGCTACGGCCTAATATAAGTCCATTTACACCTTTTCACACGAGTTTAAGAATGTAGTTAAGTGTCATTAATTTTAATGATAAAAGTCTAGAGACCCTTTGACTCTTATTAATGTAATTGTTATAAAGTAGGTGGATGTATAATGAATTAGGGGTAAAAGGAAGAAAAATATAATAAATGCTCCATTGTTATTCTAAAGAGACTTGTAGTATGAGACAAATTCAAAAAACTAAACGGATTTACGTTTTGGGACAATGAGTATTTCTTTATGTTTATGAGTAGCTAAGTTAATTTATAGCCAAATTATGTGACGGTCAATGAAATCGATGTCTTGATATATGAATTGGGAATATGGTGTGCGTAAGATAGAGTTTTTGAATTTTGTGTCGTAAAAATTATGCCTATGGGTTGAATTAAATTGATCACTTATTTCATTAATCTACACACGATCTTTACATATGTGTTTTATGCGAGAGTGTGAGAAAAGAGGTTTTGGGATCGCTAGGTTAAATTGGTCAAGGTGTTCGGGTCCGGTTTCTTGAGTGGGGTTTTCGGTTTAAATTGAGGGTCTCTAGAACTTATTCATGTTTGGTTAGTTAAATCCTGATGATCGATCATTGACCCGTAGCATGTGACTTAATATGTGATTCTTTTATCGAAATGAAATTAAAATGCACTTATAGCTTCAACTTTATGAATCATGGTGATTAGAGAAAGATTATGGTAGACAGATGTTGATTCATTATCCAAAACCCATACAATTAACTTCAAGGCGAAATCTAAAGGTTGTTCATGGTAGTGTAAGGTATGACAGTCCTGGCGTTTCTTTGACCCGATCTACCAAATGGCCAGGACCGTCATCCCTTACTCTACCATGAACAACCTACTCTGGGATTGTAATTGATCGCATTTTCAACTATTGTTGACCTAAACTAAGCATAACTCAACTATTTTTGCCCATTCCATACGTGCTCGGCCTTAGACTTCTTCTTAGTCCGATTCTTCAACATTTCACTCGAAATTTTTCCTTAACGCTTGGAATACTTTGTAAGTTTCAAATATTTCAAAAAACACAACGCAAAGTACTACCGATTTCCGGGATAATTATTAAAAATACCAAATTTAAAAACCACGAACCACATGACATGAAATTAACACAAATTGTTCGTGATTCATCACAAGAATTATTGGATTTAGCCCATAATAGGAGTAATGTTGATGCCTTAATTGTTTTAATTTCGACCGTCATCACACTCCACCACACAAAGTGCCTACATTTGCCTAGATCCCCACACACTATGAGTTTATGTCTCTCGCCATGTACAATTTGTTGAACTGTATTCCTTTTACTTGTCTACAAAGTGATATGGGCGCCCTCTAGATCATATCACCCTTGTTTCCACTTGGATACCTCCATCTGCACCTTCTGCCGATCATCCTCTTAACGCATCTCTTCCCATACCCGATCCACCCCACCCTCCCCCTCCTCACACCGCCTTTATTGCCCACCCCACCACCTCTTGTCTCACATCCCATGACCTCTCATGCCAAGTATAAAATCCATAAACTCATACATAAATCAGTCTTGCTACACAACATCCAACTGCAACCATACCCATTGAAGTGTCCAATTCCATTGAATCTAGTAACAAGAGACATGCCAAACAAACTGAGTTTGATGCTCTCCCATATAACCACCCTTGGGATCTCATGTCATATGATCCATATATCCTATAACATTGTGGCTCCAAATGGGTGTTTAAAACAAAATACAAACAAGATGGTTCCTTGGACTTATACGATAGCCTGTCTAGTGGACAAATTTCATCATCATCTCAGAGAGGATTACTATTTAACTTTCAGCCTAGTGGTAAAACCACCCTGATCATAGATCATAACCCTTGCAACTATCTATGAGTGGTCCCTCCGACAACTTCATGTTAACAATGCATTCTTGTAGGGACCTTTCAATGAAACAATGTACTTTCTCCGTCCCATTTTATTTGTATGCCGTTTGACTTTTCACACAGATTAAGAAAAATTTAGTTAATGATTTGAATCTAATAAATGATCCAATATTTTTACATTTATGCCCTTCAAGTAGTTTTTGCTGCATTTAATGCTTCACATTTTAAGTGTAAATAATGTAAATAGGAAGGATATTTGAAGAAATTTGACAACTAATGCACAAAGTTGACACTTATTTTGGGACAAACCAAAAAGAAACATGAACAAATAAAATTGGACGGAGGGAGTATATGCAACAACCTTAAGGTTTTAAAGACACGAGTCATATATCCTCATCATGTGATCGATTACTGACGTCGAATAATGGACTTAAACAACCACCACCCCTAGTGCATAGTATTCTAAACTTGGCATTATCCTCTCACTTGTTCGGAAATGTACGCGAGAACGCAGCGGAATTTAAAATTTTATTTCCTTTTAACCCAGATCGACTTTGATTAAGCAATAAACAAATAAGTAGAAGACGGTGATTCCCTTGCTTGATCTAAATGATCGACGCTTTGACCGTCTAAGGAGAGTAGTGATGCACAAAGGCGCCCAAGTGTTCGGCCTCTACCGGTGATCCACACGAATAGCCCGCCGGAATCCCATCATGGATTGCCATCAGAAAAACTCGGTTGCTAGACCGACTTTTTCTCTCTCTCAAAAACTCTCTCCAAGAAGCTCTCTATTTTTATTACAAGAACTATTAGCTCCTGGAATTGTGAAGATCGAAAGAGCTAGCAAAGCCTCCATTAAATAGGGTGTTGGGGCGCCTCATTCATATCCCAATCTGATTGGGAGAAACTTCCTAGTAGATTAAGGAGAAAGAAAACATTTTCCTAATAAAATAAGGAAAATATATTTAATTGATTTATCTCATTTAATATTCAATATATTATATTAGATATTTCAAATATATTGTCAATATCATATATTGATATATTTATCTTATTTCCATAAATCTATTTTTTTCAAAATCAATTAATATCTAATATATTAATATATGGTAATCTCATTAATTAAATTGCACAAACCAAATGTATCCAATACATACATGCGCCCCTTCCCCACTAATTTGGGAATTGAGATTTTCTTTAATTAATATAATACCATGATTAATTAATTCACAAAATACATGTATATCATATATATATATATATATATATATATATATATATATATATATATATACATACATCTTATGTATATTTAATTAATCAACATAATTAATATCTTGTATTATATTTATTCATAATAAATAAATACCACCATATTAATTTACCACTATAACCCTTATAGTATGAGACAAATTCTTTCCTTTTTTGGTTGTCAACTATAACCACATTTTAATCCGGCTAGATGTTCTTATGTGTGTGACCCGATAGGCTTCCGAATATGTTGGTCGTAGGCACAAAGTGCAAACTACGAAAATGCCCTTCACACCTAACGATCACGGGATAGCATCTAGCAACACACCGTGACCCCCAATCATCGGAAGAGTCAAATGCAATGACAACTACCTATCATATGAAACTGTTACCGTGTAAATAGAATCCTATCGCTGTATTAATATCCATACGGTTAAACGCGTTGAGTGTAAAAATCAACGACCGTATCTTATAATCTGGATATCATGCTCTCTCGAAGTAACTCATTTACTTCCACTTTGCAAAGATTCATGAGAGTAAGACATTCCTTATAAGAAGGCCCATTCGGATATTCACCCCTACTGATAGGGTACGCGATTTCCGGACGACCAAACATGTATACTCCGCATGCCTCAGTATCATACCCAATCACTACCGCATGATCGCCCCGTGGCTAGGGGAAGCCTCAATAGTGTCAAAGCATGACAATCCACACAGTGATGCCATGTAGACTCCGGTCGTAAGGATTTTTACACAATCGTCACATAGTGTGACACTTAACAGTGTAAGTGGGTCAGTCTAACGTATGCATTCTCTAATACACGTCCACGTACTGTCCAAGTGTCTCTACACTTCGATAGATGAGATCTATCCCTGCCCTTAAGGACAGAAGACATCTAATACGTGCTAGCCTGTTTGTACTATCAATGCCCTGTTTAATAGTACATTAGCCTAGAGACATTTAGGTATCAAACTTATTAAAGTGGTTAGAGATCTCATCAACCATAATCGCCTGTCATGGTTGCTCTATCACATTTTAATACTAAGGACATTATCATATAACAATTCATAATTGGTTCATTAAAAGAACAAATATATAATAACAGAAAAGCCATTTATCACATGTATAGACATAAAAAAATAGTTGAAATGATCTGATAAGGTCGGATCCTGTCCAACCCGATTGGGTTTAGAACACTATTTCAACAATCTCCCACTTGGCCTAAAACCAATCACTCGCACACACAAGACCAATTTTAAACACAAGAATCTCATTCAATACTCGCAACCAGCCTTAGCCGTGAACGGATCGCTATCCGTGGGGACTCAGACTATCTTCATACCATGCTTCAAATGACCAAGTCAAAATAAACTGCCTCTACACACATGAATCTTTAACGAGACCCTAGTCATTGCCTAAGCAATGAATCCACTTACTATATCAGCTATATAGAAAAGGTGGAATAACCACACAAGGTTAAGTGAATGAACCTTCTAGATCAATGTTCGCTCCCCGCTATTCCTCCAAGGCACTTTATTGTGTTTTGGCTGAGTCGTAGAATCTCCAGGTGACTTCTAGCTAACAACATTTCCAGCCCACTGGATCACTCAATCAAAGTATTTCGCAAACCCAGATCAGTAGCTCCCACTCGCCTTCATAAGACTCAGGATACACGTCTGTATATCTATATTTAACCGATTCCAAGTTTCGATAAACTAGGAAACCCACATTAACTTGTTTAATGATATTCTCGACATTCACAAGATTTACTTTCATACTTGCTAATAATTCTTCATGGACTATGAACATCTAGCATAACTTTTATTATGGTTCCTATCGCTTAGCAAAGGAAACATTCCATAAGCGTCATCTTTCACCTTATCTTTAGGACTAATGTCCTAACATAGATAGATCTTGAGCACACCGGCTAGCAGTATCCCCTGTCACGATCTATGCTAAACTCTTTTAGCATCACATCTATATAGGTAAACTATAAACTAACAGCAATTCAACCTATCACTATAGATTCTTATTTCAAAATTAAGAACCGCTAAATCCAGTGCTTTCGTAAAGACCTTGAACTACCAAACATTAATTTGATTGTGATAGGGGTGATAATTCATGTGAGAGATATCCAATAACTTACTCAAAAATTGTAACACACTCCCACTATCCCTCTTGCACATTGGGCTTATGAGTGTGACCCGATAGAATTCCGAATATATTGGCCGTAGGCACAAAGTGTAATTATGAAAATGCCCTTCACACCTAACGCTTATGGGATAGCGTCTACCAACACACCGTGACCCCCAGTCATCAGAAGAGTCAAATGCAATGACTACTACCTTTCATGTGAATCAGTTACCGTGTAAATAAAATCCTATCGTTGTAATAATATCCATACGGTCGTACGTCGAGAGTCAAACATCAACGACCGTATCTTATAATCTGGATATCATGCTCTCTTGAAGTAACTCATTTACTTCCACTTTGCAAAGATTCACGAGAGTAAGACATTCCGTATAAGAAGGCCATTTCGTATATTCACCCAAACTGATAGGGTACGCGATTTCCGGACGACCAAACACGTATACTCCGCATGCTTCAGTATCACACCCAATCACTACCGCATAATCGCCCCATGGCTAGGGGAAACCTCAATATTGTCAAAGCATGACAATCCACACCGTGATGCCATGTAGACTCCGCTCCTAAGGATAATTACTCAACCATCACATAGTGTGACACTTAACAGTGTAAGTGGGTCTGTCGAACGTACGCATTCTCTAATACACGTCCACGTACAGTCCAAGTGTCTCTACATTTCGACTATCCCTGCCCTTAAAGACAAAAGATATCTAATACGTGCTAGTGTGTTTGTACTATCAATGCCCTGTTTAATAGTACATAAGCCTAGAGACATTTAAGTATCAAACTTATTAAAGTGATTAGAGATCTCATCAACCATAATCGCCTATCATGGTTTCTCTATCATAGTTTAATACTAAGGACGTTATCATATAACAATTCATAATTGGTTCTTTAAAAGAACACATATATAATAACCGAAAAGTCATTTATCATATGTATAAACATAAAGAAATAGTAGAAATGACCCGACCCGGTCGGATCCGGTCCAACCCGATTGGGTTTAGGTCACTATTTCAACATCACTCAGGGTTTTCATAACTCTCAAGCGGATCCCTCACTTTTTATTTATCATGGAGCATCTCGTATTGGCTATATGCTCGTATATGTTGATGATATCATCATTTAGTTTAGTAGTTTGTTCATCTCCTCTCTCAACGTTTTTCTGTCAATGATCTTGGCCATTTGACTTACTTTGTTGATATTTAGGAAGCAAAAACCCCACACGGTCTTCGATATTTGTTCATATTATTAGTAAACTCGAATCCTAGACGATCGAACATGCATAAATCCTACATATGCTTAAATAATAGGGAAATGCTCTGTTGAGATCGGTGAATTTCACATACAACGAATTCGGGCTAAATTGCAATTTTAGTCCTGTAGGTTGTCACATTTTTAGTTCTAGTCTTGTTTTTACTCCAATCACAATTTTAGTCCTATAGGTAGGCACGTTTTTTTGCAATTTTTGTCGTGTCTCGTCGGAATCGGATGACAGGGAACAAATTCCGGCCAAAATTTCTGACATAGCGATTACAACATGCCATTTCAAACTCTTTGTCCACCTAAGTAAATTTTGAAGCAAATTTTGGGTTATTTTGAGGTATTATACGATATTACATCCCCTATTGTTTTTATGATGACCATGTTGATTGTGTTGCACAAATGAGTCTGGTATTACATCTCGTATTTACATCCCTGTTTTTAGCCCTACATTCGATTATCTACATGAACTCTAGAAGATAGTTGATATATAAAAGTAAGCTCTAGTGACAATCTACTAGATTTGTTCACAAAGATTATTTCTACATCTATTTTGGTAAAAAATTGTTTTAGTGCTGGAATGCGTACATTTGAAAGACTTTTGTCGTCAATAAAAACGACAACTTCAAAACTATTTTGATTATTTGGTCCTAAAGATCAATGACTGTACTTTTTTTCCTTTAAAAAAGTCATTTCCCATACGGTTTTCATAATTAACTCAGATCGCGCGAGAATATCATTTCATCCATTTATTGATTGAGATTTTGTCTACTATCACTTGATAAAAGAAAATCATCCAACTTTATTGTATGAAGACAATGCATCTTGCATATCTCAATTGAATTGAGCGATATTAATGGGGATAGAAAATAACATATTTTAGCTAATTTATTATTTACTCATGATTTGTAAAAGAATGGAGAGAATAATGTATAGCAGATCCAGCCAACCGACAATCTGGCAGAATTATTTACCAAGACATTGCCGACTGCTAATTTGAAAGACTAGTGATCAAGAGCATTGAGATGCGACGTTTGAAAAATCCAAATTGATACTTTGTTTAGGAGGATCAGTGTAAATCAAATACAGATAAACATGCACTATTTTCCTTAACTAAGATTTTTCCGACTTGGTTTTTTCTTAGTAAGGTTTTAATGAGACATATCATATCTATTGTATGTTGAATAATAGATATCCAATGAGAGTATTATAAAATAATATCATTGATAGATTATCTATTATTCTGATTGATTTATGTAGATTTTTATTCATTCAAATTATTGTGTTCACACCGTTATATCTACCGTAAATACCCCTTATTCCTTTGGACTTTCTTTGTAATTTTATTAGTTTTATGACAAAATTAATTTATTTGTGACAAGTAAACACGTGCTAGCTTAACCAAGTAGTTTGACTCAAATGATAAGTGACTTGAGAATGCCTAAGGAGTTCACCGGTTTGATTCTCCTCTGCGGCGTCATGTTGAATGAGAGCTTTTGAGTAAGAGTCAGGTCTGCAAGCACGACCAAACCCGA
Source organism: Gentiana macrophylla (assembly GCA_026214975.1). NCBI lineage: Eukaryota > Viridiplantae > Streptophyta > Magnoliopsida > Gentianales > Gentianaceae > Gentiana > Gentiana macrophylla. The sequence continues at coordinate 18,490,507 of CM047808.1, read as the reverse complement.
ACTCCGAATTAGTCGGACCAGTTGGTTCCGGATACAAAAGGCTTTAAGCAGAAGGAAGAAAAAAAAAAACATGGTAGCTTAATATATTTAAGGAAGGAAAAATCAAAGTCAAAGGTAGATTTCCCTTCTAGAAAGTCTGGGTCGATGTCAAGCAGGAAAGATAATTCAACGATGTAAGAAATTAGTCCTTCTAGAAAGAAAAAAAAAAGAAAAAGAAAAAGAAAGAGGCGCGTAGAGTTTCACTATATAAGCTGGTTGGCCTTCAACCTTTTGTTTCATTAATTCACTTCTTCAACGTTTCTTACATTTATTAACAGAAACCCTTACGCCTTATAATTATAAAGGAAACCAGATATCCATCCAGGAATTATTTACTATCTTCAATGGCTCCCACAAAAGTCTATATCATGTATGTAATTTTTCATTTTTGTTCCATTTTTCTTTTCCTCTCGGAAACAGAGTCGCTTGGGCATGCGGCATGCAAATAATATATACCGTATATATGTTTAGTTATTGGTTTGTTAATTTCAATCCTGCAATTAATGCAGACTTTTTAATTTCTGACCGCACTTAGCTTGTTAATCTTCTGTTTTGGAATCTAATTACTGTACGTTCGAATTTTGATTCGTTTTCAGTTACTACTCTATGTATGGACATATTGAGAGACTTGCCCAAGAAATTAAGAAAGGAGCCGACACCGTCGAAGGAGTTGAGGCTACATTATGGCAGGTGCCTGAGACCCTTCCTGAAGAAGTTCTTCAGAAAATGGGCGCTCCCAAAAGAGTGATGTGCCCGTGATCAGGATTGACCAGCTTCCAGAGGCCGACACATTCATTTTGGCTTCCCTACTAGATTTGGCATGATGCCTGCCCAGTTCAAAGCATTCTTTGATGCAACCGGAGGTCTATGGCAGCAAGGGAAGTTAGTTGGGAAAGGTGCAGGAATTTTCTATTCCACCGGAAGTCGAGGCGGCGGTCAAGAGACTACAGCGTGAGCACTCAAAACCGTTCCATTTGTGATATAATGTTATTTTCTTTTATCTAATATATATGTGATATAAGGTTGTCTAACATATTCATGTACGTGTTTTACAGTTTGACGACTATCACACAATTCGCTAATCATGCAATGATTTACATTCCAATTGGATACACATCCGGAGCTGGAATGGTCAATTTAGATGTGGTGAAAGGTGGAAGCCCATATGGTGCTGGAACTATTGCCGAAATGGAACCCTAGCCGCTAAAGGTCCAAATGATCTCGAATTGGAGACAGCTTTTCACCAAGGGAAATACACCGCCGGAATCGCCAAGAAGCTCAAAGGGACTGCTTGATCAGTTCACTTCATTAATGCATTATGTACTTTCTTTTAAGTCCACGTTGTTGTAGTTCAAAAAAAAATATTTACAGTTTGTGTTCCTTTTTCTCAATTACTGAGTTATTGCAAACCTTGTAGCTGCAATTTAAACATCTCTTAAGCAGCATGTATCGATTGATTATCATTTTAATTTAATGACATTTCACATCATTTTATATGATCATTCTAATTCTCCTTATGTTTTGTTACTTTGTTTCCGTAGTCTAGCAAGCAGAAGATCTCACATCCATAATTTTGTTGCGACGTAGGTAATTGGGGTTTCCGTTTAAACTTAGCCTATCTCAAACTAATAATTAAATTATCAAGATATCATTGATTGGAATTCGATTTTTCACCGGGGTGAGTAGTGTATGATATGCAATCGGGAGCTTAATCGTGTTGAACCAGTAGAATCTCATCGAGGTGAGGGCGTGAGGGAGACCGTGAGTGGTTGTATGCACCTGTATGAGGGACAATTACTAAATTGGAAGGGTTTCACCATCAACAACGACACAAGATCTCTAATGGATGGTTGAAAGGCTAATGTCATTCTCATGAAACTATAGGAGATAATCACTTGAACTCACATATCTTGGCTAGCACATTACATATTTAACTTTTAATCTGTTTATTAATTTTGCATGCCTTAAATCATTTTACTCATTCATGCACTTCGTTGATTTGAACCAAAGAATACGATTGCTCGGTACTTAACCTCACAACCTTGTGGATTCGACCTTGACTCACCTACTAGATTACAATTGACCCGACATTCATGTTGGTGATTTGAGACACCTAGAAAAGTCAATCAAGAGGCATTGTTGATGGAAAGTCTTTTTGAGGGTAGAAGAATGTGTCCAAAGCTAAAGAGTTGAAATTGATCAAGAATTTTTGGTATTTTCACCACGCCTTCACTTCATATGCATTTTGATCCACTTTACAGGCATTTGTTGTACTGGACATCTCAAAGAATTTGTAGGTAATTGAATGAGCTTTCCACGCGAGTCACTCAAATTAGAGCTCTTCACGCAATCATATCGCCGAATTTCTGAAGATGTATCAGTGCTATTGCAATCTGCGAATCCGGCGCGCACCCGGAGAAGTATGGACGTACGCCTTACCGGAAAAAATGTATATCCGTATATTAATCGATTTTTTGGTGGAATTTGTGGATGTGTGAATAGTTCTATTGTGCTTTCAAAAAAAAAGATTAGTGCTATTTTGATAATGGATTATTGGAGGAGACAAACGGGTGCTAATACCGGGGGTTTTGAAGATTCGAGAGATCAATGAGATTAAAATCACCTAATGGAGTTAACAATTGGCAGCCCCTACGTGCCAAATTTGTGCTAAAAGCAGTCATACGGCCCCACTTGTTCTCTTCGATATCATTACTACCACCAACCGGTATCTCGTCCTCTTCCACCTCGGGCCCCACAAGCATATACGGGGTACACCCATCCCGGCTCTGATTGGATTGCGGATACGGAGGCTACTCATCATCTCACTCATGACCTTCGAAATCTCAACCTATCATCTGCATCTTATGTTGGGCCTGACAAAGTGCATGTAGGCGACGATACATGTTTATTTATTACTCATTATGGCTCTTCTTTTGTATGTGCTCCCTCCCAGTCTTTTTATTTATCTAATATCCTTGTTAGCCCTTCTATTACCCGAAACCTTTTATCTGTGCATAAGTTTGCCTCTGATAATAACGTGTACTTTCAATTTCATGGGTCGTACTTTATATAAAAGATTATTCGAGACACGTCCATCTCAGGGGATTTGTTAAGGATGGACTCTGTCACTTCTCCACCCCGCTCCACCGACCCTCCAGTACCCCTCCCCAAGCTTTTAACTCCTCTCTCACTTCGTGCTCCGCCAAGCCATAAAAGGTCTATCCACTTTTAGTCCTACTAAACCGCCCCATGATGTGTGTGCCATGTGTCAGTTAGCTAAGAGTCACCACTTCCCGTTATATATACACCTCTGATTTTACCTTTACTGCTCCTTTGGACCTGATTTACTCTGATGTATGGGGCCCCCGTTCTGAACCCTTCGTTTATGGTTCCCGTTACTATGTTAGTTTTCACGATGACTTTACCAAATACTTATGGCTTTATCCACTGAAAAATAAATCTGATGTTGAAACGATCTTTCCTGACTTTCTTGCTATGATTGAACGTCAGTTCAACACCAAACTCAAATCTATCTAAACTGATAAGGGTGGTGAGTATCGTCGTGTTTCCACTCTTCTTACTTCTCTTGGCATCTGGCATCTCCATTCTTGTCTCTACACCCACGAACAAGTTGGTGCCATTGAGCGCCGCCACCGTCAAATTATTGAAGTCGGCCTTTCTCAACTTGCCCAATCCAACATTCTGCTTCCTTATTAGGAGGATGTCTTTATAACTGCCACATATATCATCAATCGTCTTCCCACCAAAGTCCTACATGATAAGTCTCCCTTTGAAATGGTCCACCATCGACCTCCTGACTATACTTTTCCTTCGGGTCTTTGGGTGTGTGTGTTGGTCCTATCTCCGTCCCTACAACCACCATAAGACTGATTTTCGCTCCAAAACCTGCATCTTTCTCGGATATAGTCCTTCCCACCATGCTTATAAATGTCTGGAACTTGCCTCTGGCCGTATTCACATTGCCCGTCACGTGGTCTTTGACGAATCTATTTTCCCATATACACCATTTCCTTCAAAACCCACTCTCGATACACTTACTGTACCGCTCCCTATCTCTCTGTCTGCACCTCCACCACTTCCTCCTCCTTTGTCGGCTCGCTCCAATCCGGCCGTACCTCCTCTGTCCCCGCTCCCCGAGCCTTCCCCACCCACCTCTCCTGTGTCCATTTCGGCCTCGGCCTCTCCGACCTCGTCACATGACCAACCGGCTCCACACACACCATGGTTACTCGCACCAAAACCAACTCCCTCAAGCCTATCTTTTGGCTGACTTTATCGCTACCCACTTCCTAAAGCCCTTGTTGCTTCTACCGACTCCCTGGACCCAACTTCGTATACCAAAGCTTCTAAACACTCAAATTGGCGTAATTCTATGAGAGAGGAAATTGATGCGTTGTTGCGGAATCACACTTGGGACCTTGTTCCTACGACTCCTTCTGTGAATATTGTTGGCAATAAATGGGTTACACAACTAAGCATCATGTAGATGGGCGTTTTGAGGGTCACAAGCCTCGCCTTGTGGCCAAGGGTTTTCATCAGGCAAAAGGCATGGATTTTACCAACACCTTTAGTCCAGTTGTCAAGCCGGTCATGATTCATGTGCTTCTCTCTCTTGCAATTTCTCAAGGTTGGTCTCTTCGACAAGTAGATATTCAAAATGCCTTTCTTCATGGGCATTTATCTGAGACCGTTTATATGTAGCAGCCACAAGGGTTTATTCACCTTGATTATGTCTGCCGCCTTCGCCGCAGTCTTTACGGCCTTCGTCAGGCCCCTCATGCGTGGTTTTCTCGATTTACTAACGTGCTCTCTCGGTTTGGCTTTGTTGGATCCAAAGCTCACACCTCTTTATACATCTACTCTCGTGGTGGTGCTCGTGTCTTTATATTTATTTATGTGGTTGACATTATTATTACTGGCTCTTCGTCTTCTCTTGTTAAGCATGTTATCTCGTATCTTGGTCGGTATTTTCCGGTTAAGGACTTTGGTTCGCTATCCTATTTTCTTGGTATTGAGGTGCTCCCCACCTCCGATGGTTTATATCTCACTCAACGCAAGTATATTTTTTAGCTTCTGCGGCGTGCTTCTTTTGACAAGGCTAAGCCTTGTCAGACACCTATGTCAACCTCCACCCAGCTCACTCTTGATAATGGACCTCCTTGCTCTGACCCTTCTCTTTACCGCACCATCGTAGGCGGCTTGCAGTATCTTAGCTTCACGCAGCCTGACATAGCCTTTCCGGTTCATAAGGTTAGCAAATACATGCATTCTCCTACTGAAGCCCATTTGGTCACTGTTAAACGCATTCTCCGGTATCTCATGCACACTATCTCGGATGGCCTCTTCTTCACTCGCCGTTCCTCTCTCACTCCTAGAGATTACTTTGATTCTAACTGGGCCTCTGATCGTGATGATCGTAGCTCTATTGGGGCGTATTGTGTTTTTCTCGGGGATATTCTTGTCATTGGCACTCTAAGCAGCACTTGACCGTCTTCAAAAGTAGCACTGAAGCTAAATATAAGACACTTTCTAATACCACAGCTACACTGCAGTTGCTATGCAGCCTTCTTCATGATATGCAGGTTCCTCTTTCCTCTCCGCCTACCCTTTGGTGTGATAATATTGGGGCCACTTACCTTGCTCATAATCCAGTTTTCCACACCCGCATGAAGCACATAGAGATGGATTTCCATCACGTTCGTGAGTTGTTTGCCGCCCGTAAGCGCGCTATCTCCTTCATTACTTCGAAGGATCAATTGGCCGATCTCCTTACAAAGCCGTTGGCTCAGCATCGTTTTACAAGTTTGAAGGTCAATCTCCGTGTCCAGTCACTTCCCACGGGATTGAGGGGGCGTGTCGAGGATAATATAGTTTGAATGTTATTTGAGTTTTATTATTTACTATAAATATTATTATTGTCATATTTATCTTTTAGAGTGGCTTATTGACTAAGTCACCGAACACTATATATTTGTACTCTCGAAAAATCATATTGAATCAATGAAATACAATACACTTTGAATCATGCATGTAGCAGGCCCACACAGAGCAGTTTCAAATTAGTCTTGATCCGATCGCATCAAATCCGGCCAGCAACAGAAACATAAATCGAGAGCTTAATAGTGTTGAACCAAAGAGAATCTCATGAGTGAGGGACGTGAGGGAGACACAGAGTGGTTGTATGCACTGTATGAGGGACAATTACTAAATTGGAAGGGTTTCAGCATCAACACTGACACAAGATCTCTAATGGATGGTTGAAAGGCTAATGTCATTCTCATGAAACTATAGGAGATAATCACTTGAACTCACATATCTTGGCTAGCACATTACATATTTAACTTTTAATCTGTTTATTAATTTTGCATGTCATAAATCATTTTACTCATTCTTGCACTTTGTTGACTTGAACCAAAAGAATACGATTGCTCGGTACTTAACCTCACAACCTTGTGGATTCGACCTTCAATCATCTACCTAGACTACAATTGACCCGACATTCATGTTGGTGGTTTCGAACTCCAATCAAGAGGCATTGTTGATGGAAAGTCTTTTTTAAGGGGTAGAAGAATGTGTCCAACGCTAAAGAGTTGAAATTGATCAAGAATTTTTGGTATTTTCACCCTACCTTCACTTCATATGCATTTTGATCCACTTTACAGGCATTTGTTGGACTGAACATACTTAAATTAGAGCTCTTCACGCAATCATATTGCCGAATTTCTGAAGATGTATCAGTGCTATTGCAATCTGCGAATCCGGCGCGCACCGGAGAAGTATGGACGCACGCCTTACCGGAAAAAATGTATATCCGTATATTAATCGATTTTTATGATGTGTGGTTCCTATATAAACGTCCTTTACAGTATTTTGACAATATTAAGCAGTAGATAGTCGAATTTTCTTCCTCTTGAACCCTAGATTAGCTAAAAACATATTCTCTCTTTGAATTGCATAGCTAGTTGCAAGATTGTTGCTTTTGGATTCGACTTTCCGGGGAGAGACTGACAATTTCTCAACGGGCTTCATCCGGAGTGTCAATTTTATTCACTTTTACATCATGGTAACTTCTTTCCATTGTTTTTCATTTTAATGGCTTAAAATCTTGCTACGACCTAATATAAGTCCATTTACACCTTTTCACACGAGTTTAAGAATGTAGTTAAGTGTCATTAATTTTAATGATAAAAGTCTAGAGACCACTTTGACTCTTATTAATGTAATTGTTATAAAGTAGGTGGATGTATAATGAATTAGGGGTAAAAGGAAGAAAAATATAATAAATGCTCCATTGTTATTCTAAAGAGACTTGTAGTATGAGACAAATTCAAAAAACTAAACGGATTTACGTTTTGGGACAATGAGTATTTCTTTATGTTTATGAGTAGCTAAGTTAATTTATAGCCAAATTATGTGACGGTCAATGAAATCGATGTCTTGATATATGAATTGGGAATATGGTGTGCGTAAGATAGAGTTTTTGAATTTTGTGTCGTAAAAATTATGCCTATGGTTGAATTAAATTGATCACTTATTTCATTAATCTACACACGATCTTTACATATGTGTTTTGCGAGAGTGTGAGAAAAGAGGTTTTGGGATCGCTAGATTAAATTGGTCAAGGTGTTCGGGTCCAGTTTCTTGAGTGGGGTTTTCGGTTTAAATTGAGGGTCTCTAGAACTTAATCATGTTTGGTTAGTTAAATCCTGATGATCACGACTGTTGACCCGTAGCATGTGACTTAATATGTGATTCTTTTATCAGAATGAAATTAAAATGCACTTATAGCTTCAACTTTATGAATCATGGTGATTAGAGAAAGATTATGGTAGACAGTGTTGATTCAGTTATCCAAAACCCATACAATTAACTTCAAGGCGAAATCTAAAGGTTGTTCATGGTAGTGTAAGGTATGACAGTCCTGGCGTTTCTTTGACCCGATCTACCAAATGGCCAGGACCGTCATCCCTTACTCTACCATGATCAACCTACTCTGGGATTGTAATTGATCGCATTTTCAACTATTGTTGACCTAAACTAAGCATAACTCAACTATTTTTGCCCATTCCGCGCTGTGCTCGGCCTTAGACTTCTTCTTAGTCCGATTCTTCAACATTTCAGCTCCAGAAATTTTTCCTTAACGCTTGGAATACTTTGTAAGTTTCAAATATTTCAAAAAACACGCAAAGTACTACCGATTTCCGGGATAATTATTAAAAATACCAAATTTAAAAACCACGAACCACATGACATGAAATTAACACAAATTGTTCGTGATTCATCACAAGAATTATTGGATTTAGCCCATAATAGTAGTAATGTTGATGCCTTAATTGTTTTAATTTCGACCGTCATCACACTCCACCATACAAAGTGCCTACATTTGCCTAGATCCCCACACACTATGAGTTTATGTCTCTCGCCATGTACAATTTGTTGAACTGTATTCCCTTTTACTTGTCTACAAAGTGATATGGACGCCCCTCTAGATCATATCACCCTTGTTTCCACTTGGATACCTCCATCTGCACCTTCTGCCGATCATCCTCTTAACGCATCTCTTCCCATACCCGATCCACCCCCACCCTCCCCTCCCTCACACCGCCTTTATCGCCCACCCCACCACCTCTTGTCTCACATCCCATGACCTCTCATGCCAAGTATAAAATCCACAAACTCATACATAAATCAGTCTTGCTACACAACATCCAACTGCAACCATACCCATTGAAGTGTCCAATTCCATTGAATCTAGTAACAAGAGACATGCCAAACAAGCTGAGTTTGATGCTCTCCCATATAACCACCCTTGGGATCTCATGTCATATGATCCATATATCCTATAACATTGTGGCTCCAAATGGGTGTTTAAAACAAAATACAAACAAGATGGTTCCTTGGACTTATACGATAGCCTGTCTAGTGGACAAATTTCATCAGCATCTCAGAGAGGATTACTATTTAACTTTCAGCCTAGTGGTAAAACCCACCCCTGATCATAGATCATAACCCTTGCAACTATCTATGAGTGGTCCCTCCGACAACTTCATGTTAACAATGCATTCTTGTAGGGACCTTTCAATGAAACAATGTACTCCCTCCGTCCCATTTTATTTGTCTCGTTTGACTTTTCACACAGATTAAGAAAAATTTAGTTAATGATTTGAATCTAATAAATGATCCAATATTTTTACATTTATGCCCTTCAAGTAGTTTTTGCTGCATTTAATGCTTCACATTTTAAGTGTAAATAATGTAAATAGGAAGGATATTTGAAGAAATTTGACAACTAATGCACAAAGTTGACACTTATTTTGGGACAAACCAAAAAGGAAACATGAACAAATAAAATTGGACGGAGGGAGTATATGCAACAACCTTAAGGTTTTAAAGACACGAGTCATATATCCTCATCATGTGATCAGATTACGAACGTCGAATAATGGACTTAAACAACCACCACCCCTAGTGCATAGTATTCTAAACTTGGCATTATCCTCTCACTTGTTCGGAAATGTACGCGAGAACGCAGCGGAATTTAAAATTTTATTTCCTTTTAACCCGGATCGACTTTGATTAAGCAATAAACAAATAAGTAGAAGACGGTGATTCCTTTGCTTGATCTAAAAGATCGGCGCTTTGACCGTCTAAGGAGAGTAGTGATGCACAAAGGCGCCCAGTGTTCGGCCTCTACCGGTGATCCACACGAATAGCCCGCCGGAATCCCATCATGGATTGCCATCAGAAAAACTCGGTTGCTAGACCGACTTTTTCTCTCTCTCAAAAACTCTCTCCAAGAAGCTCTCTATTTTTATTACAAGAACTATTAGCTCCTGGAATTGTGAAGATCGAAAGAGCTAGCAAAGCCTCCATTAAATAGGGTGTTGGGGCGCCTCATTCATATCCCAATCTGATTGGGAGAAACTTCCTAGTAGATTGAGGAGAAAGAAAACATTTTCCTAATAAAATAAGGAAAATATATTTAATTGATTTATCTCATTTAATATTCAATATATTATATTAGATATTTCAAATATATTGTCAATATCATATATTGATATATTTATCTTATTTCCATAAATCTATTTTTTTCAAAATCAATTAATATCTAATATATTAATATATGGTAATCTCATTAATTAAATTGCACAAACCAAATGTATCCAATACATACAAATTACTTCTTCCCCACTAATTTGGGAATTGAGATTTTCTTTAATTAATATAATACCATGATTAATTAATTCACAAAATACATGTATATCATATATATATATATATATATATATATATATATATATATATATATATATATATATATATATATATATATATATATATATATATATATATATATATATACCTACATCTTATGTATATTTAATTAATCAACATAATTAATATCTTGTATTACTATAACCACATTTTAATCCGGCTAGATGTTCTTATGTGTGTGACCCGATAGGCTTCCGAATATGTTGGCCGTAGGCACAAAGTGCAAACTACGAAAATGCCCTTCACACCTAACGATCACGGGATAGCATCTAGCAACACACCGTGACCCCCAATCATCGGAAGAGTCAAATGCAATGACAACTACCTTTCATATGAAACAGTTACCGTGTAAATAGAATCCTATCGCTGTATTAATATCCATACGGTCGTACGTTGAGTGTAAAAATCAACGACCGTATCTTATAATCTGGATATCATGCTCTCTCGAAGTAACTCATTTACTTCCACTTTGCAAAGATTCATGAGAGTAAGACATTCCTTATAAGAAGGCCCATTCGGATATTCACCCCTACCGCGATAAGTGCACGCGATTTCCGGACGACCAAACATGTATACTCCGCATGCCTCAGTATCATACCCAATCACTACCGCATGATCGCCCCGTGGCTAGGGGAAACCTCAATAGTGTCAAAGCATGACAATCCACACCGTGATGCCATGTAGACTCCGGTCGTAAGGATTTTTACACAATCGTCACATAGTGTGACACTTAACAGTGTAAGTGGGTCAATCCTAACGTATGCATTCTCTAATACACGTCCACGTACTGTCCAAGTGTCTCTACACTTCGATAGATGAGATCTATCCCTGCCCTTAAGGACAGAAGACATCTAATACGTGCTAGCCTGTTTGTACTATCAATGCCCTGTTTAATAGTACATTAGCCTAGAGACATTTAGGTATCAAACTTATTAAAGTGGTTAGAGATCTCATCAACCATAATCGCCTGTCATGGTTGCTCTATCACATTTTAATACTAAGGACATTATCATATAACAATTCATAATTGGTTCATTAAAAGAACAAATATATAATAACAGAAAAGCCATTTATCACATGTATAGACATAAAAAAATAGTTGAAATGATCTGATAAGGTCGGATCTGTCCAACCCGATTGGGTTTAGAACACTATTTCAACAATCTCCCACTTGGCCTAAAACCAATCACTCGCACACACAAGACCAATTTTAAACACAAGAATCTCATTCAATACTACTTAACTTGACCTTAGCCGTGAACGGATCGCTATCCGTTGGGACTCAGACTATCTTCATACCATGCTTCAAATGACCAAGTCAAAATAAACTGCCTCTACACACATGAATCTCTAACGAGACCCTAGTCATTGCCTAAGCAATGAATCCACTTACTATATCAGCTATATAGAAAAGGTGGAAGAACCACACAAGGTTCGTGAATGAACCTTCTAGATCAATGTTCTGCTCCCGCTATTCCTCCAAGGCACTATTGTGTTTTGGCCTAGTCGTAGAATCTCCAGTGACTTCTAGCTAACAACATTTCCAGCCCACTGGATCACTCAATCAAAGTGACTGCAAACCCAGACTGTAGCTCCCACTCGCCTTCATAAGACTCAAGATACACGTCTGTATATCTATATTTAACCGATTCCAAGTTTCGATAAACTAGGAAACCCACATTAACTTGTTTAATGATATTCTCGACATTCACAAGATTTACTTTCATACTTGCTAATAATTCTTCATGGACTATGAACATCTAGCATAACTTTTATTATGGTTCCTATCGCTTAGCAAAGGAAACATTCCATAAGCGTCATCTTTCACCTTATCTTTAGGACTAATGTCCTAACATAGATAGATCTTGATCACACCGGCTAGCAGTATCCCCTGTCACGATCTATGCTAAACTCTTTTAGCATCACATCTATATAGGTAAACTATAAACTAACAGCAATTCAACCTATCACTATAGATTCTTATTTCAAAATTAAGAACTGCTAATCCAAGTGCTTTCGTAAAGACCTTGAACTACCAAACATTAATTTGATTGTGATAGGGGTGATAATTCATGTGAGAGATATCCAATAACTTACTCAAAAATTGTAACACACTCCCACTATCCCTCTTGCATATTGGGCTTATGAGTGTGACCCGATAGAATTCCGAATATATTGGCCGTAGGCACAAAGTGTAATTATGAAAATGCCCTTCACACCTAACGCTTATGGGATAGCGTCTACCAACACACCGTGACCCCCAGTCATCAGAAGAGTCAAATGCAATGACTACTACCTTTCATGTGAATCAGTTACCGTGTAAATAAAATCCTATCGTTGTAATAATATCCATACGGTCGTACGTCGAGAGTCAAACATCAACGACCGTATCTTATAATCTGGATATCATGCTCTCTTGAAGTAACTCATTTACTTCCATTTTGCAAAGATTCACGAGAGTAAGACATTCCGTATAAGAAGGCCATTTCGTATATTCACCCAAACTGATAGGGTACGCGATTTCCGGACGACCAAACACGTATACTCCGCGTGCAAGATATCACACCCAATCACTACCGCATAATCGCCCCATGGCTGAGGAAACCTCAATATTGTCAAAGCATGACAATCCACACCGTGATGCCATGTGAACTCCGCTCCTAAGGATAATTACTCAACCATCACATAGTGTGACACTTAACGATGTAAGTGGAGTGCAGTCGAGCGTCGCATTCTCTAATACACGTCCACGTCATACCCAAGTGTCTCTACATTTCGATAGACATGATCTATCCCTTACCTTAAAGACAAAAGATATCTAATACGTGCTAGTGTGTTTGTACTATCAATGCCTGTTTAATAGTACATAAGCTTGAGAGACATTTAAGTATCAAACTTATTAAAGTGATTAGAGATCTCATCAACCATAATCGCCTATCATGGTTTCTATCATAGTTTAATACTAAGGGCGTTATCATATAACAATTCATAATTGGTTCTTTAAAAGAACACATATATAATAACCCGAAAAGTCATTTATCATATGTATAAACATAAAGAAATAGTAGAAATGACCCGACCGGTCGGATCCGGTCCAACCCGATTGGGTTTAGGTCACTATTTCAACATCACTCGGGTTTTCATAACTCTCAAGCGGATCCCTCACTTTTTATTTATCATGGAGCATCTCGTATTGGCTATATGCTCGTATATGTTGATGATATCATCATTTAGTTTAGTAGTTTGTTCATCTCCTCTCTCAACGTTTTTATCAATGATCTTGGCCATTTGACTTACTTTGTTGATATTTAGGAAGCAAAAACCCCACACGGTCTTCGATATTTGTTCATATTATTAGTAAACTCGAATCCTAGACGATCGAACATGCATAAATCCTACATATGCTTAAATAATAGGAAATGCTCTGTTGAGATCGGTGAATTTCACATACAACAATTCGGGCTAAATTGCAATTTTAGTCCTGTGAGTTGTCACATTTTTAGTTCTAGTCTTGTTTTTACTCCAATCACAATTTTAGTCCTATAGGTAGGCACGTTTTTGCAATTTTGTCGTGTCTACTTGAATCGGATGACAGGAACAAATTCGGCCAAAATTTACGACATAGCAATTACAACATGCCATTTCAAACTCTTTGTCCACCTAAGTAAATTTTGAAGCAAATTTTGGGTTATTTTGAGGTATTATACGATATTGCATCCCCTATTGTTTTTATGATGACCATGTTGATTGTGTTGCACAAATGAGTCTTGGTATTACATCTAAATATTTACATCCCTGTTTTTAGCCCTACATTCGATTATCTACATGAACTCTGAAGATAGTTGATATATAAAAGTAAGCTCTAGTGACAATCTACTAGATTTGTTCACAAAGATTATTTCTACATCTATTTTGGTAAAAATTGTTTTAGTCTTTGGAATCAATACATTTGAAAGACTTTTGTCGTCAAGAAAACGACAACTTCAAAACTATTTTGATTATTTGGTCCTAAAGATCAATGATCGTGTACTTTTTTCCTTTAAAAAGTCATTTCCCATCACGTTTTCATAATTAACTCGGATCGCGAGAATATCATTTCATCCATTTATTGATTGAGATTTTGTCTACTATCACTTGATAAAAGAAAATCATCCAACTTTATTGTATATGAAGACAATGCATCTTGCATATCTCAATTGAATTGAAGCGATATTAATGGGGATAGAAAATAACATATTTTAGCTAATTTATTATTTACTCATGATTTGTAAAAGAATGGAGAGAATAATGTATAGCAGATCCAGCCAACCGACAATCTGGCAGAATTATTTACCAAGACATTGCCGACTGCTAATTTGAAAGACTAGTGATCAAGAGCATTGAGATGCGACGTTTGAAAAATCCAAATTGATACTTTGTTTAGGAGGATCAGTGTAAATCAAATCTGAGATAAACATGCACTCTTTTCCTTAACTAAGATTTTTCCGACTTGGTTTTTTCTAGTAAGGTTTTAATGAGACATATCATATCTATTGTATGTTGAATAATAGATATCAATGAGAGTATTATAAAATAATATCATTGATAGATTATCTATTATTCGATTGATTTATGTAGATTTTTATTCATTCAAATTATTGTGTTCACACCGTTATATCTACCGTAAATACCCTTTATTCCTTTGGACTTTCTTTGTAATTTTATTAGTTTTATGACAAAATTAATTTATTTGTGACAAGTAAACACGTGCTAAGCTTAACAAGTAGTTTGACTCAAATGATAAGTGAGCTTGAGAATCACAAGGAGTTCACTCGGTTTGATTCTCCTCTGCGTCATGTTGAATGAGAGCTTTTGAGTAAAGTCGGTCTCTGCAAGCCGACCAAACCCGAACTCCGAATTAGTCGGACCAGTTGGTTCCGGATATAAAAGGCTTTAAGCAGAAGGAAGAAAAAAAAAAACATGGTAGCTTAATATATTTAAGGAAGGAAAAATCAAAGTCAAAGGTAGATTTCCCTTCTAGAAAGTCTGGGTCGATGTCAAGCAGGAAAGATAATTCAACGATGTAAGAAATTAGTCCTTCTAGAAAAGAAAAAAAAAAAGAAAAAAGAAAAAAGAAAGAGGCGCGTAGAGTTTCACTATATAAGCTGGTTGGCCTTCAACCTTTTGTTTCATTAATTCACTTCTTCAACGTTTCTTACATTTATTAACAGAAACCCTTACGCCTTATAATTATAAAGGAAACCAGATATCCATCCAGGAATTATTTACTATCTTCAATGGCTCCCACAAAAGTCTATATCATGTATGTAATTTTTCATTTTTTGTTCCATTTTTCTTTTCCCTCTCGGAAACAGAGTCGCTTGGGCATGCGGCATGCAAATAATATATACCGTATATATGTTTAGTTATTGGTTTGTTAATTTCAATCCTGCAATTAATGCAGACTTTTTAATTTCTGACCGCACTTAGCTTGTTAATCTTCTGTTTTGGAATCTAATTACTGTACGTTCGAATTTTGATTCGTTTTCAGTTACTACTCTATGTATGGACATATTGAGAGACTTGCCCAAGAAATTAAGAAAGGAGCCGACACCGTCGAAGGAGTTGAGGCTACATTATGGCAGGTGCCGAGACCCTTCCTGAAGAAGTTCTTCAGAAAATGGGCGCTCCCAAAAAGTGATGTGCCCGTGATCAGGATTGACCAGCTTCCAGAGGCCGACACATTCATTTTTGGCTTCCCTACTAGATTTGGCATGATGCCTGCCCAGTTCAAAGCATTCTTTGATGCAACCGGAGGTCTATGGCAGCAAGGGAAGTTAGTTGGGAAAGGTGCAGGAATTTTCTATTCCACGGAAGTCGGGCGGCGGTCAAGAGACTACAGCGTGAGCACTCAAAACCGTTCCATTTGTGATATAATGTTATTTTCTTTTATCTAATATATATGTGATATAAGGTTGTCTAACATATTCATGTATGCGTGTTTTACTGAGTTTGGCGACTATCACACAATTAAGCTAATCATGCAATGATTTACATTCCAATTGGATACACATCCGGGCTGGAATGGTCAATTTAGATGTGGTGAAAGGTGGAAGCCCATATGGTGCTGGAACTATTGCCGGAAATGGAACCCTAGCCGCTAAAGGTCCAAATGATCTCGAATTGGAGACAGCTTTTCACCAAGGGAAATACACCGCCGGAATCGCCAAGAAGCTCAAAGGGACTGCTTGATCAGTTCACTTCATTAATGCATTATGTACTTTCTTTTAAGTCCACGTTGTTGTAGTTCAAAAAAAAATATTTACAGTTTGTGTTCCTTTTTCTCAATTACTGAGTTATTGCAAACCTTGTAGCTGCAATTTAAACATCTCTTAAGCAGCATGTATCGATTGATTATCATTTTAATTTAATGACATTTCACATCATTTTATATGATCATTCTAATTCTCCTTATGTTTTGTTACTTTGTTTCCGTAGTCTAGCAAGCAGAAGATCTCACATCCATAATTTTGTTGCGACGTAGGTAATTGGGGTTTCCGTTTAAACCTAGCCTATCTCAAACTAATAATTAAATTATCAAGATATCATTGATTGGAATTCGATTTTTCACCGGGGTGAGTAGTGTATGATATGCAATCGGGAGCTTAATCGTGTTGAACCAGTAGAATCTCATCGAGGTGAGGGGCGTGAGGGAGACACAGAGTGGTTGTATGCACTGTATGAGGACAATTACTAAATTGGAAGGGTTTCACCATCAACACTGACACAAGATCTCTAATGGATGGTTGAAAGGCTAATGTCATTCTCATGAAACTATAGGAGATAATCACTTGAACTCACATATCTTGGCTAGCACATTACATATTTAACTTTTAATCTGTTTATTAATTTTGCATGCCTTAAATCATTTTACTCATTCATGCACTTCGTTGATTTGAACCAAAGAATACGATTGCTCGGTACTTAACCTCACAACCTTGTGGATTCGACCTTGACTCACCTACCTAGATTACAATTGACCCGACATTCATGTTGGTGATTTGGACACCTAGAAAAGTCAATCAAGAGGCATTGTTGATGGAAAGTCTTTTTGAGGGTAGAAGAATGTGTCCAAAGCTAAAGAGTTGAAATTGATCAAGAATTTTTGGTATTTTCACCCTACCTTCACTTCATATGCATTTTGATCCACTTTACAGGCATTTGTTGTCTTGGACATCTCAAAGAATTTGTAGGTAATTGAATGAGCTTTCCACACGAGTCACTCAAATTAGAGCTCTTCACGCAATCATATCGCCGAATTTACGAAGATGTATCGATCGGTGCTATTGCAATCTGCGAATCCGGCGCGCACCCGGAGAAGTATGGACATACGCCTTACCGGAAAAAATGTATAACCGTATATTAATCGATTTTTGGTGGAATTTGTGGATGTGTGAATAGTTCTATTGTGCTTTCAAAAAAAAGATTAGTGCTATTTTGATAATGGATTATTGGAGAGACAAGCGGGTGCTAATACCGGGGTTTTGAAGATTCGAGGAGATCAATGAGATTAAAATCACCTAATGGAGTTAACAATTGGCAGCCCTACGTGCCAAATTTGTGCTAAAACAGTCATACGGCCCGACTTGTTCTCTCTTCGATATCGTACTACCACCAACCGGTATCTCGTCCTCTTCACCTCGGCCCCACAAGCATATACGGGTACACCCATCCCGGCTCTGATTGGATTGCGGATACGGAGGCTACTCATCATCTCACTCATGACCTTCGAAATCTCAACCTATATCATCTGCATCTTATGTTGGGCACGACAAAGTGCATGTAGGCGACGATACATGTTTATTTATTACTCATTATGGCTCTTCTTTTGTATGTGCTCCTCCCGGGTCTTTTATTTATCTAATATCCTTGTTAGCCCTTCTATTACCCGAAACCTTTTATCTATGCATAAGTTTGCCTCGATAATAACGTGTACTTTCAATTTCATGGGCCGTACTTTATATAAAAGATTATTCGAGACACGTCCATCTCGGGGATTTGTTAAGGATGGACTCACATCACTTCTCCACCCCGCTCCACCGACCCTCCACCCTCCCCAAGCTTTTAACTCCTCTCTCACTTCGTGCTCCGCCAAGCCATAAAGGTCTATCCACTTTTACTCCTACTAACCCCCACACGATGTGTGTGCCATGTGTCGATTAGCTAAAGTCACCACTTCCCGTTATATATACACCTCTGATTTTACCTTTACTGCTCCTTTGGACCTGATTTAATCTGATGTATGGGGCCCCCGTTCTGAACCCATCGTTTATGGTTCCCGTTACTATGTTAGTTTTCACGATGACTTTACCAAATACTTATGGCTTTATCCACTGAAAAATAAATCTGATGTTGAAACGATCTTTCCTGACTTTCTTGCTATGATTGAACGTCAGTTCAACACCAAACTCAAATCTATCTAAAGCGATAAGGGTGGTGAGTATCGTCGTGTTTCCACTCTTCTTACTTCTCTTGGCATCTGGCATTTCCATTCTTGTCTCTACACCCACGAACAAGTTGGTGCCATTGAGCGCCGCCACCGTCAAATTATTGAAGTCGGCCTTTCTCTTCTTGCCCAATCCAACATTCCGCTTCCTTATTAGGAGGATGTCTTTATAATCGCCACATATATCATCAATCGTCTTCCCACCAAAGTCCTACATGATAAGTCTCCTTTGAAATGGTCCACCATCGACCTCACGACTATACTTTTCCTTGGTCTTTGGGTGTGTGTGTTGGTCCAATCTCCGTCCACTACAACCACCATAAGACTGATTTTAGCTCCAAAACACATCTTTCTCGGATATAGTCCTTCCCACCATGCTTATAAATGTCTGGAACTTGCCTCGGCCGTATTTACATTGCCCGTCACGTGGTCTTTGTGAATCTATTTTCCCATATACACCATTTCCTTCAAAACCCACTCTCGATACACTTCTTGTACGCGCTCCCCTCTCTCTGTCTGCACCTCCACCACTTCCTCCTCCTATGTCGGCTCGCTCCAATCCGGCCGTACCTCCTCTGGCCCCCGCTCCCGAGCCTTCCCCACCCACCTCTCTCTCATGTGTCCATTTCAGCCTCGGCCTCTCCGACCTCGTCACATGACCAACCGGCTCCACACACACCATGGTTACTCGCACCAAAACCAACTCCCTCAAGCCTATCTTTTGGCCGACTTTATCGCTACCCACTTCCTAAAGCCCTTGTTGCTTCTACCGACTCCTGGACCCAACTTCGTATACTAAAGCTTAAACACTCAAATTGGCGTAATTCTATGAGAGAGAAATTGATGCGTTGTTGCGGAATCACACTTGGGACCTTGTTCCTACGACTCATACTGTGAATATTGTTGGCAATAAATGGGTTACACAACTAAGCATCATGTAGATGGGCGTTTTGAGGTCCAAGCCTCGCCTTGTGGCCAAGGGTTTCATCAGGCAAAAGGCATGGATTTTACCAACACCTTTAGTCCAGTTGTCAAGCCGGTCATGATTCATGTGCTTCTCTCTCTTGCAATTTCTCAAGGTTGGTCTCTTCGACAAGTAGATATTCAAAATGCCTTTCTTCATGGGCATTTATCTGAGACCGTTTATATGTAGCGACCACAAGGGTTTATTCACCTTGATTATGTCTCGCCGCCGCCCGCGCTCTTTCGGCCTTCGTCAGGCCCCTCGTGCTTGGTTTTCTCGATTTACTGATGTGCTCTCTCGGTTTGGCTTTGTTGGATCCAAAGCTCACACCTCTTTATACATCTACTCTCGTGGTGGTGCTCGTGTCTTTATATTTATTTATGTGGTTGACGTTATTATTACTGGCTCTTCGTCTTCTCTTGTTGAGCATGTTATCTCGTATCTTGGTCGGTATTTTCCGGTTAAGGACCTTGGTTCGCTATCCTATTTTCTTGGTATTGAGGTGCTCCCCACCTCCGATGGTTTATATCTCACTCAACGCAAGTATATTTTTTAGCTTCTGTGGCGTGCTTCTTTTGACAAGGCTAAGCCTTGTCAGACACCTATGTCAACCTCCACCTAGCTCACTCTTGATAATGGACCTCCTTGCTCTGACCCTTCTCTTTACCGCACCATCGTGGGCGGCTTGCGATATCTTAGCTTCACGCAACTGACATAGCCTTTCCGGTTCATAAGGTTAGCAAATACATGCATTCTCTCTGAAGCCCATTTGGTCATCATGTAAACGCATTCTCCGGTATCTCATGCACACTATCTCGGATGGCCTCTTCTTCACTCGCCGTTCTCTCTCACTCACTCGCAGAGATTTCTTTGATTCTAACTGGGCCTCTGATCGTGATGATCGTAGCTCTATTGGGGCGTATTGTGTTTTTCTCGGGGATATTCTTGTTAGTTGGCGCTCTAAGCAGCACTTGACCGTCTTCAAAAGTAGCACTGAAGCTAAATATAAGACATTTTCTAATACCACATACCAGACTGCGATTGCTATGCGACCTTCTTTCATGATATGCAGTTCCTCTTTCCTCTCCGCCTACCCTTTGGTGTGATAATATTGGGGCCACTTACCTTGCTCATAATCCAGTTTTCCGCCCGCATGAAGCACATAGAGATGGATTTCCATCACATTCGTGAGTTGTTTGCCGCCCGTAAGCGCGCTATCTCCTTCATTACTTCGAAGGATCAATTGGCTGATCTCCTTACAAAGCCGTTGGCTCAGCATCGTTTTACAAGTTTGAAGGTCAATATCTGTGTCCAGTCACTTCCCACGGGATTGAAGGGGCGTGTCGAGGATAATATAGTTTGAATGTTATTTGAGTTTAATTATTTACTATAAATATTATTATTGTCGTATTTATCTTTTAGAGTGGCTTATTGACTAAGTCACCGAACACTATATATTTGTACTCTCGAAAAATCATATTGAATCAATGAAATACAATACACTTTGAATCATGCATGTAGCAGGCCCACACAGAGCAGTTTCAAATTAGTCTTGATCCGATCACATCAAATCCGGCCAGCAACAGAAACATAAAATTTTGCTCGAAAACAAAACTGTAAATTAATAGTATACTTCAAATAAAAATTTGAATCTAATGCATAAGGGGGTAAAATATTTTTACCACACTTCATGATGATGATGATGATGATGTGCGGAATCCAAGATTTTCCGGCAAGGTCTGTTCAACACAAAAGTGACGATGTCTTCCTCAAAGCTTGCTCCATGAATCCTTAAAAATGATTTAGTTCCATGAAGATCTTGATCTACTTTAATTTACGATTTAAGTATTTATGGAGAGAAAATATTATCTTGAAATACCTCGCAAAAAACTATTTTTTTTTTTATTAATTACACTTTATAACTTACATTGTAAGAAAAACATTTTTTTTTGTTGATATGAATCAATTTTATGATATTTTTACCATTAATTTACACCATAATATGAGCTTAATAGTATGATTTTATGAGTAAATTGCATGCTTACCGACTTAATTTGATATTTCGATATTCGTGATGTTAGTATCGATTTTTCTAAGTTATTTGTCTAGAAAAGAGGCTACTGCATGTGTTATTTGATCTTTGGTGAATAAGTTGGATGTTCAATGTGTCCAGAAGATTTCTGGAGCAAGGAAATGGTTGGGAAGTGACGGTTCCAGTCGAGTTGCGGGTCGAGAGTGTAATTAGAGTTGTAAGAGCAAAAAAATTTGAATCAAAATTTGAACCAAGATGGTTGGAAGGCTTAATGGGCAATAAAATCCAAAAAGAGTTGAAGCATGAAGGATTGGTCCAGCAACTTATTCGCAAGGTCGCCCACATTCATCATATAAAAACCATAAGTCGGCGAATATACCTTTTTTTTTTTTTTTTTGAAAGGTAATATTTTCTATACTTTTTAACAATTCAACTAGATTCTCATTTAGAAATTTCTCGGTACAGGACATGATCGGCCGTAAAATAATAATAATAATAATAATAATAAAATTTGTTGAAAATCCAACTTTAATTCATTTGACAAGTAAACGTTCCAGATAGCTATATATATTTGAAGGAAAAATCAAAGTCAAAGGTTGATTTTCTAGAAAGTCTCGGTTATATTTTATAATAATTAATTATATTAATTATATTAGAAAGAAAAGAGACGCGTAGAGTTTCAGTATATAAAGGAGGTTGGCCTTCAACCTTTTTCTTCAATTCACTCCTCCAACGTCTCTTATATATTTATTATTATCAACACAACCCCAATATATATATCCAGGAATTATTTATTTTCAATGGCTCCCACGAAAGTTTATATCATGTATGTATTCTTTTTTTCTTATTATTTGTTCCATTTTCTGCATCAATCTTGCTGAAAGAATTTATATATATTTTTTCTAATTACTGATTGGAATTTTGATTCGTTTTCAGTTACTACTCTACGTATGGACATATTGAAAGACTTGCCCAGGAAATTAAGAAAGGAGCCGACACTGTCGAAGGAGTTGAGGCTACATTATGGCAGGTGCCCGAGACCCTTCCTGAAGAAGTTCTTCAGAAAATGGGCGCTCCCAAAAGAGTGATGTGCCCGTGATCAGTATTGACCAGCTTCCAGAGGCCGACACATTCATCTTTGGCTTCCCTACTAGATTTGGCATGATGCCGGCCCAGTTCAAAGCCTTTTCGATGCAACTGGAGGTCTATGGCAGCAAGGCAAGTTAGTTGGGAAAGGCGCTGGAATTTTCTATTCCACAGGAAGTCGAGGCGGTGGTCAGAGACTACAGCGTGAGCATTCAAAACTGCTCTTTTTCGTATTGCTATTTTCCCCCCCTTTCTAATACGTGATAGAGGAGGGTGTATGTGTAACATTTTCATGCATGTGTTTTACAGATTGACGACTATCACACAATTCGCTAATCATGCACTGATTTACATTCCTATTGGATACACGTCCGGAGCCGGAATGGTCAATTTAGATGTGGTGAAAGGTGGAAGCCCATATGGTGCTGGAACTATTGCTGGAAACGGAACCTTAGCCGCTAAAGGTCCAAATGACCTTGAATTGGAGACGGCTTTTCATCAGGGAAAATACACCGCAGGAATTGCCAAGAAGCTAGCTCAAAGGGACTGATTGAGTTCACTTATATAATTCATGCACCATATATGTACTTTCATTCCAAGTAAACACCACACAACATTCATGTCCTTTTGGATGTCATCATCCTAATTTATAAACATTTATTGTTATGCACCTTGTATCAGTTTTTTATGTACGTCAATAAAATCGTTTCCTTAAGATTTGGATATGGAACCCTAGCCAATAAAGGTCCAGGCATTGGAGACGGATGATGTGTGGTGTGGGACTCGAATTAAAGTAATGCATTAGGTGAACTTAAGCAGTCCCTTTAAGTTTCTTGGCAAATCCAGTGGTGTATTTTCTTTAGTGAATCCTTAGTCGGAGACGGCTTTTCACTCAGAGAAACGCATATTTGGAACTGCCAAGAAGCTTAAAGGGACTCCTTAGGTTCACTTAAAGCATCATTTACTTTCATTCGAGTCCCACACCGTACAACAATTTTTTTGTTTTAGTAGTTAATATTTTAATGAAAATTTTACATGTTGTGTTCCATTTGTGAATTTCACACGCTACGTCAACAAAATCTTTGCTTCTTACTCATCGTATGCGTATGAATATGGTCGGATCAATCGAGGATCATCATGTAAATGAAACAAATCGCAACAAATTTACTTAATTGAACGAAAGTGAAGAAAATCAGAGACATGGCGCAATTGCGGCCTTATAGCCCAAACTTTGCAACCAAGTATGTATATATATCAATTATACATTTGTATATATCACATATATATACCATACATATATCCATATATATTAATATCCAATATTAATTCACAATAATATAATACTACGATTAATTAATTTGCAAAATTCATGTGTATCATATATACAAATATAATGCGCCCCATACATAATAAAATATGTATATTCAATTAATCAACATAATTAATATCTTGTATTATATTTATTAATAATAAATAAATACTACTATTATTAATTTATCACTATAACACTTTATAGTAGGCATAAACAAATCCTCATCCGGTTATCGCTATAACCACAAATTAATTACGGCTAGTTATTCATATGAGTGTAACCTGATAGGTTTCCGAATGTTGGTGGTAGGCACAAAAGTTCATTTACTAAAATACCCCTCATACCTAAAGATCATGGATAGCGTCTAGCAACACATCCACGACCCTTAATCATCAGAAAGAGTCAAATACAATGACTACTACCTTTCATGTGAAACGGTTACCGTGTAAATAGAATCCTATCGGTGTAATAATATCTATACGGTCATATCTCGAGTCTCAATACATTAACAACAGTATCTTATAATCTGGATATCATGCTCTCTCAAAGTAACTCATTTACTCCCACTTTGCAAAGATTCACGAGTTCTAGACATTCCTTATAAGAAGGCCCTTTCGGATATTTACTCCTACTATTAGGATACGCGATTTCCGGACGAGCAACATGAATCCTACGCATGCTTCAGTATCACACCCAATCACTACCGCATGATCGCCCCATGGCTAGGGGAAACCTCAATAGTGTCAAAGTATAACAATCCACACCGTGATGTCATGAAGACTCCGGTCTTAGGATAATTACACAACCACCACATAGTGCGACACTTAATAAAGTAAGTGGGTCACTCGAACGTACACATTCTCTAATACATATCCACGTACAGTCCAAGTGTCTCTACACTTTGATAGACGAAATATATCATTCCCTTCAATAAGATAGAAGACATCCAATACGTGCTAGTCTAATCGTACTATTCATGTCCCATTTAATAGCACATACGACTAGAGACAATTAACTATCAAACTTTTTTAAGTGAGTCGAGATCTCATCAACCATAATTACTATTATGATTTCTATTTCACAGTTTGACACTAAGGACGTTATCATATATACAATATCATAATTTGTCCGTTAAACGAACATATATATAATAACATAAAGTCATTTATCATATGTATAAACGTAAAGAAATAGTAGCAATGATCCGACCCGGTCGGATACGGTCCAACCCGATTGGGTTTATGACACTATTTCAACAAAAATGCCTGATGTCCCCCTCACCTTCAACAATTACAATAACTCACACTAGAAGAACTTCATGTATTAAAAAAACAACACTTGTTGATCGTACAAGAACATCAGGTATGTAGTATGGATTAAGGCACTAGTCGTGTCTTGTGTGATTGGTTATGTTTAGCTTGAGTATCTATGTTGACTTATTTTGGAATAACATACGGACTGATTCTTATTCCTTATTCCTTTTTAATATACAGCGAAGGAAAATGGATCGTCGTTTCTTCAAAGTTATGATGCCCGGTTACCAAACAAGTTTGGTATGTGATTATTAATGAAGTTACATTTTTATCGCTCATATCACAATGAAGTAACGTGATGTCTTTTTCCTCATAGAAACTACCTCGACCATTCATTCATAGAATGGACCCCACGTTGCGGAACGCAAATTTGGGGGTTCTCAGAAGCTGCTTAAGGGGATGGGTAGTGAGGGTCGAAGAGACCGACGATGATTCTCTTCGTTTCTGTTGAGCCGGTTGGGAAGCATATGTGGCGGCTCATGATTTGCATCAGCATGATTTTATTGTGCTTGAACATAGTGTGAATTTCAATTTCAATAAAATAGCTTTTTATGACACTTCATGTGAGAAGACTTATTCCGATTCAGAAAGTGATGATGCGGATGATGATGTAGGTGGTAACGGAAATCCCCGTTTTGAGACGGCACTGGCGGACTGGCATTTTCACATGGTTATGTGGTGAGATATGTTAAAATGTTTTTAGTTGTTTTCTTGTTTTATCTTTTTCCTCATTGCACTTTCGAACACTTATTTATATTTGCTTGTGATTGGTATAATATTTCAATACAATTTGCTAGAACAAACGACATGTTGCGAAACAAGATTGTGGAGCTACGAAGTGCCACAGGGGAATCATGGCCTGCTAGAATTGTAGCTTCTGTTGAACACTATCAACAAGTTTGTTTAAGCGGGTTGAATGATTTTCTCAGTCAGAATAACCTCATTTTTGGATATACATGCAACTTCAAAGTCGTTGATCAGCCAACAGATAATCATGTCGTGCTTAATGTAGGGTTTATCAGACGTTCAAGATCTTAAAAACAGTTCCATTAAAACTCTTATGGATTAGTTTTGGATCATTGCTATTGTATTTTGTTTAGATTACTTTTGACTTATTATTGGGAATATGTCTGGATCATTTTCACATTTTCATTGTATTACGTTTTATTTAAGTTTGGATTAATTGTTTGAATTAAGTTGTTTTTATGATTTTTGATTGTATTACATTTTGATTGTATATTTGTGTTTGGGTGATTCTTTGTATCATGTTTGGATGATGCATAAACAAACAAGTATTTTCAATGCTGGGCTATAAACATCACTCAGGGAGACGCGGTGTTACACAATAAAAGTTAGTTAAGCCGACGAATTGCAACATTTTTGAACCAACGTCTAAAGATCTGACGTTGCTTTGCAATACCGACGTCCCAAAGGCTGACGTTTAACAAACGGAAACTCATTAAGTTCTGGAGTCAGTAACGTCGAAAAATGTGACGTTTGTTTTTGGTTCCAAAGTCAGAGTTGGTGGCGTTATAGCATCAAGAAAATATTCAGTTTTGGAAAACAAAACGTCACCATGTCTGACGTTTAGTATACACACGGACGTCATCCGTACTGACGTTTGTATGGATGCCGGCTAGAAAATCCAATGGCCGATTGGAAAACTCTACCACCTTCATTTTCCCCTAATTAATGGTGTTTCAAGCCATTGAGTATGAATTTTGATTTCATTTTGCTTCCATATTTTTTGAAAAATGATACTTGGGTGAAAAGGTTGGAGAAGATGAAGATGAAGAAGGTTGGAGAAGATGGAAGAATTTTGATGATGAAGAAGGTAGGAGAAGATGGAGATGAATTTTGATGATGAAGAAAGTTGTAGAAGATGAAGATGAATGTTGATTATGGAGATGAAATGAAGATGAATGTTGTTATTGATATAAGTTAATAATTTTGGATTATAATGTTTAATTTAAATAATCAAATAACTAAATTGTATTTTTTGAAAGTTGTGGTATAAAGAGTAATTATTTTTATTGTTTGGGGAAGGGCCCAGAAGGACAAAAAAAAAATCATAAATTGGTCCAGAAGGACATTGCTAAATGTTATGTGATTAAAGAGGACAAATTCATAATAAATGGACAAAAATACCCTTTTACACATTGAACACATAGTAACGCTAGATAAAGTGTAGTAACAGCCAAGAAACCAAATAGTAACAGCCCATAAAATGTCGTAACATCCAATGAGAAGTAGTAACAGCCAATAACCAAGTAGTAACATCCTAAAAAGAAGTAGTAACAGCCCGTAAAATGTACTAACGGCCAATAAACAAGTAGTAACAGCCCATAATACAGATAAAATACATCAAAAAATGTTGTAACGTTACAAAATTAATAGTAACAATCCTAAAATCTAAACTTAAAAAAAAAAAAACAAAAAAAAAATTAAAAACTGGTGCGCCGTCACCCCTCCTTCTCCGCCGGAATCATCTGCAACTTCCGGCGGCACAGTCGTCCCCCCGCCGGATTTTCTCACCACATAAGAGGTAGTAACAAATATACATGTAGCAATGGCCAAAGTAGCGCCTTCTTGGTGGAAATTGACTCGGTTGGACGATGGCGGAGCGATGAAGCGGCGGACGGATTTGATCGGATTTTTGCAGTTGAAGGACGGATCAAATCGTTACAGTTCGAAGCCGGCTGAGAGTGACGGCGGAGTTAAGACATTGATCGGAGATCAAGCAGCAGCCATATTTTTTCGTCGGAGATCTCTCCCTCTCTTTCTTCGTCGGAGATCTCTCCCTCTCTTTCTTCGTCCTCTGTCCACCTCGGCTTCAATGGATGCCTCCCCTTCTCTGCAAAACTCTCATATTCCTCTGCTAATTCTTTGTTCAGACCGGCCACCGAAACCAGGCTGCTTTTTTTGTGATCGTCGGAATCAATGGATTGAATGTTGTAACCGGAATCAAGGGATTGATATTGCTGTAACCCAAAATGCTAAAATCAATGGATCGGCTGATTAATAAAAGAATTAGAAAATTGGTATATTGTTAAGTTTACGCAAATTTTGTCCTAATTAATAATCAGCTTTCTTGGATACCGATAAATAAATTAATCCATCATTCTCGGTAAAAACCTATTTATTTTTTTGGTTGTGCTTGAAATAAGAAAAAATAATACAAATAATGTGGTGGTGTCAAAAACAATTCATAGAATCGCATAAGTATTAAGTAGCGCTTACACGAAATAAATCGCGATCTTGATAAGTATCGTATAAATTTATTGAAAATCCAACTTTAATTCATTTGACAAATAAACGTTGTAGATAGCTATATATATGAAGGAAAAATCAAAGTCAAAGGTTAATTTTCTAGAAAGTCTCGGTTGTATTTGCTAATTAATTATATTAGTTGTCAAGCTGGGAAGACAATTCAACGATGTAAAGAAAAAAAAAAAAAGTCCTTCTAGAAAGAAAAGAGACGCGTACAGTTTCAGTATATAAAGCAGGTTGGCCTTCAACCTTTTTCTTCAGTTCACTCCTCCAACGTCTCTTATATATTTATCAACACAACCCCAATATATATATCCAGGAATTATTTATTTTCAATGGCTCCCACGAAAGTTTATATCATGTATGTATTTTTTTTCTTATTATTTGTTCCTTTTTCTGCATCAATCTTGCTGAAAGAATTTATATATATTTTATTCTATTTTTTCTAATTTCTGATTGGAATTTTGATTCGTTTTCAGTTACTACTCTATGTATGGACATATTGAAAGACTTGCCCAGGAAATTAAGAAAGGAGCCGACACTGTCGAAGGAGTTGAGGCTACATTATGGCAGGTGCCCGAGACCCTTCCTGAAGAAGTTCTTCAGAAAATGGGCGCTCCCAAAAAGAGTGATGTGCCTGTGATCAGTATTGACCAGCTTCCAGAGGCCGACACATTCATCTTTGGCTTCCCTACTAGATTTGGCATGATGCCGGCCCAGTTCAAAGCCTTTTTCGATGCAACTGGAGGTCTATGGCAGCAAGGCAAGTTAGTTGGGAAAGGCGCTGGAATTTTTTATTCCACAGGAAGTCAGGGCGGTGGTCAAGAGACTACAGCGTGAGCATTCAAAACTGCTCTTTTTCGTATTGCTATTTTTCCCCCCTTTCTAATACGTGATAGAGGAGGGTGTATGTGTAACATTTTCATGCATGTGTTTTACAGATTGACGACTATCACACAATTCGCTAATCATGCACTGATTTACATTCCTATTGGATACACGTCCGGAGCCGGAATGGTCAATTTAGATGTGGTGAAAGGTGGAAGCCCATATGGTGCTGGAACTATTGCTGGAAACGGAACCTTAGCCGCTAAAGGTCCAAATGACCTTGAATTGGAGACGGCTTTTCATCAGGGAAAATACACTGCAGGAATTGCCAAGAAGCTAGCTCAAAGGGACTGATTGAGTTCACTTATATAATTCATGCACCATATATGTACTTTCATTCCAAGTAAACACCACACAACATTCATGTCCTTTTGGATGTCATCATCCTAATTTATAAACATTTATTGTTATGCACCTTGTATCAGTTTTTTATGTACGTCAATAAAATCGTTTCCTTAAGATTTGTATATGGAACCCTAGCCAATAAAGGTCCAGCTATTGGAGACGGATGATGTGTGGTGTGGGACTCGAATTAAAGTAATGCATTAGGTGAACTTAAGCAGTCCCTTTAAGTTTCTTGGCAAATCCAGTGGTGTATTTTCTTTAGTGAATCCTTAGCCAGAGACGGCTTTTCACTCAGAGAAACGCATATTTGGAACTGCCAAGAAGTTTAAAGGGACTCCTTAGGTTCACTTAAAGCATCATTTACTTTCATTCGAGTCTCACACCGTACAACAATTTTTTTTGTTTTAGTAGTTAATATTTTAATGAAAATTTTACATGTTGTGTTCCATTTGTGAATTTCACACGCTACGTCAACAAAATCTTTGCTTCTTACTCATCGTATGCGTATGAATATGGTCGGATCAATCGAGGATCATCATGTAAATGAAACAAATCGCAACAAATTTACTTAATTGAACGAAAGTGAAGAAAATCAGAGGCATGGCGCAATTGCGGCCTTATAGCCCAAACTTTGCAACCAACCATAGTGTGATATTAATAGGTGAGGAATGGTTGCAAAATTAGGGTTATAAGACTGAAATTGGGGACAACGGATCAATCGATTCAACAAATTAACGAGGTGGTTTCTACTATATTAATTAGGGTTATTTTTATAAAATTAATATTTTTTTGATAAAAATACTATATAATAAGTAAAGAAACGGCGCTTGTGACCCACGTGCCAAATTTTTGTTCCAAATTGAATGGTTGGACGATAAATGGACTAATCTTGCACAAACAAAAAAATAGGAGACTAGTTGACGGAGGTTGGATCCGCAACTCGTCACGTATCATCCCCATAATAATCCAACGATAAATAAGGATAGAGGAAGTCCAGCCTGAGGTATATAACCTCCCGGATCTGAGCCATGCAAGCTCAGTTACTCTCCCGACCTCTGCAGGTCGGCTGACGTACAAGGTCAGCCTATTAGTGCCTGACCTCACGGGTCAGCATAAGTCCCTCTCGTACTAAAACTCTTACGTACCCATAAAATCGGATAAATATGGAAAGAATCCCAGGTTATAACTACTATGATTCTGACATTCAAACATGTCTATAATTATCTCCTAAAATCAAGGAGATCAAATCATAATTATCCATTCCTTAGGGAATACGAAATTAGAGTCCACCAAGAACATGCTACACGCAATCGTTAGGGCACAAGACCCTCTATATAAACAATTTCTAAGGAACTATGAAGACTTGATTTCAATACACTCATTGGATATGTAGGCAGTTTGAGATACAGTTTCTCAAGTGCAGTCTAATCCACCAACAAAACACCCCTCTTTTTATCGTTTTTACTGTTTTTGAAGCTTTGCAGGTTGTCATCAAGAAAAGAGCCGCAGATTTATTACCCGGTGATTTCCGACTCAGTTGGCGCTAGAATGAGGGCCTGAACCTCCGCTGGCAGTCTCACAAAAAGCTTCAGAATCAACATGGTAACCACGCGACAACAGGAGGCAAGCGGTAACCATGCAAACAACGCGACAGAGTCAGATACCAATAACCAAAATCTACAACAGGAAGAGATTGTTCTCGATGCTACCCATCAGGCACTGGTGGGTCAGCTTGTAGCCCTAGATGATGCAACCAAGCAAGCCATCTTGGATGCTACCTTCGGAGAGGATGATGAGGAAGATGAGGATCTGGAAGAAGAGGATCCTCTGGACGAAAATTCACAGGAGCCGGATCTGCTGGAAGAAGATCTATTGGAGTAGAACTCGCTAGAGCAGAATTCAGAGGAAGATGACCCCAACGATGAAACATGAAAGAAACACTTCCTCCTCCAAGGCCTAAAAGGACCAGAAAGGATGACAACTCATCCTCATCTAATCTGAGGAAGCTGTTTATAGTCCCTCAAGCAACGGATGTAGCCAGAGCTGAATTAGGCATCATAGCAGGAAAGAGAGTTGGTCAACTAGCCCTTGAATACCCTTTCTCCGAATAGGTGGATAGCTATCATCGACCTGCATGGTTCAAAATACCGAAGCTGGAACCTTATGATGGAACAAAGGATCCCCAGGATCACCTATTTCAATACCTCACGCACATGAATCTCGACTGTGTACCGGATGAGATGAAGTGCAAGGCTTTCCCTGCGTTACTCACTGGCCGAGCTCGATAGTGGTTTAAAAGAATACCGGCAAGAACAATCTCCAACTTTGAGACCTTAGGGAATATGTTCCTTAACGCCTTTATTACGGCTAAGCCGTTCCAGAGAAATGCTACCCATCTTTTCTACCTCAGGCAAATGCGAGATGAGACCGCGCTGCAGTATCTTAAGCGGTTCAATAAGGAGTCGATGCAAGTCTGAGACACAAATGACCATATCCGAATTGCCTCTTTCGTGGCAGGGCTACGAGAGGGAAGGTTATATGCCAAGCTGAGCAGCAGGCTCCCCACGTCTATGGAGGAATGCATGGAGGTGGCATTTAAGCACTGTCAAGGAGAGGAAGCCAACCGGCTGGAGTGAGAGTTGGAGAATTCGGAGCATAAGAAGGAAATGATTGAGGACACTTCTGATAAGAAAAGAAGATCAGTTGAAGATCGGACGCTAGGCTCGACCACAGACCGGTCCGAGGAAAGATATGCTTTACAACGACGGGATTTCCCGACGTTGAATAGGCCACGCGAACAGGTCCTTGCAGTTATGGAAAGAAAGGGTTTAGCACAAACCCCCCATCCGATTCGAAGTCTTTAGGTAAGGAGGGACCAAATTAAGTTCTGCATATATCATAAGGACATTGGGCATGATATGGACGGCTGTAGAGACTTTCAGAGAGATTTGGATGCGGCAATTGCTGAAGGAAAGCTGGAGGAGGTCATGGACCGACCTCATTCTAACAAACAGAAGGTCGGCACGATTACCCGCCAAGGAATTTTAATCAAAACAGGGGGCGCCGGGGTGAGCCCCAGAGAAGGAAAGACCGAACTCCGGAGAGAGATCGATAGATAGACAACCGCACGATCAATACCATTAACACTATCGTGGGCGGTCCTAGTAGCACATGCAGGGAAATCGGCAGTCCTAAAGCTCGACCTGGGAGCTCGCAGACGAACAGAAGGGGTCAAACCCCTACTTAGGAAGTGACTTATGGTCCTAAGGACCCGCTCCCGCTGGTTAAAAATAACGAAGGCTTAGTCATTGAAGCTGTGGTGAACAAGAATCTAGTGAAATGGGTTTGCGTCGACACAGGTTGAGCTATCAATGTTCTTTACTTTTCAGCTTTTCAATCGATGAATCTCAAAGAGTCCAAGCTAACTTCGGTTTCGGCACCATTGTTCGGATCTGCCGGTCCCCCTGTTTATCATATGGGAATGGTACGGCTTGCAACAACATTTGGAAGGAAGCCAGAGGGTAGGACCCTTATGGTTACATATGTCATGGTCAAGGCCTCATCAGCGTATAACATCATTTTAGGAAGGCCCGCTCTAATCGATCTCCGGACCGTAATTTCCTGGCCCACATCAGCTTGAAGTTTCCGACCGCCGAGGGCTCAGTGGAAATCAAAGGGGATGTGGAGGTTGCCAGAAGTTGCTACGCGGCCACGATAAAGAGCAAATGAGTAGTCCTGACTTAAAGAGCTAGGCAAGTTCTTATATATGCTGTCTTTTATTCATGAAATTTTATTTACGCTTGTTTTGTTTACCCGTCCTAGGGTTTGGAACTTTGTTTGAATAAATTTCGCTCTAGGAAATCCTAGTCTATTATTTTTTATAACATGCTTGTCTTGCCTAATCATTACAAACAACCATAAGTGCCTAAGCACAAAATTAACCAACCTTCCCAATCCGTATACCCGAACCATTAATGCGAGAAGTCGGTCCGACATGGCCCTGCTCGCCACTTCTTAAACATGAGAAGTCAGTCAAATCTGACCATGCTCGTCGAAGCGTCAACGTGAGAAGTCAGCCCGACCTGGCCCAACTCGCCGTTACTTAAAAACAAGAATTCAGTCACATCTGACCCTGCTCGTCCAAAAAATTAATACGATAAGTCAGTCCGGCATGCCCCTGCTCGCCACCTCTTAAACACGAGAAGTCAGTCACATCTGGCCCTGCTCGTCCAAAATATTCATGCGAGAAGTCAGTCCGACCTGGCCCTGCTCACCACTTCTTAAAAACGAGAAGTCAATCAAATCTGACCCTACTCATCCGAAGTGTCAACGTGAGAAGTCGATCCCACCGCCCAAATTACGTTATTTAAAAATGAGAAGTCACCACATCCGCCCTGCTCGTCAAAAATTAATGCCGTAAGTCGATCGACTGGCCTCGCTCACTGATGAGCGTAATTTACCCCTCAAAAATACAATTTATAAAAACTCGAAATCTGTGGGTAAACCAACTCTCTAACCAGCAGAGTACCGGGTCGATTGTTAGAATAGCTACAGGAGTACGAGGTCGATCCCAAGGGAAATGTGGTTGTGAGTACCAAAGCGAACGTGTGTCTTAGTCTAGGTGATCAAAGTTGTGGTGGAGAGTATTATAACTAATGCAGAAAATAAATATTATTCTAACGGATTTATCTAGGTGATTAAAAAGCATAGCCGAATTATGATCCAACAAGTTATTTTCACCCCATAGGAAAGACTTGACTAATGCAGAAAATAAATATTATTCTAACGGATTTATCTAGGTGATTAAAAAGCATAGCCGAATTATGATCCAACAAGTTATTTTCACCCCATAGGAAAGACTTGACAAGGAGTGTGTTTTATCCAATTCAGTTTATATGACATTCACATGCGTCAACTCTTTATTCTTGCGTTAAGGTCTGAACAACTCTCGCTTAACCCCCATACCAGGTTTATTAATCTTCCCTTTAGAAAGCTAACTCGCCTAACATGGTTGACCAGAATAAAAAGCTGATGAAAGCCTCACATATGCATAGTCCTAACTTGTCACTAAGGTTATCAATCTAACTATAAGGCTATGTTTAGTGATTCTAATACCTGTTTCCCACATCTCGTACCGACATGAATCTCACATAGGCATAGTCCTGACCTGTCACTTAGGTTGTGTCAATCTTACAATCAAGACTATGTTTAGTGATACCCATATCTCACATCTCGCCGCAAAATGCATCTATAAGCTCGATGTAACAGTGAACAAGGTTGTCAATCTCATTCAAAGCTATTAAAATGATCAAAACAAGTTTTAGAACATGAGTTTATCATACGAACATTTAATTACGCGCTACACAACTCCCATCTCATCTCCCTTTTAGGGATTTTCACCCGTTTTCACATATTTCGGCTATGTATATATTTAGCTACACATAACAACATAAAAGGAAAATATACTATATATATAGGTACATAGATATATATAAGTATATAAGAATATATATATAGTTATATGTATAACAAAAATGAAAGAAACAAGAAAGAACAAAAGGAAAACGATATTATAACGATAACGATTTGAATTACAACTACGATATTATAACTACATACATACATACATATATATATATATATATATATATATATATATATATATATATATATATATATATAGGCCCAAAAACAAAGAAAAAATGAAGGGAAGAAGAAGAGAAAGGAAGGGAAGAAAGGGCAATTGTTTCAATGGAAATGGAAGGGTATTTATAGGAGAAAATCTGGTCCGGCGAGTGCCGGAATGTGTCCGGCGCGCGCCGGAATAACGGAATTTGATTCTTCTGACAGAGGCCATGTGATGTAATGATAATTTCCAGTGCGTGCCGGGATGTTTCCGGCGCGCGCCGGAATGTGTCAAAATATCCGTTCAGTAAAATGCCCATAACTTGAGTTGTAGACCTCCAATTGACATGATTCAAAATGCGTTGGAAAGATCGTTTTAAGATCTAAAACTTTCATGAAGAAGTCATCCCCAGAAAATGCCTCTAAGTTGGGTCAAATGTCCGTCGAAAACAGGTTACGGTATAAGCATGTAGGAAAAATGATCCGTTTGAATTCGTAAGCTTGTGGCATCTTCTTCTATCCCTATAAATACATATTTTAGGGCTCAAAACGTGTCATCACATGGGATCTCGATCAACCTATAATCCTGCAATAAATCACCAAAATAGCAAGCGTAAATCCGACACGACACTCCGGTTACTAAACCGGTACAAAACCTGATAAAAACACGATATTTTATAAAATACTTACTACTTACACATTTATATAACACTAAGGAATTAATGACTTGAAATGATATAAAGCTGCTCAAAATGATATCAGAAATGAGGTAAAAAGTTATGATAATAACAGTGAATTTATCCCTCATCACTCACCACTTCTTAAACACGAGAAGTCAGACACATCTGGCCCTGCTCGTCCAAAACATTAATGCGAGAAGTCAGTCTGACCTGGCCCTGCTTTCCATTTCTTAAAAATGACAAGTCAGTAACATCTGACCCCGCTCGTCCCAAACACGATAGAAATCAGACCGACTTGCCCCAGATCGCCGTGAAATTATAAAATGAAAACCAGAAAGACCTAACTCGATTAGATTCGACGTCTGACCTACAACAGGCCAATGTCCGAGCCCTACATACCGGGTTCGGCCTTATGAGTGCAACAAACACACAAAAACACAAGTATGTCATCCTAGACCATAT
This sequence comes from Gentiana macrophylla, assembly GCA_026214975.1. NCBI lineage: Eukaryota > Viridiplantae > Streptophyta > Magnoliopsida > Gentianales > Gentianaceae > Gentiana > Gentiana macrophylla. Next base: position 18,453,710 of record CM047808.1, on the reverse strand, counting down.
GTTAAAGACTGGCATACTAGGGGACAACATTCTCATCAACAATAAAGTAAACAAAAATTACTAACAAAAGAATTCTCATAAAAATTCACAGTAGAGCTGAATTCTTCAAAACAAAAACAAAACAAAAAGAAAAATCCCTAAACCCTATCGACCTAGGAATTGGGGGTCCAATTCTTCTCGGGAGGAGGAGCCGAATGGGAAGCGGCAACAGGTTTGAAGGAGTCCTTGGACACAATTTCCACCCCCGCCTTAAAGTCCTTCACCCGTTCATCATAAGCCCTGCTCCTCCCTGGTTTGTAGTAAACCTTCTTAGGAAGATCATCCACAATAAGGGCAGGAAATTGGATCATCGCCTCGTCCACTCCTTGGGTGTACCCGTGGTTTAAGACAGGAATGAGCAGCACCTTCAAAGCCTATTCGAAGTCATTCGAGGCCTTGTACTCCCGAATAGCTTCGCCGCACCGACCTGGAATTGTAGCTTCCAGCTCGGCCACCTTTGTTTAGAGATCGGCCACAACCTGCTCATTTCCCCTCTTCTTCTCAGCAAGCTCGTCTGCTAAAGACTTCAGCTTGTCCTTTTGAGCCAAGAGTTGGGCTTCGAAAGTTTTCATCTCCGTATCCTTGAGCTCGGCAGCCGCCCTAAGCTCCTCTCGTGTTTGCCTCAACTGGGCAATCTCATTCTTCTGATCGGCTGAATCTGTAGAGGCTTTCCTCAGTCTTCGGAAAACCTCCTGACCGACCAAGGTTCCCTACACAATCAAACAGAAAAGGTTAATAAGGCTCTCAAGAGTTTAAACACCAAGAAAAAATAATGACCACTTACAAACTTCATTGATTGAAAACCAACAGCGATCAGCTCCTCGTCCGGAATGTTCGCGAGGCGCCGTTGTTCGGAAGCAGTTCTTTCTTGAGGATCCAACTTTCCTTGAGCTCCTCCCAGAGCTTTTGACTTGCCCCTTTCTGGAGGCCTACTTTCGTGCGAGGCCGAGGCCGGCCTGGATCTCCCTTTTTTCCCGAGGGGTTTATCTCCTTCCTTTGTCTCTCTGGATCAACACTCTCCAGAGGATCCAGATCTGCTTGTCCCTGAGGAAGGACTGAAGATGAGGTACCCATAGCAGCAGCATCCACATAACGTTCCCCATCCACTAAGCCTCTGGGAGCGAAGGTCGGCTTAGGCTGCCGAACCATGGTTTCACCCTCGACCCCGGCCTACAAATCGGTAAATTCAGCCACAGTGAACATAAGCAAGATGTTAGTCAAGCAAACAAGCATAAATACAACAACAAAGCTACAAAGGAAACGACCCTACAGGACTTCCATTCCGCCTCCTCAAACTCCATGTAAAGGTTGGGCCTTGTATCCTCTAACCGAGCTGCCATAATCAGCTCGTCATATAGGTCCTGCCACTCGACGGATTATCCAGAACTGTGGATCTTTTCCACCAGCTTGTCTTTCAACTCGGGACGCTCATCTTTGTCTATCTCTTCCATGTTCCACCGGCTCAGTTCGGGATGATTCTCATGACGGACAAAGAAGAATCGCTCCTTCCATCGTTTGAAAGAGTCTTTACCTTTGGGGATGATGGGGACATCAACAGAACAACCCGTCCTCCGGGAAAAATAATACCGATAGAGGTGGTCCTTCACCCTCACATGGTGATAAAAATACCTAAATTTCTTTACGGTGAACCTCATATTGAGAAACCGACACCAAATCAGAAACCCAATAATGGCCCTGACACCATTAGGGGCTATCTGGGATCCCAGGTCATAATAACGGATCACGGCAAGAAGAGCCGGGCAGAAAGGGAACCTCAGGCTAACCTCAAAAAACTCCCTGTGAACGGTACAAAATCCCTCCGATGGATTAGAGGCAAACAGGTGTGCCACTGAGGGTAACATCGGAGCATGCCTTTCCCTTCTAGTCCCATACACCTCGCAGAGTGCGTCCAAGTCACTCTGACGAAGAATGGATTTAACGTGCCTACCATCAGCAATGGACATATCTATGGACATATCTAGGTCAAAGGTTCCGGTGAAATTAGTTTAACTGGTTTCTAAGGCGAGCTACAACATAAGCTAAATTGTGAAGAAGAACAAAGAAACAACTTACTTGCAAAGACGGATTGAAGATTTGAAGGAGAGGAATAGAAATCAGAAGTTGAATCCTGGTCTCATGTATTAATATGGGTTATAACCCCCACTCACCTCAAAAAACGCCTGTAATTAGAGTTAGTGGGCAGCGACGCCTCGATTCTCGGGATAGTTGTAATTGTGTCATAAACAGCTTTGCCACCTGGCATCCTAAATTCAAAAAATCTACGTCCAGATGGCCAAGCCGAGCTGCAACTTAAGCAGATCCGAGCCGACCTCAATAGGTTCTGTTGGATCTGGAGGCTTATGATGGAGGTCAGATCAGCACCTCGCCATGTGTCATCCCCATAATAATCCAATGATAAATTAGGATAGAGAAAGTCTAGCCTGAGGTATATAACCTCCCGAATCTGAGCCATGCAAGCTCTGTTACTCTCCCGGCCTCTACAGGTCGGCTGACGAACAAGGTCAGCCTACTCGTGCCTGACCTCACGGGTCAGCATAAGTCCCTCTTGTACTGAAACTCTTACGCACTCATAAAATTGGATAATTATGGAAATAAACCCAGGTCATAACTACTCTGATTCTGACATTCTAATATGTCTATAATTATCTCCTAAAATCAAGGAGATCAAATCATCATTATCCATTCCTTCGGGAACACGAAATTAGAGTCCACCAAGGAAAAATATACACGTAATTGTTAGGGCACAAGCCCCTCTATATAAACAATCCCTAAGGAACTACAAAGACTTGATTCCAATAAACACATTAGATACGTAAGCAGCTTGAGATACAGTTTCTCAAGTGCAGTCTAATCCACCACCAAAACAACCCCCTCTTTTTATTGTTTTTACTGTTTTTGAAGCTTTTGCAGGTTTTCATCAGGAGTAGATCCCCAGATTTATCACCAGACAATTTCCAACATCTTAACTAGTCAAACCAATATGAAATATGGGAACCAAGTCACAACTTTTTTTACAAAGACTAGACACTATTTTTGCTATTACCTCAATTATTTCCGTATTACTCTCCACAATATTATTTACGGTTTTTTATTTAATAGGACTGATTTGAGACTTAATTAGGCATTTAGAACACCTAAAATAGATCATTGTTTATAAAGACACATTTCATATTTTTTTTCAAATTTTGCCCTTTAGTTGCATTTAGTCTGTAGTCAATGACAAAATAATATTCATTCTGTTTTTTCCGTTGCTATTTACGCCTGATTCGCTTCGACTTTGTTCTCCAATCCTCTCTTCTCTTCGATTCTGTTCGTGATTCATCTTCGGTTGCTTCAATTAATCGTTCTCAGCTTCGTAAATCATCGTTGCATCATATCTCTGTTGCATTATCTGATTCCTTCCTTTTTTTGGTCATTTTCAAGATTTGGTATTTACTTTACTTTAATTATCCATAATTGCGCAGGTGGATGTTAATTTGATGTTTGTGATTGTAATTTAGTGATTGCAGTATGCATTAGTTGTTATTGAATTCAAAATTGAGTGATTTTGACTGAGATATGAGTTTTTATGTGGTTGAATTATTGCAATTTCTATTTTTGAATAAGTGTTTGTGTGTTTATGTAGTGATATATTAGTGTTGTGCAGTCAATTATTTGTGTTTTTGAATCTTATAATATAGTGACTATGTAGTCACTACGTGTCATACTCAGTTAGATTGCAGTGATATCTCAAATGCAATGAATATGAAGCGATATATTAGGTCATTGATTCACAATTCAGCTAATATATTGACATATGATCATTATGTTGAATGATTATTAGAATATATGAAGTGTTATTTGATTTGGAATGAGTATGTATGTTAGTTTTATGTTAATTTGATGTTTCTGGTTGTAATTCTATGAATGTTGTATACATGAATTGTGATTGAATTTGAGCTTCAATGACTATTTATTTGTTGTTGTGAATGCATTGATGTGTTATATTCATTGAGATTTATTCTTTGTTTGGCGATTCTGTTATTTTTGCATTAAGATATTCGGTGATTTTATTCACAATTGAGCATATACAGTCATATATGACAATGTTGTTGAATGAATCTTGTAATAAATGTATTGAAATTTTAGTTTGAATGATTGTTTAGCTGATGTAGTTTATGCAGTGACTTTTGACATGCAGTGACATATAATGTATTTTTGGGAATTCTGTTACTTAGCAGTGATATATGAGGTGATTGGTTGACAATTTAGATAATGGATTAACATATTAGAATGATTTTTAATAATTATTGGAGTGAATGAAGTGTTATTTGAGTTGGAAAGATTATTTAGTTGATGTATTCAATGCAATAGCATGCTATTAGTTATGCAGTGACTGTCTCTTTTTTTGGGCCAAAGGGACAAAAGGACACATAATAGACTTAATTATGAAATATTGACACCAATAACATCTCATTGGTTATAAGGACTCAAAAATAATAAACGCACCAAAATACCCTTATTCTATTCCCGCTTCAATGCTCTAACAGTTACTCAAAACATTATGAAACCTCCATTATTCAAACACAGTGCGACGTTAACGCACAAAACGGTTCTAGGTTATTCAAATCACGAACGGTGAGAAGAAGCAGTGAAATCGGAGCAAAATCGAAGCCAAATCGGAGAGAAGAAGCAGCAAAACTATAGGAGAAGATACTAAAGTTCGATTGATACCGTCACTGCAGAAAATCAACGACAATTGTAACGATAAATCAAGTAATATTAGAGAAAAAGAAATGGGCAGCATCAAAAACAAAGAAAACTGAGTAAGTATACATTAAAACTGAGCATGCAACAATAGAACAAAACTTAATGTGGATGGCAGAAAATATGATTTTTTTGTTGGAAAGTTGAAATACATTAGTAAAAAAGTCAATAATAAGGCACAATGGTAGTCACTGAGTGCATGTCACTAAATTAGAACGAAAGCAGAGCTTGAAATTGTACTTGAAATGCTAATACAAAAAGTTCTAACTGTTTTATCGATTGAAATATCATGTCACTGCATCTTCAAACAAGTTTGTGTTTAGTTATTGAAGTATAAAAAATGATGTCACTGTATTTTGATTGCATTAAGTGTTTTCTTTACTTGCTTGCCACTATATTGCGGTAAATGCTACTGAAATGTCATGTCATGCATAATGATTGAAGTGTCTGCATAGTTATTGAAGTGCAAACTCTGATGTCACTGCATTATAATCTTGAAATTATCATTTGAGTGCATTCACAACATTGAAAATGTCATGTCACTGCATAATGATTGAAGTTTCTGTATAGTTGTTGAAGTGTAAACTTTGATGTCACAGCAACCACAACCATGAAAATGTATTCTTCAGTGGAATTTCAAATGCCACTACATAGTATTGTTGAAATAGTGTCCTAAACCCAATCGGGTTAGACCGGATCCGACCGGGTCGGATCATTTCTACTATTTCTTTATGTTTTTACATATATTAAATGGCTTTTCTGTTGTCATATATTTGTTCTTTTTAAAGAACCAATTATGAATTGTTATATGATAACGTCCTTAGTGTTAAACTGTTATAGAGAAACCATGATAGGCGATTATGGTTGATGAGATCTCTAATCACTTTAATAAGTTTGATACTTAAATGTCTCTAGGCTGATGTACTATTAAACAGGACATTGATAGTATAAACAGACTAGCACGTATTAGATGTCTTCATCTTTAAGGCGTGGATAGATCTCGTCTATCGAAGTGTAGAGACACTTGGGTATGCGTGGACGTGTATTGAGAATGCGTGCGTTAGGATCGACCCACTTACACGGATAAGTGTCACACTTTGTGGCGCTTGTGTAATTATCCTTAGGACCGAGTCTTCATGGCATCACGGTGTGGATTGTCATGCTTTGACACTATTGAGGTTTCCACAACCACGGGCGATCATGCGGTAGTGATTGGGTATGATCTTCAAGCATCGGGAGTATACATGATTGGTCGTCCGGGAATCGCGTATCCTATGATTGGGATCGAATATCCGAAATGGCCTTCTTATAGGAATGTCCTGTTCTCGTGAATCTTTGCAAAGTGGGAGTAAACGAGTTACTTCAAGAGAGGCGAGAGCTTGATATCCAGATTTTATAAGATACGGTCGTTGATGTTTTGACACTCGACTAACGAATCGTATGGATATTATTACAAATGATAGATTGTAAGTTACACGGTAATCGCTTTTCACATGAAAGGTAGTAGTCATTGCATTTGACTCTTCCGATGATTGGGGTCACGGTGTGTTGCTAGACGCGCTATCCCGTGATCGTTAGGCATGAAGGGCATTTTCGTAAATTGCACTTTGTGTCTACGGCCAACATATTCGAAGCCTATCGGGTCACACACATATGAACATCTAGCCAGATTAAAATGTGGTTATAGATGATAACCAAATAAGGAAAGTTTATCTCGAGACTATAAAGGTTATAGTGGTAAATTAATATTGTGGTATTTATTTATTATGAATAAATTAAATACAAGATATTAATAATATTATATTAATTAAAGAATATTCCGGATGCCAATTTATTGGTATATGGGGTGCAATTTGTGTGTGTATAAGATACACTTGGATTGTGCAATTTAATTAATTGTGTTATCATATATTAATATAAGATATTAATTATTAAATATATATATATAGTCACATGCGTGACTTGCACTTGGAATGTGCTTGTGCACATTTGTTTTCAAGATATATATATTAATAGATTTATATGTGTAATATATATATGTGATATATACACATGTGTAAATTGATTTATGGTAATAAAATAAAGATAGTCAATATTAGATATTGACAATATCTTGGGAATATTCAATATAAGATGTTGACAATATCCTAGATTTATTTAATATGAGATATTATAATAAATGAGATAAATCAATCAATTATATTTTCCTTATTTTATTGGGAAAAGGTTTTCTTCTTTTCTACACTATATGGGCGCCACTTTCATTATAAATAGAAGGTGGGTGTCAAGCTCTTTTGCATCATAATTTCAAGAGCTAATAGTTCTTGTGTAAAATTGGAGAGCATCCTATAGAGAGTTGGAGAGAGGGGAAAAGGCCGGTCTAGCAACCGGAGTTTTCCAATAGCAATCCATGATGGGATTCCGGTGGTGGCTGTTCGTGTGGACTAGCGGTAGAGGCCGAACACTTGGGCGGCTCTATGCGAAACTACTCTCTGGGACGGTCAAAGCGTCGATCTTTTAGATCAACCAAGGTAACCACCGTCTACTATCTATTTGTTTATTGCTTAAACGAAGTCGATCTTGGGTAAAAGAAATCAAAATTTTAAATTCAGCTGCGTTCCTCGCGAGATTTCTAACAATGGTATCGAGACAGTTTCGAGCTTAAGCAATAAGCAGTTTATTATTGCGTAGTTAATTTTATCGTTTAAATCACGTAATTAAAAGATGAAAGATTTTTGATTTGCAAAATTGATACACGAAAAGAAAAAAAAAAAAAAAGCGCACCACCACCGTGTGTGATCGCCGATGGCGGCGGCGGCCTCGAGTCGCCGGCGGTCGCTGGTGTGATACGGTGGTCCCCAATTTTTGTTTTGTGTATTTTGTGATTCAATATGGTTCATAGTTGTAATTGCTAATTTTCTTTTGTTTAGTTGTGTCATGTGGCTAACCAATGGTTCAAATAGTTTGGGCCATTAATCTGCCACACGCCAAGATTAAAATAAGAATGGCCTTTCCAAACTTTGTTTGGAATAGACATAAGCCTTCCAAATATTTGATTTGGGAAAAAGCCTGAGCTGCTCACTTCCAAAATTTTGATTTTGGAAAGTGGCGCGCTTAAACTAAAATTATTTGGCCTTTCCAAATATTTGATTTGGAATAGGCTGGCCTTTCCAAATATTTGATTTGTAAAGCGCAGAGCTGCGCCACTTCCAAAATTTTGATTTTGGAAAGTGGCGCTGCGCTTCCAAATTTGTTTAGAAACTAAAGGCATCCCTTTGATTACGAATCAAAGGAAAGAAACAAAAGTGAAATAATTTTAATTTTGATTTATTTTGGAATAGTTCTAATTAATTAAAATTAAAATTAAAATCGTTTAAAATTAATAGTTAATTTTATTTCGATTAAAATCATTTAATTAATTAAATGTTAATTAGTTAATTGATTGGATAAAATTATTTAATAGATTAAATGTTAATTGATTAATTAAGACGCAAGTAGTTAAAATTTAATTTTATCTTTTTCATAAGATTTTATTGTATGGATTAGATATAGTAGATATAATATGATTATATGGACCCCGATTGATCATGGACTCGACCGATAGGATAGATGTGAATGATTTAAATTTTCTGTTGGTTTTAAAATTGTCCTAGGCCGTTATGAAGAACGTGACCTAGTTTATTTTCTCATTCATCCCATTCCGTTAGCTCCCCAAAGTGCGGCGGGTGTATTTATTTCATTAGATAGAATTAAATGTAACAAGAATGGAGCAGAAGATGGAGACCAAAGAAAGACGAAAATAAAGATCTCATTGGAGAATGGAGCATTAAAGATCCTATTGGTGGTTGCATCTACCCTGGGATTGTGACCAGCGGTTTCGTCGGTTTGTATTCAAACCGCACTCTAGAAAAGTCCATGATCATACCGGTTACTTTACGCATTTATTTATTTTGTGCTTGTATTTATTTTATATGATACGATAGATGCATGACTAGGCACGATCTAGATAAATGTGTAGGATGTATGTTTATAGAGATAGACATATTAATGATGAGACCATAATTAAATTAATTAAGTGAATTAATTTACATAAATACTTCCACCTCAAAAGAATCAAGTTGAAATTGCCTCCCATATTATAATGACGGTGAAGAGCCCTTGTTCGGATCCAACTCATCACCAAAGCAGGGGTTGACCTACCCTCGGTATATCGTCATTATCGAGATATGATCGTATGAGATCTCACGAATATTGGGGTTATGACTTGACTAAGAATTCTCTCGCCACCACCAAGCGCGGGTCGTTTGGATTTTAGAGGCAAGGGTTTGACTACTTCATAAGATGAAAATTGTCAAAGAGTTGACTAGTCAAACAACAAGAGTCGTATAAGATACGATTGACAAAGGGTTGTTGTCTACCTATTAGACTATTTTCGGCCCACCAGCCAAAGCGGGGGTCGCGGTAGTTTAGTGGGATCTTGTCCACTAAAGAAATTAATAATTCTTGAAAGTCAATTGAAAGTAGTTGACTAGTGGGAGCAAAATCATATACCAAAAGACCATTTTTGATTTTGCGTGTATAAACAACAACACTCATTTATTTTCATTTTTATGTTGTAGTTTTAGCAAACTTTATATTTATGTTTAATTCTCGATTAGTAAAACCAAATTATGACTGTTAATTTTGAGAAACGTTCTCAAATATGGTTAAGTAATTTTAATCCTTTTAAAAATAAGCAATGACATGAGCCATCCCGTTATAGTAGTTAGAGACAAGGAGATTACATAATTGATGCAGTGCTCCGAGACTTTAATTATTAATGAAAGCGGAAGCTCATGATGTGATTAAAACATTTGAAATAAGTTTCAATGAATTAGTCATAAATTGGATATGATCCAAGATGATCATTCAGTCATACGATGACAATTAATTCAAATGTTGGATAAGAATGACCACATCTAATTTTGGAAAGGTTCTTTTCAAAATTGTAAGATTTAAGTATCGACTTAATTCTATCATTGCTTAAAGGTTAATTAAATAGTCAATGTTTTGAATACGATTCAAAAGGTTAAATAAACTATTTAATAAACTTTAGATTTTCTTTATGAAAGGAAATCAAAGACATAGCTCTTGTGATTTTTCTTAAGTCTTATGAAGACTACACTAAGAAATATTTACAAGTGCCTGAAGGATTAAAAAGGAAAGTTAGGGCATGTGCTTAAATAGAGAACTTATTGAAGTTTCTATTCTAGGCAAGTGAGTTGAGATAAATCTATCTAAGTTCAAGTCAACTCTTAGATATATGATATCTTACGAGTGTGATTAAATTAGAAAGATTAAATACAGATATGGAAGGTTAAACAAATGTTGTAACACTTACCATATTCTGGATCTAGTAAACTGATAAGGGAACTAAATAAATGTTATTATGTTCCGGTTCTTATGAAGAATACGTTTTCAGTTATTTGTTAGGATTTAGTAGACACATTCAATTGTAAAGAATAAATGTTATTCTAATAAAGTTGGAAGGTCACTGAATCTAACATACTAGATTGTTGTCACTATATAGTTGATATATGTGATGAGGTCTCAACCGAATATTTGTATGGTCATTATCCTTGATATTTGTAGTTGTTCTGATGTAGTCTCTCCGGAAGGGAAGCGCGTAATTAAACGTCATTCGATGATGATGTTGAACCATATGATTATGAATCATGTGGGTTATACGTATCTTATCCAAAGAGGACTAAAATACCTTTTTTCCGAAAAGGTTATAAAATCTAGAAAGTTGTCCAAAGCCTAAACATACCGATGTTTGTTGGCTTATGACAATTAATGCCACAAATAATTGTTTGTTAATCTCTACGACTATTTTAGAAATAGTCAAGTGTACTTATTGAAGTACAACACCTGGAAAGCCCGAAAAGTTCGAGCTAGTACGAATATGAGATTGATGAGCCACTTAGAATTAATCTTCAATTGGATTGAAGTAATTAATACCGGGGGTGTTTCGAAAGTCGTCTGGAAAGAATAAGATTCTCCTTGAAGGATACCATCTTTGGGATACGCAATTAGATTGTGTTCCCAAAATGGAAATAACACTTTATATGATAAAGGTGTGACGCAAGCCATGCGATGTATCCCTTACCCGTTTCGGGATAGTGCCCTTATACTTAACCTAGTTCCAAAGAATAAAGGTTGAATAAATTCCATATTAGATATGGAAGAGGATAATGTCGAATCTATCTTAACCGATCGAAGTTGTCATAGGCAAAGTCAGAAAGGCTTGAAGCCTAGTACGACATATGCAACTTTGTGGAATATCTTAGCAAGTACGCTTGATATTGTTTACTTGTCCACGGAGCAAAATGTTTGTCTCCAAACATGCTGTCTTCTAAAGGAAGTGTTTCTTCCAAAAGAAACAGTGGGAGTAGATTTAGATCTCAAATGTAGTTTGAGAACCACAAAGATATATTCAACCAATGGGACATGAGCAGACGCCACATAACGATGAGGTGTAGAACGCTGCTCAGAGCACACAAAAGTTCTGTAAGTCTGTGGATAACCTCAAGCCTGAAAAAGATCTGTTGGTATGTTCATCTTGAAGAATGAATATCTCACGACTTATGAAAGAATGTTTGAGAGGCAAGATTGAGAGATATGGCCAGGATCCATGATATCTAAATTAGATTCCATCAGTGACAACCAGGTTATGAACCCAAATGTCTTACCTGAGGAATGTCCCCGTAAGGTGAGCCCGATTCTATTCGGATTATGCTTGTTGTAACCCGTATCATGGCTATATGATAGTGTTGAAGACGTTGGGCAGAAAGCTCGATGTTCATAGACGATAACATGATATGTGAGCCCACGAGATCCATTTATGGACTCAAACAAGTTTCTCTAGATGATTTCTTTGTTTGATAATCAAAGGAGTTTGATTGAGTCAAAAGAAGGATATGCCCATGTGCAAGATGGATAGTGGGAGTGTGTTACGATTTTTGAGTAAGGTATTAGATATCTCTCTCGAGAATTAATACCCCATGTCACAGTCAATTAGTGTTTGGTAGTTCAAGGTCTTTACGAAAGCACTTGGATTAGCAGTTCTTAATTTTGGAAATAAAAATCTATAGCGATAGATTTAACTGCTGTTAGATTATAGTTTACCCATATAGATGTGATGCTAAAAGAGTTTAGCATAGATCGCATAAAGAGATACTGCTAGCCGGTGTTCTCAAGATCTATCTATGTTAGGACGTTGGTCCTAAAGATAAGGTGAAAGATGATGCTTATGGAAGGTTTCCTTCGCTACTACGATAGAAACCATCATAAAGGTAATGCCAGATGTTCATAGTTCATGAATAGTCATGAGCAAGTATGAAAGTAAATCTGGTGAATGTCGAGAATATCCTTAAACAAGTTAAGGAAAGTTTCCTAGTTTATTGAAACTTGGAATTAGATAAATGTAGATATACAGACGTATATCCTGAGTCTTACGAAGGCGAGTGGGAGCACATGCAGGGTTTTGCGCCACTTTGATTAAGTGATACAATGAGTCGAAATGTTCTTAGCGATGGGTCATTTGTAAATTCTACAACTAGGCCAAAACACAAGTAGTGCCTTAGAAGCGCGCGATGAGGAAGATACATGGATCTAGAAGGTTCATTCTTGAACCTTGTGCAGTTCTTCCACCTTTCTATATAGGCGATATATAGTAAGTGGATTCATTGCTTGAAGCAAGGACCGTGGTCTCGCCGAGATTCGTGTGTGTGTTGAGGCGGTTCCTTTGACTTGGTCATTTGGAGCATGATATGAAGATAGTCGAGTCCCCACGGATAGTGATCCGTTCATGGCTAGGGGCTAGTTGCGAGTATTGCATGAGATTCTTGTGTTTCAACTTGGTCTTGTGTGTGCGAGTGATTGGTTTTAGGCCAAGTGGGAGATTGTTGAAATAGTGTCCTAAACCCAATCGGGTTGGACCGGATCCGACCGGTCGGATCATTTCTACTATTTCTTTATGTTTTTACATATATTAAATGGCTTTTCATTTGTCATATATTTGTTCTTTTTAAAGAACCAATTATGAATTGTTATATGATAACGTCCTTAGTGTTAAACTCGTGATAGAGAAACCATGATAGGCGATTATGGTTGATGAGATCTCTAATCACTTTAATAAGTTTGATACTTAAATGTCTCTAGGCCGATGTACTATTAAACAGGACATTGATAGTATAAAACAGACTAGCACGTATTAGATGTCTTCATCTTTTAGGCGGCGAGGATAGATCTCGCTCTATCGAAGTGTAGAGACACTTGGGTATGCGTGGGCGTGTATTAGAGAATGCGTGACGTTAGATCGACCCACTTACACGGATAAGTGTCACACTATGTGGCGCTTGTGTAATTATCCTTAGGACCGAGTCTTCATGGCATCACGGTGTGGATTGTCATGCTTTGACACTATTGAGGTTTCCACAACCACGGGCGATCATGCGGTAGTGATTGGGTATGATCATCAAGCACGCGGAGTATACATGATTGGTCGTCCGGAAATCGCGTACCTATGATTGGGATCGAATATCCGAAATGGCCTTCTTATAAGGAATGTCCTGTTCTCGTGAATCTTTGCAAAGTGGGAGTAAACGAGTTACTTCAAGAGAGCTTGATATCCAGATTATAAGATACGGTCGTTGATGTTTTGACACTCGACTAACGACCGTATGGATATTATTACAGCGATAGGATTGTAAGTTACACGGCAATCAAGCTTCACATGAAAGGTAGTAGTCATTGCATTTGACTCTTCCGATGATTGGGGTCACGGTGTGTTGCTGACGCTATCCCGTGATCGTTAGGCATGAAGGGCATTTTCAGTAAATTGCACTTTGTGTCTACGGCCAACATATTCGAAACCTATCGAGTCACACACATATGAACATCTAGCCGGATTAAAATGTGGTTATAGATGATAACCAAATAAGGAAAGTTTATCTCGAGACTATAAAGGTTATAGTGGTAAATTAATATTGTGGTATTTATTTATTATGAATAAATTAAATACAAGATATTAATAATATTATATTAATTAAAGAATATTCCGGATGCCAATTTATTGGTATATGGGGCGCAATTTGTGTGTGTATAAGATACACTTGGATTGTGCAATTTAATTAATTGTGTTATCATATATTAATATAAGATATTAATTATTAAATATATATATAGTCACATGCGTGACTTGCACTTGGAATGTGCTTGTGCACATTTGTTTTCAAGATATATATATTAATAGATTTATATGTGTAATATATATATGTGATATATACACATGTGTAAATTGATTTATGGTAATAAAATAAAGATAGTCAATATTAGATATTGACAATATCTTGGGAATATTCAATATAAGATGTTGACAATATCCTAGATTTATTTAATATGAGATATTATAATAAATGAGATAAATCAATCAATTATATTTTCCTTATTTTATTGGGAAAATGTTTTCTTCTTTTCTACACTATATGGGGCGCCACTTTCATTATAAATAGAAGGTGGGTGTCAAGCTCTTTTGTACATCATAATTCCAAGAGCTAATAGTTCTTGTGTAAAATTGGAGAGCATCCTATAGAGAGTTGGAGAGAGGGGAAAAAGGCCGGTCTAGCAACCGGAGTTTTCCAATAGCAATCCATGATGGGATTCCGGCGGGCTGTTCGTGTGGACTAGCGGTAGAGGCCGAACACTTGGGCGGCTCTATGCAGAACTACTCTCCTTAGACGGTCAAAGCGTCGATCTTTTAGATCAACCAAGGTAACCACCGTCTACTATCTATTTGTTTATTGCTTAAACGAAGTCGATCTTGGGTAAAAGGAAATCAAAATTTTAAATTCCGCTGCGTTCCCGCGTAGATTTCCTAACAAGTATATCATGTTTAGTGTACAAACATCTTGATTTCTGGGTTTTACAGAACAAGAGAACAATACAGATCGACGCTGAACAGTATACAATAGATATTCAATGATACACGACGATATCACAGAAAACCATAGAAAATTGATGAATCAAACTCCATTTAGACTCATGTTTAGGGCACTGGAAAAGAAACAAATTATACTGGAAAAAAAGAAGAACGACATGCTAGATGACCTGATCAATGCACACAACAAAGACAATGAGGGGTTTCAAGATTGGCAAGGACCATTACATGCCAAGTAGAACTGATGTAAATCTTGTATTTGGGATAGAAGATGGAAGGAAAGAGGTTGGAGACATCAGTACTAAGTCAACAAAAGATCTATCGATTAAAATAAGACTATTTTTTTATGTTGACAGACTAAAGGTAAGTGTTGTCAAAGAAACAATAAAAGATCTGGTAAAGGCAACAGATTCACCATCAGTAGAAGACACAATGAAGCTAATGTGTGTTATATTACTTGGAACAGTCTTCTTTGCAACATCAGGGCAGCCTATGATCGCGTGCAAAGCACGTACTAGCAATAGGACTAGGTCTATCGTAGCAGAATACTGGTGAGTCAAGGTCGAATCCCACAGAGACTCGTAAGAACGCAAATCATTCAAGAATGAGTTGTCATATTAACGGTCTACGACCAACTATAATATAGGTAGAATAAAAGTGGTGACAATAAACAAACAAGATTATGCAAGTTCAAACGGAGCACACAAGAGCTTCTATTGTATTAGTTTAATTATGAGTTATTAGTTATCCCCCCTAACATGCATTAATCATCCTCATTGGTAAATTATAATTCATTGTCAGCTACGGGTGAAAACTCCTAACCCTATCTACTTTCACTATAAGGACAACAGACAATCTATATGCAACTAACCTCCTTCGTTGGTTGTATTAGTTCACACGCATTAAGTTTTAGAGTTGCCGGCTCAAGACCGAGAACCTCCCTAGGCAGCTATCGACTACGACTAGCACGTTCCTAAGGATCCATCAACACAATGTCCAAATTAACACTTCACTAACAGTCCTTCATGCTAATTTACGATGACATGCAAATAGTTGATCAGGCTACTAACATGTAAATTAAATCTGTCGATCAACGTACCTGGTACCGATTATCATGAACTAGTAATTTACTAGGTGTTCAGATCTAGCGATATAGACCATCGCAAATCTGAAGAACGCAATCACTATTTCATGATTTCTTCACCAACGAATCAGATCTATACATACATGGGGTAAGATAAACTAACTACCGCATAATTAAACTAAATAAACAATTAAAACCATACTAGTCGAATAGAACAATGACAGATCTACATCTTGGAAAAGACAGAAAATCATACCTTTGAAGATGAGTGTAGATCTCCCTTGGCTCTCTTCCTAGGAGGCGAATCTGTCGACTCCGTGACTAGAACTCATAAAATATATAAATAAAGAACAAAGAACTTTTATTGCATAATACTTGTCTTGAAAATTGTACATTGAATTCTGAGGGCGATGCCTCTTATTTATAGCTAAATAAACCGACTTAGAAAGACCTAGAACTACCCCTCGTCCAAGAAAACGTGTTTCGGAAGATTCTAGAAGCTCGATTAATCGGCAGCAAATCCAGATTAATCGGGGGCATTTTTATCATTTTTCTTCTGCCGACTTTACTTGGAATGTTCTAGAATACCCTAGGCCCAATCCTTTCGTTCATTCCGCTCCAAAATCGTCCACAATACTTAGCCCAATTATTTCGTATCCTGAAAATAATCAAATAACGCACGAAATAATATCGAATAAGGGAAAATAAACATGAAGTGCAAAATACTCGACTCACGAACCCGACACATGACATTCAACTCAAATGGTTCATAATTATAGGTCGAAACAACTATTTTTAGCTCGTAATGGATAGAATGTTGATGTCGTAGGATATACTATTTTAAGCATCATCAACCAATTCCATTGGGGTTCCTATATTATATGGACAAATTGAGCAGATTAAGTTCATATGATTGGTCATCTCACATACTGAGAGAACTGGAAAATGGGCTTAATAGAAAATGGTCATGTCCAAGATATGTCAATGGATGCACAGTGTTCCTGGTGGTATGTTACTAACTCAAAGTTTCATTATAAATGCTACTTCAAATGACATGTCATTGCATTCTGATTGAAGTATGTGTACTGGTATGTTATAGTACTGGTTCTACAAGCACACACACATGATCCAAGATGTTGTCAGGGAGCAAAACAAACAAAGAGCATCAGAGGGAAAAAAAAACTATCTCATATAGAGGAATTCCAAGGATATCAAGGTGGAATTTGAAATAACTACAAGATATTCTTACCAAAAGGAAACTACAAGACTTGGGGGAACATAAGGTAATAATAACTAATCTCACTACACATCCTACATACAATACTTTCTACAAAATCAGTTAACAATTTATAATAAATGTGATTAACAATGTATGATTCTAAATGCTACAGGAAATGTAACGTCAATGCACTCTCATTACATGTCACTGCACTCCCATTGCATGTCACTGCACTCTGATTTCTTGTCACTACACTGGAATACATGTCTTTGCAATGGAATACATTTCTCTACACTGGAATACATGCCACTGCATCTTATTACATGTCCTTGCAACTCTAATGCTAAATTAACTAAAAACTTTTGTAATGGAAAATGAACAATTCAATCCTGAAGAATTGACTTAAATATTGACTAAGTTTGTACTAATACCAAGCTTGGCAGAGAAGGACGAATCTAAAAACAGTGAAAATGATGAAAAGCAAGCATATGATGAAATAGAATCTGAAGGGGATGAGATAGAATCTGAAAGGGATGAGATGGAATTTGAAGGGGATGAGGCACAGTTTGAAGGGGATGACATGGAAGCTCAAGAAAATGAAGGACTTTCTGAAGGGAATGAGGGGGACAAACTAGAAGAATTGCAACCGGAACGACAAAATAAAGAGCTTCAAGAACAACACTCTGGTCAACAGCCACATGAATCTGGAACTAAATTTGGACTCATTCCATCATTCAATTTACTAACACCAACACCACCGGATGTTGCTCATTATGCATCACCATGGGTACAACGGCTAATTCAAATTGTATCACCAAACGCACTCCATGATATTGTCAATGCAATTAAAATTTACAATATGTACAACTGGTGCAAGATGAAGAGGATGGAATTCAAAAATTGAAAGAGCAAAACATCACCTTGTCAAAAGCATAAGAAGATGCCAACAACAAAATTGAACAACTCTAAGAAGCTATGGTAATTATAAACTACTATAACTGCCTGCATCAGCTGATGTCACTGCATCATCTCATGGCACTGCAAAAAAGAAAAGAATGGTTATACTAAAATGCCACTTGGTTTACAAAACAATGTATTTTTAAATATATTTACAGGCAAAAAGCATGACTGATAAAGCTGAAATTGAGGTGATAAAGAAGAAAATTCAAAAGACGCAACATGAGAATGAAAGCCTAAAGTCAAAAGTGTAAAACTTGAAGCAGGTAGAAGCTAAAATGCTGATGAAATGTAATGAAGTTGAAGCACAGTCTAGAGAGCTCAATCAGACACTAGATGTCACTATGCTGAAAAAATTGAATTGCAGCTTCAAGTTAAAGAATTGAATGATAAGATTACCATTGCTCTGCCAACAATTAATCGGCAAAAGGAGAGCGAAAAAAGATAGATGAGTACATGAAATCACTGGTACACAGTTACAATGAACAGGGAGATCAACAGAAACAGATTGCTACTTTGTTGGAAGACCAAGAGAAAAACAGAAAATTAATCAAAGATCTTAGAGCACAAGTGGCAAAACTTGAGAAGAGCTTGTTCGAAAGGTACACAACAATTGGCAATTTGAAAGTTGAACTACAAGATAAAAAAGAGAGCAATCAAGGATTGAAAGAGAATGCGCAGAGCCAACAAAGAAAAATTCAAGAAATGGAAAACAAAATCCATCAATTCCAAGATGACTATGATTCTCTTACTACTCATCAAGTGACATAAAATCTGTACAACTAGAACATGTTGATACTCATCAAGTCACCCATGCTACTCATCAAATTTCACAAAATCTGTCAAAACCTATACAACAAGAACATGTTGATACTCATCAACTCACCCGTAAATTCTCTTTTGAAAGAAGAGTGAAGCAAGATGCAAGAAAGAGGCCGAAGAACAAGGATCCTAATTTTTAGTACCCTCAACAGAATGAGAGAACAAAAGTTGAGAAAGTAAAAAAGAAAGACTACTTCATACCTGACGAAAACCCAGAGTTTGAAGGAAGACTCATAATCCACAACAACAAAGATCAATAACCTTATGGACGATACATTCTTCCGAAAGCATACATAATAATTTGGGAATTATATGCCAGAGGGCAAAGAGTAAGCACAAATTACTAAACAACACCATAGAACATCAAAATTCTTGATATATTGATTACTAACAATATATTACTAAATGCAGAGCTATAGTCTGGGCAAGGTCAATGGGTGATTACCCATTTGTGAACGTGAACTCAATAATGGAAATTCTAAATGATCTTTACATATAAGAAGGGGTAAAATCTTACTATCACTGCATCTTACTGTCACAACATTATTTGATGTCACTGTATTATTTGACGTCATTCTCATTGCATGCCAACAAATGGTAAACACACATACAGAACAATAAATATTTCTTTTGAAGTTCTGCAAGCTTGAGTACATAAACTAACTTAGTCTAATGAAATTTGCAACAGGTGGTTGAATGATTTGTTGAGCTCTTAAGACGTGCAGGTTTAAGACTAACTACCACATATTCTCTACAGGGACATGGGTATGCATAGAATATAATTTGACTAACAAGTTTTAAATTCACATTCATAATCTGATCAACATGGAATGTGCAGGGAGTACTATATGTGATTGAAAAGGACAAAGACTAAAAAATGAAAACATGGCCAACATGCTGCAAATACTACATAAAGGACACAAAGCTTTCCTCCCTTTATGATGTACCGGAAGAGAGTCAAGGCCATACCACTGGGCACTCCTAACATACACATTAGGAGACCCCTCCTGGAAATTGTATCATTTTGCACCGGTGCAGCCGACTACACCGACGATTTCATCAATGAGTGCAAAAATATAGTAAGTGTCACTCCATTTTCTTTTCAATGTCCTTGCATGTAACAAAAACATTCAACATATACTTTACTTATTTATAGATAAAGATTATTTTATAAGGCATTCAACCAGAAAGAGGGGCAAAAACAAAGCAGCAACAGAGCATATTAACGAAAGTGGAAAAGGTTCAAAACATACCTTTACAGGATAATCAGACGTAAGTGACAGTAATTACTTAACATACTGACCATAACAAAATATACCCAATAATAACAAACTCATTGTAATCTAATGCAGGAATTGTGCCCTTTACTTGGCATATTACATCTACAAGCTAGCACAAGATTTGAGAATTCCACACCAACTAGAAGATGAACAAGTGCAGCAGCTGAAAAGAACTGTTGTCAATTTATTAATGCTTAACAAAATTCACACAGGAAAATAAAATGTATGTAACTTGTATTTTGACTATTTTAATTCTTTTGGTATGTTGATGGTCAATCGTTTATGTAAAGTAGCTGAATGGTACACTGATATAATGTAGTGACAGTGTGGTTTGACATTATATTATGACAGATGTTTGATGGTTCATAATTGATGGTTAATGTTTGATGGTTCATTGTATTTTGAAAATTTGTAAATGCTTGATGGTTCATCTTTTTGATACAATGATAATAACATTTCTATTTTTTGTGCTTTGATTATTAACACTTTATGTACATAATCAAGTAATTGCATTAAATACATTAGCAGGTATTAACACTAATATCATACAGATGAAGTGACACTGATGTCACTACACTCCGTACAAAATCAAAAAACAAATACAAAGATAACAATGTCAATAATATGTGGAGGATAAAAAAGCAGTAGACATGTGAAGTCATTAAATACACAATCAGGTCATTCCATTCAATTCATTCAATACAATAGAACGTCAATTCATTAGCACTAATCTGCATGTACTACATAAAAATGCAGTGACATTCATGTCACTGCATTTAGTACATAATGATTTCAGTGGAAATACAAACATACCAATGCCAATGATATGTAAGGAATAAAAAGGATAACAAAAATGAAAGAATTAAGTACAAAATACATAATAAGATCAGTGCATTAGCAGGAATCCCAATTAACATACTGATGCAGTGACAGTAATGTCACTATATTAGGGAAATCCAAATGTAATCATGAATATTAAACTCAAATGTCACAAATCATGAAAATTAAACTCAAATGTCAATGGTTACAAAAACAAAACATCCATTAACTATCATTGAAGTTGAGCAAAACATGTCTTCTTATTATGATGCCTAAAGGCACCGCAACGACCACATTGGATAAGACGCTTCGACGACTCACCAGGAGATCGAGCATGATACGTCTGAGGCCTGATACGCTCTAATGGTACCAATAATTATACCTATATTCACCCCGAATTCTTCTCAAGAGAGGATAGATAGGCTCGTTATTATGTGAAATATATGTCAAAAGCTATGTGAGTGTTTCCAGGATCGTAATTCTGCATCTATGCTATTTTCCTGATGTTTTGGTACTGTTTTGTCTCGTTTTGCGTGTTTTATAGGATGTACTAAAATTGGAGCATTGAAGAACGGATCTGGACCAAAAGAAGTACATTGGACCAAGTGATTGAAGTTTAAGAAGAAGTCTGCTGAAGAAAAGGAAGAAAAGAAGGCCCGGTAACCCGAGGGTTAGGCCCGGTAAACCGGCGTCTTGTGGAACACGAAATTGATTCTGCCGCATTATCTAGGTCGGCTAGGGTTTTAGAGAGTCTTAAGTCGGTCATTGTATCTATATAAGGCTGCAATTACAGATTATTGTATAAGTTTTCATAAGCACTCAATTATATTCAATTTTATTATACAATTATTATGAAATAAATTTTTCTTGAGCTTTGGAGAGTTGTTTTCGGTTTCCTCCCTTCTTCCATCATCTCTAGCTTGAGTAGATCGAGCTAGATCTCCATTGGTGTGAAGGCATGAAGCTTTGAACGTTCCTTTTTGTCTTCAATATGGTAGATCTGTTCGTATTTATGTGTTTTAGTTAATCTGCATGTTTAAAAACCCCATAATTTACTTATTTTAATCGTACTGAGCAATGTAGATCCAGAAATTAAAAAAATCCGCCCTCGGTAACCCAGCGGTCTATACCGGTTTTTACCGAGGCATGTTTTAGAAAACCTAAATTGGGATTCACTACAGCTACGTTGATCGGCAGGAATAATTAAAACGAGTAGTAGGTCTGGCCAATCTAATATTCGTAATTAAGAAATTAACATGAAGGATCATTGTTAGTAAAGTGTTAATTAGGACATTGTCTTGAATGGACCACAGAACGCGTCTTTGGTCAATGTCGGTATGCCTAGGTGGGTTAGCAGTATGAGTTCGCGCTCATTATCGGCAATTCTAGTTCTTTATGCGTATGGGCTATTACGGACCAATTAAGGAGGGTAGCTTGCGTATAGATTGTCTCCTGCCATTGTCGGAGTAGATAGGGTTAGGAATTGCACCCGTAGCTGATAAATATGATAATAATCATTAAAAGCTCACGATTAATCTAAGGAAATTATATGGGGAAGTAACCATAACGATTTACTAATCCAAGTTAGTAGATCGGTGAGGAGAGGGAGAGGTATACCATGTTTGTTTTCTTTTATGTTATTGTTGGTCAATGACCGCCTCTATGTTGCTTCTGAATTAGGTTAGAATCGTTTATACTTATAAGTTTCATTGTCTATGTGGGATCGACCTTGACTCGCATTTAATATACTGCGATGTACCTAGTATTCTTGCTAATAATATCGACGTTAGTGACTTACACGCGATCAAGGCCTACCAGGCTGTTTCTTTGCAACAAGATCAAGCACAATAACATCTTCAGAATAACATCTTTAGAATCGTTCGTCAAAAATGGACCAGGAATTGGATGTATTGCAAACTCATATGAATCAGCATACGACTGTGTCAAATAACAAGGATCAACATAGTCAGTCAACGGAAAACCAGTACTCATAATCACAGCCAATCCATGAACACACGGATAGTCATTCCACTGCCACTCATTGCATGAGCAAGCACGAACATCCAAATCAACACTTGCCGGTGGAGATCAAAAGACTTCATCTTGTAATAAGTAGAACTAGCAAGAGTAAAGCATCTCCCTGAATCCATCAACTTATACATAATAGTATCAACCTTTGGATAAATCAAAGACTTAAATGATGCCGCATCAGAACGTCTATCTGAGAATCTTGTCATGATCTTGATATGAATTCCATCAACCATATTCAAAACTGGAAGGTGCCATTCCTTAAATATCCATGAATTAAAAGACTCAGCCAAAGTAGATGCCGTCTGACCATATCGGCAACCATAGAAATATGCATCGGCCCAATTCTGCGGCTTTAAATTACTATAAAAAAAACGTTCTTGCATGTTCTCCACCTTTAAGTAAGATATCATCCATGTACTTCTAATACTCTTCAACAGTTGGAGCATAAGCACATTGCTAAAGCAAATGATCCAATCTGTTACGCAAAACTTTACTTGCAGATCTACCACTAAAACAATTCTTCAGATTCAACTTCAAATGGTAAATGCAATAAGAATGGAATGCATCAGGAAACACTTCATTATAGCATCCAATAGTCCAGGATTCGTGTCTGTCATGAACGCCACCCGATGAATTGGTTTAAGTAAATTCTTCAAATGCAACAAGAACCATTTCCAATTATCAAAATCCTTAGAATCGACAACAGCATAACACAAAGGATATATTCTTGCAAGAATTTCAAAGCAATGTCAAGGAAAACTTAACAGAAAAGCAATAGCACTGCAACAAAAACCATAACTACAAAAAGAAGAACATACAAAAACACAATCATGATACAAAAATCATAAAGTAAGTGCAGGGGCAGTTAATACAGTGACTTAGAAAAAAATCAGGTCTCGCTGCATTGCCAATGTCACTTCACAAAAAAATCAAGTGTCACCGCATAAAAAAATCAATTCTCACTGCAAATAAAACATACCATTGTCACCATCCTTCCTAGTTGTAGCCAACAAATGACCATTTATATCAAACTTCAAATGCGCTCCATCGAGAAACAGCATTGGTCGACAATGCTTGAACCCACGAATACAAGCATCAAAGGCAGTAAACATCTGTTCAAAACGTCAAGATTCAGGATGCACCTCTAAGAATACAACAGAACCAGGATTCGTTTCACGCACACTATTAGCATAACTTGGTAAACTTTTGAATGAATTTTCAACATCACCATATACGAATCCCTAGCTTTTTTTAATAGAAGAACAAGAAACATCATAAGAAACTGGATGTCCACACTCAGTGACTATAGAACGTCGCACATCTATTACAGAAACACTTGGGTCATCACAAACCAAATGAACAACCACCTTTGCAAGAAGATCAGAATTCATACGACGATCTCGGCCGAAAGATCTGGAAGACATACCACAAGTATGAACATTGCACAATTCATTTACATAAAAGAATCCATTTGTTTTCTGTTTCGAAGCACAGACATGCCAACTACATTTTGCTTCATTCTTCTTAGGAAAAACAACATAGATCATGTTAGTATCATTCTTCATGTACACATACTTAAAGCCAGTTCGTATAGACAATTTTTGCAAGCACTCCCTAAATTCAGCTGCACCCCCAACAAACTGTTGACCTTCTTTGATTAGAATTTTGTCCCAACCAAAATTCAACTGATTACTATCATTCGAAGGTGAAAAAGACGATAACATAGAAACTTCATCATCAACATTATCCTCCACTCATACACAACTACCACCATTGTAAGAAGATGAAGAACCAACCACACTATTGCCTACAACCTCAAGATTAACACGTTTAGCACTATAAGATTCAGCAACACAAATCATTGACTGCATATCATCATCAGAGCATAACAGCCACTTCGGATTATCAGGCAACACATAATAAAGACTGATACATAAGTCCTTCAAATCCATCCACCGATTTGAAAGTCTGTCATGGATAGACTTTAAGGTATTATCAGGTGTCACAGTGACAACACATGTCTCTTCTTTATGGGTGCACATAAGAATCAATATTGTAAATACAATAGAATCGTGCAAAAAAAACAACCAAAGAACATGTCACTGCATGCATGAAAAATCTCACTGAATCAAAAAAAGGACAGTCACTACATAACTAATAACATGTCAGTGCATTGACTACATCAACTAAATAATCATTCCAACTCAAATTACACTTCATTCACTACAATAATTATTCAAAATCATTCTGATATGTCAATCCATTACCTGAATTGTCAATCAATCACCTCATATATCGCTGCAAAGTAACATAATTCCCAAAAAAACATTATATGTCACTACATATCCAAATTCACTACATAAACCACATCAGCTAAACAGTCATTCAAACTAAGATTTCAATACATTTCTTACACGATTCATTCAACAACATTGTCATATATGACGTATATGCTAAATTGTGAATAAATCACCTAATATCAATGCAAAAAATAACAGAATTGCCAAACAAAGAATAAATCTCAATGAATATAACATGTCACTGCATTCACAACAACAAATAAACAGTCATTGAAACTCAAAATGAGTCTGTTTAGAATTCAATCAAAATTCATGTATGCAACATTCACAGAATTACAATCAGAAACATCAAATTAACATAAAACTAACAGATATACTCATTCCAAATCAAATTACACTTCAATAAATTAGTGGAATTGTGAATCAATGGCCAAATATATCACTGCATATTCACTGCATCTGACATATCACTACAATCTAACTGAGTATGACATGAAGTCACTGTATTATAAGATTTAGAAACACAAATAATTGACTGCACATCACTAATATATCACTGCATAGTCACTGCATAAACACACAAATACATAAAAACTCATTCAAAACTGAAATTACAATCATTCAAACACATAAAAACTCAAATCCCAGTCAAAATCACTCAATTTTGAACTCAATAACAACTAATGCATAATGCAATCACTAAATTACAACCACAAACATAATATTAACATCCACCTGCACAATTATGCATAATTAAAGTAAAGTACATACCAAATCTTGAAGATTACCAGAAAAATGAAGGAATCGGATAATGCAACAGAAATACGATGCAATGATGATTTACGAAGCTAAGAATGACAAATCGAAGAAAATGAAGATGAATCACGAACAGAATCGAAGAGAAGAGAGGATTGGAGAATAGAATCGAAGTGAATCAAGCGTAAATGGCAACGGGAAAAATGGAATGAATATTCGTTTGTCGTTGACTACAGACTAAATGAACCTAAAGGGCAAAATTGGAAAAAAATGAAGTTATAAACAATTACCTTTTCTAGGTGTCCTAAGTGCCTAAGTAAGTCTCAAATCAGTCCTTTTAAACAAAGAACCAATGTTTTTATTCTTAATAAGTTATAGAATTTATATATCAAATTTTATTATTTGCCTTTGTGCATTTAAATATACACCGTTCAAAACCCTCCAAGTCGTATCAGATTTAACCATAATACTTAGTGTGTGAACACAAGAGGATTAGTTTATAGAGATATGCGTAGAATATGTTAGTCCATGGTGAAATTAATCAAAGTATGAAGTCCATTGATTAAAACGCCAATAATGTGCCCTGAACACTTCGAGTGTAACCGTTTAATCCGGATCGTCGATGTTTGACATCTAAATGAGGTATTGATATATGATTTGATCATATAAGAGTATGACCGATTTAATTATATGAATTTCTCATATAATTCCATAATTGAGAAATCTTATTAAATATGGTGCAAATAAACCTACCCCACAGCCATGGGGTTTCTTCCGAGGCCGTGAGAATTATAAGAAGGATCGGGTCGGTTATTTTTTGTGCAATTATAGATGTATGGACACTATTTTCAGCACGTGGTATCAGAGCGTTGATTAAAACAATTTTGTGATATTGTTTACATAATTGATTAAAAGGAATTAAATTGCATTAAAAGATTAGATTCGTTAATCCATGACTAGGTTTATTCTTGTGTGGTGAATGTTTTGAGATGCATTGAGGTTGATACATGTTTCACATTATATTCTATGTACACTTGGGTTTTCCGGGCATGGGATGAAGCCATGTAAATTTAAAAGTTTATTTTCATAGAAATTGACATAATTAGGGTTTCAATGTGTATTAGAATCGCTTAGTGAGTAGTTTGTTATGATCTGAGTTGTTTGCCATCTTAATCTGGAACAACTCGAAAGCCCTACTTCGACTTAGTCGTTTCAGACTTTTTCTAGGATCAGAAGAAAGCCACAAGGAGATCATACTCCTAAAGCCGGTGGCAAAGAGGGTCATTAGTTTTCATCACCACTCCTTGAGACCAAGGACGAGTTAAACCATCATTCCAAGTTTTGCAGTCTGATACTTGATGGTGGTGGTTTGTCATTAGTAGTGGGGAAGCTAGCTAGTGTAGCTTACGCAAGCAAGCGGGTATAAGATAAAAAGGAATGCATTGGATGGATGCCCGGGCAGGAGCTCGAGGCTAAAAAAAGCCATACGGAAATGATTCCTCATCTTGTCGATGCGGTATATGTGGAGGTTCTCCGGGAAGTCCGGTCCAGATAGGGGTGCTAGCACTTCAGTGGATGGCGATGTTGTGGATCCTATGTGTTTTTAGTCCAAAATATGACGAAAGAAGAAAAGAGTTTCTTGTCATGTATGTGGATGACATGTTGATAACTGCTGAAAGGAAGTCTGATATTCAGAGTCTAAAGGACCTTCTCAGTGCTAATTTGAAATGAAATATTTGGGTGCAGCAAAGAAGATTTTGGGGATGAAGATCTTTAGAGACAGGAGTCAGAAAAAGCTTTTCTTGTCTCAGCAGGGCTACATATAGAAGATTTCTACCAAGTTTGGCATTGCTGCTAAGCTAATAGATACTCTTATGGCATCCAATGTTCATTTATCTATTTATGCTTCAAAGTCAGTTGAGGATAAGGACTACATGTCAAAAATTCCCTATGCTAGTGCAAATTAAGGCGATCGATGTATGCTATGGTGCGCACTAGGCCTGATCCGCTCAGCAATCGGTTTGTCAAGAAGTTTATGGCTCAACCTGAAAAGAAACACTGCAAAGCTGTGAAAAGGATGTTCAGGTACCGTAGGAGTACAACAGATGTTGGACTCATTTATGGAGGTGATACTCAGTGATTGGTCACGGGTACTGTGTAATTCGATTATGCGGTGATGTGGACAAGGCAAAAATCAATGACCGGTTATGTTTTCACATTGGGGAATTCAGTGGTCAGTTCGAAAGCAACCTACAGG
Source organism: Gentiana macrophylla (assembly GCA_026214975.1). NCBI lineage: Eukaryota > Viridiplantae > Streptophyta > Magnoliopsida > Gentianales > Gentianaceae > Gentiana > Gentiana macrophylla. The sequence goes on along the minus strand of CM047808.1, from coordinate 18,425,400 downwards.
CAACAATGTCTTCATCAACTTTTGAGGCAGAGTAAATTTCTCTTACTGAAGAAGCCAATTAGGGTATCGATCTAGTTTAAGTGATTGATCAGTGATTTGGCTCTTTATCAGGATCAAGCTGAGATATATTATGACAGTTTGAGTGCAGTACGTTTGGATAAGAATCAGGTTAATCATGATAGAACCAAGCATATAGATTTGATGTATCATTTTCTAAGGAAAGAGAAGAGAATCCAAGTGAGGAAGATCAGCACTCGTGATAATCCTGCTGATATGCTTACTAAATATGTTCATCAGAGCAAGTTTCAGTTGTGTCTGGACTTTCTTAACATCCGAAGCTTATAAGATGGAAGACTCAGTTGGGGGCAGATCACCCGAGTGATCAGTGGAAAAGTCTGGTACATTACATCTGGCATTGACGAATGCATCTGGTACAATACATCTGGTTATGCAATCTGGAAGACTCGGCTGAGGGCAGATCGGTTGAGTGATTAGTGGAGAAGTCTGGTACAGTACATCTGGCATTGACGAATGCATCTGTTACAGTACATCTTGTTATGCAATATGTTTCTGATTGAACGAGAGTTCAAGGTGGAAACTTGTCTCGGATTTTATCTAAGCAAAACAAACAAGAAATAAAATTTATAAATCCGGTATTCCCCAAGTGTAGGGATCGTAGTATAGCGATTAATACCGGAGTCGATCACAGGGAATCGAGGTTGTTTAATCTAGTTTATTAATTCTTCTAATTTGTTACTATTAAAACAAAACTAAAAACGATAAAATAAACTGGACAGAGGATTGTCAGTCCAAATCCAGGAAGGATAAAAGCGAAAACGAAATCTAAACTATAAACTATAAAATAAACAGTAAACAAGAAGATGATCATGGTGATTAAACAATGAACAAACAAATATTCCTCCGATCCCGCAACCCTTAATTTCCTCTCTAAAGTTATCTTGTGATGATTCAATTAAAGATGTGGTCCACCTAACGGAGGTATGAATTCCTACTCTCGTAGATAATTCGCCTATCAATCTCTCATCTCTCGATATATAAGATTTACGCTCTCAAACCAAGGTGTAAGATCTCTCAATCTAGCAACCTAGAAATCTAACCTATCAACTCTCGTTATGTCAAGGTTAAAAATCTCATCTTTCCTATGGTGATCTAAGGTTTACACCGACTCTCGTCATATGGTAAACATCAATAAGCAATACATCTCTCGATATCGATTGCATAACACATAAGCATAGAAAAAAAATACAACTTCAATCAAAAATCACAAAACAAACTAGATTGAAAATAAAGAACCTGCTGAAACGGATTCACATGGTTTGACAAATTGTTTAGCCTCCAAGCATTCAGCAAAACAGAAACGAAATCTAAATAAAAAGAACAACCGTCGGCCGGCCAAGCACCAAGGCTCAGCCGGCCGAGGTTACTTGGCTCGAATTTAGGGTTTTCTCGTGTATGCGCCGTGTAATAATATATATTTAGGGTTGAAAATAAGCGCCGTATTTATAGAAAAGTAAGTCGGCCGTCTTGAGCGCGGTGGAAGGACGCCCGTCCATCTCTCGACGCTTCGCTCGGTCTTCGACAAAAAACTTCGAGTCGGGCCGAGTCTTCATCGACGCCCGTCCTTCTTTAAATTGGGCGCCGTCCGTAAAATCCATCAACACTCTGAATCAAGCTCTTCAGCCTGGACGCCCGTCCACTAGATCAAACGCCCGTCCACTGGACGGAGATTCTGGACGCTCGTTCGGCTGCTTGAAAATCGATCTTCTCATCTTTATCTTCAATCGATTTCATATTTATCTCTTCTCCTCTTCATTAATCCGATTGTTAACCTCTTTTAATCCTCTTCTTGGTCGAAATTGTGTATCTACAATACATCAAACACATTGCAAAATGTAGTATCTTCCAAATCAATATAAAACCATCAATTTTACACATAAATCATACAATTTTGCAACTAACCCATTAAAAACATCACTTGCTCAATACTTCAATATAAAGCTCGATTTCTATGAAAAACATCCAGATATAGGGGAAATTGACATAAAATATATCCTTATAGAACGTATAAAATCACCCTTAACAACTCCCCCACACTTAAACCTTGCTCGTCCCGAGCAAAACAAAACAAAAATCAAGGCTCGGAAAAAGATAGACATCTCAGCAAATATAACACATATTCAATAACTTAGAGGTTCACCCCGGTGTGTGTGCAAAGCCATAACAAACTTCCACTAAGTCCAACCTTGAAAATTTCAAAGCAAACTAGCTAATACCCCCTTCAAACTAGCGATAAATGATACTTATAAGATGTACCCTACAAAACGTGACATATCCCGAAAAAGATGATCGAATATATCTAGGGCATTTCTGAAATACTCAGAGGATAATCCCTACAGCATATCTATCAGTTTCTACTGGGGATAAGATAGACGATAACTTAGTCTCTCATTCATTTCATAACACTTCTTATTGCAAGTTGATTTAACCATTTCACATTTAAACGCACATCAGAATGAGCTCTTGCCCTCATAGCAGAATAGGATATTCGAGATATACCCTACCTTACTCCAATCATAAGGCATCTTTTTCTGACTGTCGTGAGCTTTTAGTCATCATAGTGGTATACCCTATCGCACTCAAATCATTGACTAGCTTTCGACACACCCAATTACTTCATTATAAACTCAACTTTTTCATTTGACAATAAGTTACGTGTTACTTATCACATTCAAACCTCGAGATATTCACGAAGATAACATACTTGGATCTAAATACAAACTATCATAAATCTCAAGATATATACGTAGCACTAAGCACATGACTTATAAGAAAATCAGAAATCACTCGTCAAAAGGGGTATAACTTTATAAATTAGCTCATCGTTCACTATGGCTTGTGAAAAATAGATCTCAGGTGAAACAACTAACTGATCAACCATATGATATATAGCTTGGATGACTATAAAAATAACGAACATTGAATTGAATTGCCTACTCGGGACAAAACAAAAAAAACAAAAATGCCGAAAAATTTTGAAAATTCTAGCTCATTTTGCATAGACTCGTGCGAATTAAGCAAACATATAGATACATATCAAATCATTCCCTCCCCCACACTTAAACCACAACATGTCCTTAGGTTGTGCAGAATTAAAGAAAAGATAAAGGACTTAGCTGATTTGGTAATGATCCGAAGATTGGCTGAAGAAGACAACAATGGTGATGTCATATGGAGTCCTTCCCAGCTTCAAATCCAAAGTGAACTTGACAAAACAGCGATAAATGTACCTGCGTCACTTGAAAAACATGGCAGTATCTCGGGGAACATAGGGGGATATAACACGGCAAAAATAATCATAGACAAGGTAGAAGCACAGATATAATTGCTCAGATGGAACAATCACCACACAGGGAAAACACAGGACACCTAAGCGTCAAACATAAAGCCACGTAAGCTTTACAATACAAATAAGCCCAACATGTGCATACAGAAATGAGGATAGAGGACACTACAAAGTAGCGTGGCTAGAGTGCACTAAAAAGAAAAAAAAAAATAAAAGAAAAAAAAACGAATAAAATACAATGCAACTAAATGATATGCAACTATACTAAAAGGCACAACGAAAATAAAGAAAATAAACTAGCCCAACTAATTCCATAGATGTCGCCTAATCTAAGCAAGGTCAAGAATATAAACGTCTACTAAATAAATAGCCACGAAGCGCAACAAAAATTCGATTATGCAAAGCCACATAAGCTTGCCATGTGAAGTGTGACGTGCCTTTAACAACCCTAACACCCTAGATGATTTACAAAAGGAACAAAGATAAGTCAAATTTGGAATCACGTCTAGCTAGGTGCATTACTCAACATGGACTGCAATAGATGGAAAGAAAACCATAACGGTGAAAGAACAGGACATCTACGCATATATACAACGGCCACAGAGGCTCACATTAGAACATCCATGTCGAATAATGAAGCATGTATATAAAAATTAATCAATTATTTAACATGGATTAGTAGATGGAAGGATGTAAACATGCAAGTTCAGAACATCTACGCATATATAAAGAGGCCACAGAGGCTCACATAGGAACAACCATGTCAAATAATAGACGTAAGTAGCAAGATAAAATCTATTCACAAAAAAAAACTGACAGACTGGACGGACGTTCAAACAATCCAGACGGACGTTTAAAGCATATTCGTAGCGGGACGGACGTTCGAGCATGCGAGCGCCCGTCCAGAACCACATAGAGCGACGGGCGTTGGGAAAAAGGCAAACGCTGCGTCGACTCTCTAAAAACATAACATCGTTGATGCGTTTTGGGGACGGACGGGCGTTCACTTACTATGGACGCCCGTCGACTCAAAGATAAACACAATGAGACTCGACCTCTATCGTAAGACAAGCAGAAAGAACCCCGAAATAACCTAATATCATATCATTAAAACAGAAACCCTAGTGTTTATTAAAAACGAAAACAAAACTATTAAACCTAAAAACGACAATAGACAACCTATGAAACCTTAGAAACCCTCGAAAGCCTTTTATTTATTTATTTATTTATATTTATATATATATATATATATATATATATATATATATATATATATATATATATATATATATATATATATATATTTTTTATAATTATTTAATAAGATAAAGAAACAGAAAAAGAAACGGAAACAGAAACAGAAACCTACCTACGAAAAATTAAAAACAGAAAACAAGAAAACAATAAAAGGGAGAAAAACCGTGTTGAAATCTTCTGAGCCCAAAATGAAATGGAAAACAGCAGATTTTGACCTTGAAAACGGTGTCAAACGGCCTTAGGCCAATCACCACGTCGTCGGCGTCGGAACGAGCTTTCCGAATTGGGGTCCTGCGCGCCAAATGGACACTCGAGCCGAAAGTTACGGCCAAAATACTACCATGTGCCCTAACGATCCCTTTTATCCAAACTTATAACAAAAAAATCAGAAAAACTAATAAACTAGACAACCGTACCGATTCCCAGGCAACGGCGCCAAAAACTTGTTTTTGGTTCCGTTGGCGGGAATACTCACCACTATACTACCTTAGAAAAATTAATAATGAACTGGACAACCGCACCGATTCCCCGGCAACGGCGCCAAAAACTTGTTCACGGATTTTATCTAAGCAAAACAAACAAGTAATAAAATTTATAAATCCGGTATTCCCCAAGTGTAGGGATCGTATTATAGCGATTAATACCGGAGTCGATCACAGGGAATCGAGGTTGTTTAATCTAGTTTATTAATTCTTCTAATTTGTTACTATTAAAACAAAACTAAAAACGATAAAATAAACTGGACAGAGGATTGTCAGTCCAAAGCCAGGAAGGATAAAAGCGAAAACGAAATCTAAACTATAAACTATAAAATAAACAGTAAACAAGAAGATGATCATGGTGATTAAACAATGAACAAACAAATATTCCTCCGATCCCGCAACCCTTAATTTCCTCTCTAAAGTTATCTTGTGATGATTCAATTAAAGATGTGGTCCACCTAACGGAGGTATGAATTCCTACTCTAAGTAGATAATTACTTTATCAATCTCTCATCTCTCGATATATAAGATTGACGCTCTCAAACCAAGGTGTAAGATCTCTCAATCTAGCAACCTAGAAATCTAACCTATCAACTCTCGTTATGTCAAGGTTAAAAATCCTATCTTTCCTATGGTGATCTAAGGTTTACACCGACTCTCGTCATACGGTAAACATCAATAAGCAATACATCTCTCGATATCGATTGCATAACACATAAGCATAGAAAAAAAATACAACTTTAATCAAAAATCACAAAACAAACTAGATTGAAAATAAAGAACCTGCTGAAACGGATTCACATGGTTTGACAAATTGTTTAGCCTCCAAGCATTCAGCAAAACAGAAACGAAATCTAAATAAAAAGAACAACCGTCGGCCGGCCGAGCACCAAGGCTCAGCCGGCCGAGGTTACTTGGCTCGAATTTAGGGTTTTCTGTGTATGCGGTTGTGTAATAATATATATCTAGGGTTGAAAATAGCGCTGGTATTTATAGAAAAGTAAGTCGGCTGTGCTGAGGCGGTGGAAGGACGCCCGTCCATCTCTCTGGGCGCTTCGTTCGGTCTTCGACAAAAAACTTGAGTCGGGCCGAGTCTTCATCGACGCCCGTCCTTCTTTAAATTGGGCGCTCGTCCAAAGAAATCCATCAACACTCAATCAAGCTCTTGACTGGACGCCCGCCCACTTGGATCAAACGCCCGCCCACCGGGCGGAGATTCGACGCCGCTCGTTAATTTTTGAAAATCGATCTTCTCATCTTTATCTTCAATCGATTTCATCTTTATCTCTTCTCTCTTCATTAATCCGATTGTTAACCTCTTTTAATCCTCTTCTTGGTCGAAATTGTGTATCTACAATACATCAAACACATTGCAAAATGTAGTATCTTCCAAATCAATATAAAACCATCAATTTTACACATAAATCATACAATTTTGCAACTAACCCATTAAAAACATCACTTGCTCAATACTTCAATATAAAGCTCGATTTCTATGAAAAACATCCAGATATGGGGGAAATTGACATAAAATATATCCTTATAAAACGTATAAAATCACCCTTAACAAAATTTGTTGTCAAATGTGACTTGATCTCTACGTCTGGAATCTAGCAAAGTTATTTGGGTCAGCTGAGTGATGGGCTGCTGACTAAGGTGTTCAAGTCTGGGTAGTCAACTGAGTGAAGTGTAGCTGAAGACTGTCTATTAGTGGAGCAGTCTGCTGAATTTTGAATACTACTCAGCTGTTGCAATCTGAGTGTTGATTACTAAGCTAAGTGAATCAGCAGAGCTGAGTTGCATCTGGGGCATTTATGGAAATTCCGACAGTGACACAATGGCGGTTTGGGTTAGGTTTCAAAGGCAATATATACTCAATGATTGTAATCAATGCATGTGTGTAAGAACCTTGTGAATTTCTGTGCATAATAAAATATCTTATTTTCTGTCCGTGAAGTAGTCGACACAACGTCGAAAACCACATTAAATCGATATGTTATATTTGTTTCTGTTCTTGTTTGTTATCTTTCACGATTATTGGTCTCTTATTATGTGTATGTACTTGATATCCGTTATAAATTATTATCTTTTCATTCTCCATCACAAAAGCATGAATCACCAAATCGACAGGTTCTTTCCATTTCACATTGCTTGGGGAAATGATAATTAATTAAAGTGAAAAAATAAATAAATAAATCGAAGCATGCAGACTGTGTGTACCAGGCTGGCGAATCGAATCTTGCAACGACTTAATTAATTGAATAATGATACGGGCACAAGGGTAGTACCACAACGAAAGACACAACGGTGATATGTATCGTTGATCATATTAGATTTACAACATAATCAATTTAGACTCATTATGATCAACGGTGCATATTACCATTGTGATACAACCGTTTTGCCCATATGATCATTACCCTATTAATTAATTTCCTATGGAACGTGCACAACAATCAAATGCGGGAACCAACTTTGAGAATCAAATAAGCAATCCGTTTTAAAATAACTGATACAGTTGTCAAAATCATTTGTTCAATTTTATATAACGTAGTTATATTTTCAATGCATTATTTGTTGTGTTTTTCTTACGTCTACTCTTAGTTATTAGGAGTGAGGGAAATTATGATGTAGAGGTTTTGTAGTTATTCTGACATTCAAATCAAAGTATTAAATTACCTCCTTAATATGCATTTTTTTTTAAACAGAATTTTAGAACACATGGAGTAGTTGACTTTATATAACCTCCTTTTCAAAAGGTGTCTACCAAGAAAATCATTCTTTTTTAAAAAACCTCCAACATCAAATAAGAACTTTCCAAGAAGTAGAAGAAGAAAGACAAAGAGAGGACTGTAATCCGTTTCCGTTTCCGTTTCCGTTTCGGATTCCGATGATGCAGCTAATCCTTGCTTTGCTAGCCGGTATAGTAATACCCGTTAGAGCATACAGAAAGAAGTCCCTTGATCTCTCCGGTGCATTTGCGGGTTTCTTAGTCACTACCCTTCATATTGCCCTTAGTTACAGGCAAATCCCTTTTTCCCTTACTTAGATCAGCTGTTTGATTTCATTTTTTAGTGGGTTTTTTTTTTTTTTTTTTTTTTTTTCATACCGTTTAATTTAAAGTTTCTTGTGACGAAATTTGCTAGGCTTGGAGCAATGTTGCTGGTTTTCTTTTTCACATCATCCAAGTTCACCAAATATGGAGAGGAGAAGAAGAGAAATCTCGAAGCTGAATTCAAAGAAGGTGGCCAGCGTAATTGGTACTCCCTCTGTTTTTTTTGTTTTTTCTTAACCGTCAATTTCCAGAATTTTGTTTTGTTGTTATTTACCTGTCATTTTACAATGCAAATACAACATTTATTATTTTTCTATCTTTAATTTACCCCTCAATTTTTTGCAAAATAAAAAAAAATTACCCCTCAATTTATAATATATCAACAAATTACTAGTATTTACATCTCTTAAAAGGAAAAAACATTTTCAATGGTAAAAATTCCAAAATTTAATTTGCCTCGCTATTACCCATTCATATACACTACTCCCATTAACAAGATATAATCAATATTTATTGGGTGTGCATATATTCAAAAAATCAAATGACAACTTAGTCATTTTATACTATATTTTAGACGTACATGCGGGCTTTGGTCAGAAATTTTATCCAAAGAGGCCAATTGAGCTTTAAAGTTTATATTTTTATTCAGAAATTTGCTCCAGTGATGTCTCAATGGCCTAAAACAGTAAAACTGTTTTTTTAAACTACAAAACGATATTTTTTAACAACAAAACTATATCGTTTTAATATTAAAAAATTTCTAGATCTCATCGGGGTCATATATACACTTTAAGTCCCTTTTTAATTAATCTACAATTAATTCAATGTTTTCTTTCGAGGCACATGATTAGCTTAGAATATATATATACATTAATTCAATGTTTTCTTCATTATGACTCAAATCAAATGACAACTTAGTCATTTTATACTATATTTTAGACGTACATATCAGGGGCTGGTCCAGAAATTTTATCCAGTGAGGTCGCCGGAGTTTAAAATTATATTTTTTATCCAGAAATTTGCTCCAGTGATGTCTCAATGGCCTAAAACAGTAAAACTGCATTTTTAAACTACAAAACGACATTTTTTAACAACAAAACTACATTGTTTTAATATCAAAAAAATTCCGGATCTCAACAGGGTCATATATACACTTTAAGTCCCTTTTTAATTAATCTGCAATTAATTCAATGTTTTCTTTCGAGGCACATGATTAGCTTAGAATATATATATATATATATATATATATATATATATATATATATATATATATATATCATTGACCTTGCTTAAAAATTATGTTTTCTTTTATTTGTAGGGTACAAGTTGTATGTAACAGTTGTATAGCAACAATTATACTGTTAATTGTTTGGAAAATAAATGGTTCATCACAAGACAAGTGTTTGGACTCTAAAGAATCAGCTCTCTTAACATCCCTAGTTGGTGGTATTATTGGTCATTATAGCTGCACCAATGGGGACACTTGGTCATCTGAGCTTGGCATTTTGAGTGCTGAGCAACCTGTATTAATCACCACACTTAAGGTAAGTGGCGGATTCAGAATTTTTTTTTCTTCTTTTTCACGGGATCCATTAATTTTTCTCAAAGTAAGTTTTCGTCATCCGAGTTTAAAAGAGTTGGGGTGAATTAAACAGTGCACGCAGCTCGATCCCCTTTTGCAAAATATCTATATATATTCACAGGAAAACTCTGTTGTTTCATGGTTTTTTTAACTAAGCAGCCAGTGAAGCACGGTACGAATGGCGGCGTAACAAAAACCGGACTTTTAGCAGCTACTGCAGGGGGAGGTGTAATTGGATTGACATTTGTGGCGGTTAGTTTATTCGCCGTGACATGCAACACTGATACCGCGGCTTTGAAGCAGTTCTTAGTTATCCCGATTTCCGCCATGGTTGGTTTGGTTGGAAGTATAATAGATTCTTTATTGGGAGCAACTTTGCAGTTCAGTGGATTTTGCAATATTCGCAATAAGGTCAGTGGCGGATCCAGAATTCTTTTTTTTAAGCGAGGTCGTACGTATTTGAATGCTTGGCAAAAATGAAATTCTTTTTGCAGGTTGTTTATAAACCAGGACAAAGTGTGAAGAAGATATCTGGCCTTAGCATTCTGGACAACAATGCTGTGAACTTATTCTCTGTATTGATGAGTACTGTTCTCACCGCCATTGCTTGTTTATACATTTTCTGAAGTCTAGCTTTTTTTTTTCTTGTGTTTCAATTACGTATTTGACATCAATATACATTGGATACTTAAGATACACATGTAAGGACAAATTTGTAATTTTTAAAAGGTGGATAAAGGATTCGTATATGCATATTCATAACTCAGACCTGTGAAAGAAGAACCATGTTGAGAATTGAGTACATGCCTTTAAGATTGAAAATGGTGAAATAGGACAGTTTTAAAAATACATAGTTGAAAATGACAAAAAATAGATGGATGTACAGAAACACTCTTATTTAATATAAAACATTTTTTTATTCCATTCCTAATAGTCGGGTGAATCTCAAATAAAATAAAAAATTTCTTTCTAAAATTCGGCTGGTCATAAATGGTAACAAACAAGAAGTCATGTATTATTTAATATAAAACTTTTTTTTTTTCCATTCCTAAAAGTCAGGTGAATCTAAATCAGCTTTCTTTTTTCTTCTTAAAATTCGGCTTTAGTAATGGTAACAGACAAGAAGTAACTACCCACGGAAATCCCTAGCTTTGATATCTCGTCTCTTGATTGTAACAGACGGTGTTACGATTCGATTCCAAACAATTCGAACAACAAATAAAAAAATAAAATTGGGCGACGATTTAGGGTTTTATTTTTATTATTTCACTCTAGAAAGGAATGATCTCAACGCTTTCTTGATTGTAACGGATCGTGTTATCGCTTGCCGATTGTGATCAATTCGATCGATCAGCAAGTAGTAAGTTAATGATTGTGTTGACAATTAATAGTATGTTTCGGGTGTAAATAAATGTATTAGACTGACTAGTACTAATCTTTTTCGATGTTATTACTTTTTAATTGTCGTAACTACATGTTTTTATGTGTGTTACTACACATTTTTTGTTGGTAGTACACTTAATTCATTAATTGTTACTACTTAATTTTATGTGTTACTACATGTATTTGGTTGAGTTGTTCTAATTAGTTTTCTACGTTAACTACATATTTTTCTACGTTATATTTCAACCTAATATAAGTGTGTACTCAACAACATATAGTAAATCATGCACTAACACACATGTATATTGATTTACTACTTGTTACTATATTAATTTTTTGGGTGTAACTACATGTAATAGACTGATTAGTACTAATCTAATCTAATGCGTGTTACTACGTGTTTTTTTGCTGAAACTACACTCAATTTATTAGTTGTTACTACATATATTTTCTGTGTTACCACTAGTTTTACATATATTACTACATTATTCTTGGGTGTAACTACATATATTTTGGTCGATCTGTACTACATATACTTTTCTATGTTAACTACATATTTTTCTACGTTAAATTTCAACTCAATATAAGTTTGTGCTCAACAACATGTAATAACTCATGCACTCACACACAAGTATATTAACCTATTACTTGTTACTTTATCAATTTACTACTTTTTACTATATTAATATTTTATTGGGGTGTAACTACATGTATTAGACTGACTAGTACTAATATTTTTTGGTGTAACTAGCAACAACACACACAATCAATTTTACTATACACCCAATCCACACAATGCAGTTACACTGAGTAACACGTAGTAACATCAACACCATACAATGCAGTTACACGTAGTAACATCAACATCATATAGTAACACATGTCTTTTCATCATGTAGTAACACCACTATGCACACTTCATAAGATGTAGTAGTGCATAATGTAGTATTAGAGTGAAAGTGCACAAATGAAGTAACACGTATTTCATGTTGGTTTTGTGAACACCCTCAAACGTAGTAACACCATGATGCAAACACCCTTAAATGTAGTAACGTACACCCAAAACCCAGAACCCTAAACCTTAAACCATAAACCTAAAACCCTAAACCTTAAACCTGAACCCTAAACCCTAAACCTAAAATATGAACCTTAAACCATAAACCCTAAACATGAATCCTAAACCCTAAACCCTAAACATGAATCCTAACTTAGAATGCGACCTTAGGGTTTAGGATTCATGTTTAGGGTTTATGGTTTAAGGTTCATAATTTAGGTTAGTGATTTAAGTGTCAGCTTTAAGGTTTAGGGTTTAAGGTTTTGGGTTTAAGGTTTTAGTGTAATGCGATACTACATTTAAGGGTTTAGACAAATCTGATAGAGAGAATGACAAGAAGAGGACCATATGCATTAATTAAAGACAAACTTAGAACAATCAAACACCCAAATCTCCTTATGTTCTAAGTTTGATTGTTCTAAGTTTGTCTTAGAATTAATGCATATGGTCACTTGCTGTCTATTCTCTACTGTATGTTGGAAATGTTCAGCAACAAAGTATCACATTCATAGACGATTATTTGCTTCTACTTACGTATATCTAATGGCAGTCATTATGGAAATTAAAGTTAGAAACTTTCCTACTAAATAAATACCTATAACAACAATAACCAAACCCCATATGAAATATGGACTGGGAAAACCTAGTATTTGGTGTAATCATATTGGAGGACGTCCAACTAAGGTTAGGGCTTAAAAACCAGATGAAAGAAAATCGGACTCAAGAATTGTCGACTGTTATGTAATGTGGTGTTTGTTTAAGAGATCCGGGGTTTTAAGTTCTATGGTCCTCTTCCAAAAATTTTATTACTAGACAGGATCTGCAAGGTTCTTGAGGATATTGAGTTTGGGTGGGAAGATAAGGTATATAATATTGTCTTTAATGAAGAGACTACCATGACTCTCCCTCCAGTCGCAGTTGGTAACAATTTGTTTTCCCAAATGGGAAGTATACTATTGCCAGATACCGTTTATAACAATATTCTTGAACTTCCAATCAGGCAACCTCAACATCCTTATGAACCTATACAGGAGCAATATGAGCATACGAGGTACCACATGAGGAATCAGTGGCACCACAACTTAGGAACTCCACTAGAGAAATGAGGTCAACAATTCAGTATGATTATATTGTGGGGGGTTCTATTGTCACACCCATTATTACTATTGGCACCCTATTACTCCCGGCACCACAAAAAATTACTCTGGCACCACGGTTGTTTTTAATGAACGAAACGTCAGTGGCACTGTTGTTGCTATTGAAAACCAACGTTAGTGACACTGCTTTTGGTGTTCAAAAACGAACGTCAGTGGCACCGACATTTACGTTATTAAAGTGTCACAACTTAGAAACAATAGTGCCACTGACTTTCGTTTTTGAATAGCAACACAGTGTGTCACTGACGTTGGTTTTCAATAGCAAAAACAGTGACACTGACGTTTAGTTCATCAGAAAAAATATCAAAAAATGGGTGCCATAGTAAGAAAGGGTGTGCCAATAGAACCTCCATATATTGTTTAACTCTTTAAGCATAAGAATCCTAGAATTATAGAGGACGATCCGGTTACCGTTCCCAAAACCATGGAAAGCTCCAACTCTCATAAGTGGATTGAGGTTATGCAATATGAGATGAAGTCCATGAATGACAATGACATTTAGGATCTTCTACCATTACTAGAAGGATCGAAACCCATTGATTGTAAATGGACATTTTAGACTAAAAGAGGGATTCAAATGGTAATATGGAAAGATATAGGATTTGTCTTGTCCTTAAGGGCTTTACTCAAAAGGAGCATATGTTATAAAAGGCTTTCTCTCTTGTTTCTTTGAATGGCCCTTTCAGGATAATTATGGCTTCACTTGCTAATATGTATTATGAGTTACATTAGATAGATGTAAAGACAATGTTTATCAGTGGTGACATTGATTTGGTGTTGCAAGAAAACATTGCATTTGGTGACGCAAAGAATATGGTTTGCAAACTAAAGAAATCCATCTACGGACTCAAACGATTTTCTCGTCAATGGTATGTTAGATTTCATCAAATCATTGTCTTATTTGGTTTTGAGTCAATTTCGGTTGATGAATGTATCAACCATAAGTTTAGTGGGAGTAGGTTCATACTTTTGGTTTGACATGTCGATGATAACCAACGCAACGATATAGATTTTTGAGCGTGAAACAAAATATTTTCTCTTGTCCGGATTTGATTTGAAAGATTTAGGTGACGCTAATTCAGTTTCGTGATCCAGATATATCGGAATCGTTCTCGAGGTGTTTCGGATTATAACTAAAGGACTATATCGATAAAGTTCTTAAGAGATTCGACATGTTGGATTGTAAACCACGTGGTAGTTTTGGTGAAGAATATTTGTAACTTAGATCAATGTGACGATTTCTTGACACGGATCGACGGGCCTTTATTCAAAGATTCGATTTTTCTTCATCTTAATAGAATGGGTAACTTTCTTTTCTTCGTATCTTTGATTTCTTGTGTTTGATTTTAGTTTCTTGTGATTTTGACATGATTATGAGTGACTAATTTTGTATAGCCGAGTTATGTGAAAATTAGTGAAATCGAACCATAGTTGATTATTGGAAGTGTTTGTTGTTTAAATTACAGGATTCTTGAATGTTTATGTCCTAGAACTTATTCTTTATGCCTTCGTTGATGTCATGAATCAATGATTTATCACACACATTATCTTTACATATGTATTTTGTGAGATGATGTGGGAAAAAGAGTTCTAGGATCGCCACGTAAAACTAGTCAAGTTGTTCGGGTCTTGTTTCTCGAGTGAGGTTTTCAATGCAAGTTGATCATCTTAAAGAGATTATTCATGTTAAGTCAGTTAAATCCGGTAAGCAGACTGTTGAATCTAACATAGTGCGCTAGATTACGGTATCAGTGTCTAGTTAGCTACTTTTGGAGATTGCACCCTTAAACATATCAAGAACATACATGGTAGGTTGGTAGGTAACACTCACTTCCGGATATCGACTAGGGGAAATAGTAGTTACTTGGATCGTAACTTGGCTATACCCTTTAATATCATTTATTTTATCATTTTACACTTTGCACTATAGTTGATAGCACCCGGTGATCGTAACAAATCATCTTCTTCCAAAGTTTGATTGACCTGAACTAAGAACAAAGCTGACTTCGGTACTTATCTAGATTCCTTGTGGGATACAACTTTGCTCGCCAACCTGTGGTACAATTGACCTGGTACACTGCCGGTGATTTTGGACACTACTAAAAGGCGCCGGTGATTTTGGACCCTACTAAAAGGCCATCAGTCCACACCTTCATAAGCCGGACTGGTCCGAGTATATTCCAGCCCACCTCGCACCCTTACGATTCGTATCATTGGCCAGGCAATGTGCGTCGATAAGCTAAGCCTTCAATTCGTCCCCTACTGGATATGATGAAGCCTTTGGGGGCCGCTTTGCTGCGCCTCGCCGCGCATCTCGCTAGCTCGGATCAAGCCCACTTGACTAGGCAAACAAAGTTCGACCGGAAGGTTACAAGAAATGAAGCTAGCAACCGCTCATAAGTTAGCTCGCTCCGACGAGAGCCCATCTCGTTCTAGACTTAGCCATTTATGTTCTGTTTTACGAGCTGATAGCTTTACTGCCATGTTGTAACTGCCGACTCTAGCCTCTGTAAATAGTGGCATTTATTACCCTTCAAAGGGACAGATAATACAAAACGCAGTCAAGCTCTGCTAATTTATCGACATACACTCTCTCTCTTACATGCATATTGTTCTTGCTAGACGTCGTATGCATTTCTTGAACAATACATAACAAAACACTCACTTCAATCCAGATATCCACCGCTAAATCTATCTAAACATGTTTGTGATATTTACGACAATATCAGTCCGTTTTGGATTTTAGGTTGGGTCAGGTTCATTGGGTTATTTTCCCTTAACCCTACTGGTATTTTCAGGTATTTGGATTGTTTGAATTGGTTATTTTGACTTAGTTGGGGTTATTAGTTGTGGTGCTGTTAAATTTGCGAGTAATGCTACTCACACTATCATAACCATTGACACAAACTCATTTTACATCATTAATCATCATATAGAGCCCATAACAATGTAAAATCTGACTCATTGGGCCTAAATTTGGTAAAGTTAAGGAAGTACACATCGGCTTCGTTTCACGTAGAAGTAAACATCTCAATAATTTATATAAACTCACATAACACTGTGATGATACACCTTTTTTCCTAGTTCATTTTTATAGCGTTCCAGGCCCTATAGCTGCCTATTCACCCTTTACAACTTTACTTTTGAGTTCAAGGACAGAGCTAGAAATTTTTTCGAGGGGCTAGGATAAACGTTGTATAATGTTATTTTTTTACCGTAGTTCGAAATTTAACGAAAGAAATTGCTATAATTAAATACGAAGACACTTCCGGAATTCATCATTCAAGAGGGAAAGACAACAAAACAAAACAAAACAAAACAAAACAAAACAAAACAAAACTGGGGTGACTCACTTGGTTCATGTCTAATTTTCGAAGTATTCTCTTTTATTATTTCTAAAAAAAGATAAAGATTCACCGTGTCGCAGTTCAACTAAAATGACATTAGGTTTTGCATATTAAGGTATGAGAGAAACAAGGAAACGAGAATGCCCGAATGAATAAAGTCTTTATTATGGATATCATTGGCTTCTTTTCAAAACAAAAGCATAAAAAAATCTCTCTCTCACACACACACACACACACACACACACACACACACACACACACACACACAGATATATATATATATATATATATATATATATATATATATATATATATTTGCGGTTAAATCATATCTTTAAATCTTTGGTTCCCTGGATACAGAGAACTGCGAAAAAAAAAAAAAAAAAAAAAAAAAAAAAAAAAAAAAGCGAGTTAGTTAATTGTGTGGTGGAGTGGCCTGGGCTTATTATACAAATATTTGGTAAAAAGAACAAAGCCTGGGTGGGCTTAATTTCTTCCTACGCCAAATTTTTTATTACGTCTTTGTTTGAGTTGAAGTATGTAAGTTCGATCATATGCATCGACTTCTCTCAGCAAAAAAATGTAAATATATCCTCACGAAAGATCGGGACAGTAAGACCCTCCAACCCGAAACCAAATAGAGCATGGAGTTGATAATTTGTGTCTAAGTTGTAGAATAAAAAATAGGTGGGGATAATTTTTCTTCTTAAAATCATGTATATTAGACTAATTTATAATTAAAAAAAGTTGGCAATAGTCAAAACTTCCAAATTGCTTGTCTTTAGTAGAATTATCATTTAAAAGAATATGTGTGGTGTTTGAACTAAGAATCAAATTCTAATAAAGTTATACTGCCACACGTAGAATTTGTGTGTTGTTTTAAAACACTATATTTAAAATTATTGACTCGTTTAAAGCAATATTTGATTAGACTCGAATCGTTTACAACTCTAAACGTGGCTCGTAATATATTATATTATTATTATTATTATATTTTATTTTGTGTTATACACCTTATTTTTGAGTACATGTTAATATGTTATACACCTTAGAAATGTATATATACCCAGACCCTTTTTCTACTTCATTAGCTCCGTTCTCAGGCCTTTCTACCTGCCCGCCTCTACCTCTTCCTCCTTTCTCAGTTCTTTGATATTCCAAGTTCTCACAACGTACATACATCATGCTATTCGAGCTTCCTCGCTTGACGAATTCTCTTCGCGATCCTTTCGATGTAGATGACGCTTATCTCCGCCGGAAATCCATCCTCCAGAGCCTACGTTCCCGCAGGTTCACCAATTGATTGCTATTTTAGTGTCTTTATTTTGGTCTAATTTCATCTCAATCATCTATTTGCTTGTTGGTTTTTTCAGTTCTGGTCAGGAATTCGAACTCGCTCGAAAAATTGTGCCTGGATGGGATGAAGGTAGTTTTACTCTTCCACCGCTGATATTTTTAATTGATTAGTGTTTTGCTTACACAGT
This sequence comes from Gentiana macrophylla, assembly GCA_026214975.1. Taxonomy (NCBI): domain Eukaryota; kingdom Viridiplantae; phylum Streptophyta; class Magnoliopsida; order Gentianales; family Gentianaceae; genus Gentiana; species Gentiana macrophylla. The sequence continues at coordinate 18,407,235 of CM047808.1, read as the reverse complement.
TTGTTGATTGTGGCAGCTTCAAGTGAAGTAAGGCAAGTGTACAAGCAGTTTATTGCGGCGGTGGTGGAGGTGCTTGGCAGTGAGGTAGTGTCAGATGAATTCCGGGAGGTGGCATTGAACTTGTACAGAATGTTCAGTGTGCAGACGGAGGAGGAAGATGAAGTAGAGAAGTATATAGCGGAGAAGAAGTAAGAGTGTCTTTTTATCCTTTGTTGTGATTAAAGACAAAATTCTTTCTGTAATTTGTTCCGGTGATAAGCAGTTCAGCACATATATTATAAAAAAAAAATTCAAGTGGAAGCACATATATTATTTATGAATTTTATGAAAAGGATTTGAATGCTTCACTGCCTGAATTGTTGCTTATGGATTTATTGTAACCCTTATGGATGTCACTGATAAAGTTGTTTAATTTATCGCTCGCAAATGATTCTACTGGTTTTTTTTCCTGAGTTTCTTTTGCAGCAATTGTAATGGATATGATGCTTTTTGGTAGTTAATAGCTTTAGGTTGTTCTTAAATACTTAATACTTTTTCCAACTTGTTGAAGTTCATTGCTTTGATTTTGGAGTGCAGATTAGACTTGCAAAAACTTGTGGGTCATAATATTGATAATGCGAAGTTACTGAAGGCTGCCTCACTAGCCAAGAGGCTATCCTCAATGTTGAATAATGCGAACGGAGATGTATACATGTTGGAAGGGGAAGAAGGGATTGTCGACGATGTGGAGTTTGGTGCAGATCTTGTTTTTAATCTTCCTGGGCGGTGTCTTGTAGAGATTCCTGTAGAGGATAGTTGGTCTCTTGTTGAAGATAATCCTGTTCAATCACGTCCTGGTGAATTTTATGAGCATAATGATTCTAATAATTACAATCATACTGTTAGTGGAGGAACCTATGACCTAGGATGGTTAAGGGATACTTGTAGCATGATAGCGAATGAAAGCACTACACAGCTTCCTCGCGATGAACTGGCAATGGCCATTTGCCGTGTACTTGATTCTGAGAAGCCTGGTGATGAGGTGGGTAAACATAGACAAAAGTGTTGGTCATTCCTGCACATGTACTTGTCTTTTTCGAATGATTCTTTAGCCTTTTTTTTGTCGGTATCGCAGTTTTTACATTTAAGAAACAATAATAATTACAATAACAATTTTAATTTTTCCTTTTTTGTCGGCGAAGATAGCTGGTGATTTGCTGGATCTGCTTGGTGATGGTGCATTTGAAATAGTTCAAGAACTTATCATGGTACGTTTAACAGAACGGTCACCAATCTGGATGTATTAATTGTTCCAGTGGTTTGATTTTATTCTTTTTCTCCTGCTTGGTTTAGTGCGGCAACATTTTTGTTTTATGTTTGGGTTACTCAAAAAATTGTGATCTTAGTGGTAATTCTTTCAACCTAAGGACTATGCTAGTAAGTTGATTTTTAGGTGGAATAGAAGGTTTAAATTTGCTCAACCGATTCCGCCATCTATTCTGTGATTTCTGCTGCTAATGTTTAGTCAAGCCTTTTACTGAAGAGTGGTCTTTCCTGTGTTTCTTGAACTTCTTTTCCAGCATAGGAAAAACCTCGTTGATGCAATCCGTAATGGACTCTTTGTACTTAAATCTGACAAGACCACTTCAAGTGCACAGCCACGCATGCCCAGCTATGGGACTCAGGTTGCGCTTTGATGTTTCCATTGGCTGAATCAAAAGTACTTTCCCCGTTCTCCTGTATCTGAGACTGGTTTAAAGTTTGTTTTTGTGTTGTGTATTTAGGTCACAGTCCAAACGGAGACTGAAAAGCAAATTGATAAACTTCGCATAAGGAAGAAAAGAAAAATAGACGTGGAACTGATCATGGGGTTGACAATGCCTTGTCGTCCATGAATTTTAGCTCTTTACTCGAAGCAAGTGAGAAGAAAAATGTCTTTGACGATTTCGTTGGGCAGGGTGAGGGCTCTACCAAGTTGGCAGTGACTGCACTTCCCCAAGGAACTGTTAGGAAGAATTACAAGGGATATGTAGAAGTCATTATTCCTCCACAGCCAACTGCACCTCTAAAGCCAGGGGAAAAGCTGGTATTCTTTTTCGTTGTAACCTATGTTTTATAAGTTTGAACGGTGACAGTTAATGTGGCAGCGATCAGAGTGTCAAACTATAGTTATGTTTTGGATCAGGCATATTTGCTGAAGTAGTTCATTATACCTGGTTCATTAATCTGTTTTGTTCCTCATTTTGTGACATCTCTGGCCATAGTTGCTGGTGTGTCATAGATATGACATTGGAGAGACTGATGTCTAGCTGCTTGAATTGTATTGCGTTCTTCTTCTAAAGCACACACTTGCATAGGGGTACAGTTGTAGGTTGTAACCTATTATAGTTTGGTATGTGCGAACATTGTTTCTTATGTGCTTCTGTTTTTTGTTTTCTTTTTCTTTTTTCAGATTGAGATACAGGAGTTAGATGATTTTGCTCAGACTGCTTTTCATGGCTACAAGTCTTTGAATCGTATACAAAGCAGAATTTTCCAGACTACTTACAATACTAATGAAAACATACTTGTGAGTCATCTTTTTTTCCCCCTCTTTTATTATTTTGAAACTTGCATTAATTAGTGAGCAAAAGAATACATACAAATAACGAAAGCGTGGGGTTTCCTTCATCCCCACTCATCTATGCATCTGCGCATGAATTCGCATCTACTAGGTAGGATGCATACGATCTTATGATCTTATGATCCATGCAATAGTTTACAGCAATATTCCAGTTTGGTCTATTCCTCATTTCCTTTGCTTTAACTTTGCAAAATGCCCAATATTGCCCAAAGTGTATCATGTCTTATGGACTGACCCCTTGCTTGTTCGGGAGTAGAATATGGCGTCCCTTTCCCTCTATAGCTCATATTGTAGCCGATGTTCCCAAGTATACAATACCCTTATGGAACTTGGACATCGGTTATCGTCAGTTCATTACATAATTCTACCTCTCTGACTAGAGATTTGGTTGCACAGTAGGCCCTCGTCATTGTATTCAAAACATTTGAATAAAGCTTCATGTGAAAACATATGCTCATTAAGTTTCTTCTAGCTAGGAAAAAAGTGTAACACTGATTATCTTCAAGCAATTCCCAATCAAGTTTCACTTTGGTGCTGATGTTATGGCTACGGACTAACGAAAATAAGAAGGCATATCTTTATCATCTAGGCCACACCACCTTACCAAATCATAATGGAGCATTTGCCTATATAGACTCTTTATTTTGTTTTTGGAAGTCTGTGCAACTTGCATCTGACTTCTGGTTTTTGTGTGCCCTTTACAGTCTCTCCTTGGTTTGTATCAGCCTTCTAGATGTACTATTGTAATTTCTTGATTCAAGGCCTTAAAATGTTTAAACTTCGTGAGCTTTTTGGAAAGTTTACTTTGATTATTGCCCTTTATATTCTGTGCCAGCATATCCACCAGTACTTGTTTTAATGCGGAGAACTTCTTGAGAGTGATCTTTGTACGCTCTTGAGAGCAATTATGGTGTGGAAGTTTTTCCACCATGTCATATCTAATCATCATTTAGCGTGTCTGACATGATTGAAATTCTATTAGGTTTGTGCTCCAACTGGTGCTGGCAAAACAAATATAGCAATGATTTCCATCCTACATGAGGTATGCTGTTGCTACAATTTTTTCATTTCCCCCCTGTAATATATGAATGAAATTACACGTATTTAGGCATTTCAAGGCACTATTATGACTATTAGAATCTTTTATAGACATGTAGCTTCACTATTTTTCTTAAACTAGTAACAACTTTTGCTGTAGAAATCCCCTAACGACATGGATTTCTTGAATCTATATTCCACTTTCTATGTATCTCAATAGCACATGTTGCCACTGTTGTTTGACTAGTTATTGTTCGTTTTGCTGCTGTTCGTTTATTTAACTGCATCCCTGACATAAACTCCTTGTTTGACTTATTTTTGGCTCATCCCTTTTGTTTCCTTTAATCATGATTTATCCACCAAGTAAATCTTGTTGACTCATTGCGCGTAGTTTTATGTAGCACATCTGTAATCATCGAGTTAGAGCTAGATTGCAGCTATTACTTCTCACATCAAGTGTAGGACCGTGTAAGATAGAGGGCTGTATTGCATTAGTGTTTTCCAGTTTTTGCAGAGGGAAACTCAAAAACAGATTAATGATGCTTTACTTTTGAGACAGTGGAAGGCACTTATGAATAAATCTGGGGCATTGTTAAAGGCACCACACCTAACCCACCGTGGCACGACACCGGGACATTAGATTCGACATTTCAGAGTCAAGTTTCGAATTTCCCTTCGATATATCTCTTGCTGAAAGTATCCCTGATCCCACTGGTAACGAGTGGGCCCAAATATTTCAATCGGAGTAGCTGCGGAACCATACCACATAGTTCCAGCAACAACAAAAGCTGTCACTGTGGTGCCCCGACGGTAGATTTGGTGTGGTGTCTTTAGCAATCCTCATAAATCTGTTAACTCAATTGGCTGGCTTCAACGAAACAAGGAAAATAGTTTGAACCTGTAATATTTTCAGGTTGCTTTAGGCTTTAGCAAATGGTTCCAGGTACCCGGGATGAGTGATTGTTCTGGTGATGTACATCCTGAGACAAGATAAAAGGCAACCCAGTGCACAGAAGCATTGTGCTTATGTATGGCTCAAGGAAGGACCAGACTGTTTCCGTAGCTTAATCCTGTGAATTTTGTTCATACCGAGACTTTTTCATCGTTTCCCTAAACCCTCCCCCCTCCCCCTATGTGGAGGCAAGATAATAGATGAAATTGTTTGTGGAAATGATGGTCCAAAGTCTGAACCTGTATATATTGCGACATTAGGATCATCATTTTGAGGTTCTTTCTTGCTTATTTTACATTACAAGTAATTAAATCATGCATCAACCGACTACATGTCCTGAGGGTGAATTTTAGTTTGTCCTTATAGTTGACGTGGCACAATAACCTGTGCAACATCTTTATATGATTAAAACCATGAGAAACTGAAGTTGAGAACTTGTTAAAATTCTCTTGCACACTAATGAAATTGGTCTTGCTTGCCAAAAATAATAATAATTATGGATATGGGTAATTAAATAAACTGTTGTATTACTGTGCATTTGCTTCATGGTTTCCTGTGTTCTTTGTGCATTTCAATCATTTCGTAGTTGGTTTTTTACATAGAAAATTGTTCCTTAACATTTATTTGCTTCATAATTTCACGTGTTCTGTGTGCAGATCAAGCATCATTTCCGAGATGGGTATTTGCATAAAGATGAATTTAAGATAGTGTATGTTGCTCCAATGAAGGTATGACTAACGACTAAGATATATTCAATCTCGTCAAATTATTCTGGTCTTGGTTGTGAATCATGCCCTCTCCAGGCATTAGCTGCAGAGGTGACTTCAACGTTTAGCCGTCGGTTGTCTCCTCTGAATATTATTGTAAAAGAACTTACTGGAGATATGCAGCTTACCAAATCTGAACTGGAAGAAACACAGGTTTGTCCACTACATATGACACATCTGCTTATTCTTTTGATTTGTAGTTTTCCAAACGAATAGTTTTTGCTTGCTTACTATTGAAATACAAGTTAGATCAACCCATATTTGTTCTTCTACATGTTGATTAGATGATTGTGACAACGCCTGAGAAGTGGGATGTCATTACTCGGAAAAGCAGTGATATGGCACTTTCAATGCTCGTCAAGCTCCTTATCATCGATGAAGTGCATCTTTTGAATGATGATAGAGGCCCTGTGATTGAGGCATTGGTTGCCCGGACGCTTAAATCAGGTCAGGCTTCTTATTGCTCTATCTGTTTCATATTTTTTGAGGTTGAAGAATTACTTCATGTGCATCTACTTTTATACTTTTATACCCTAATTGTTAATGAAAAAGTTGTGGTCTTAGTCTGATGGAAACAAGGGTGTAAACGATCCAACAAACAAGGATCTCGCTATTGGTTAGGCTGTTGGGCATAATCTTCTTTCTTTAATCTGTATTATCAGTAGGTGAAAGTGAACTCAAGTGCAATGATAAAAGTTGTCATGTGAAATATGTAAGAAGATGAGCTGTTATTGTTATCATACTAAAGTCATTTATTAATTCTATCGTAGAAACTTGAGTTGATTTATTGATGTTATAGATGAGGCTGAAGTTATCAGGTTGTTAGATGGTTAAGACTTAAGAGTATAGCTGTCAATTTTTACAGTTTTGTTAGGGTTGTTATACCACAATTGTGTACTCGATCTTAAGCGCATGAATATGAAGATTTGTTTTGCGAGGGGAAGAGGATTCTTATTTTATTGCAGAATGGGATGGGGATTTGAACCGTGCTTGATAAATAAAGTGCAATAACCTTTTCCACTGGGCAAGATTGAATCCCCGATTAAGAAGAAATATACCTATCCAATCTATTATTCTATATCTATTCTTTACATGATACCGAGTCTTGAAACAAACTCTCAGGTTCATATCAAAATCCGCATCAAGAAACATGACAAAGCCTAACTTAGTATCTTCACCTCGACATAAAATACTTTCTATGGCAATAATCTCTATCTTCAAATCACAACTAGAAAACTAAAAGGCCTCAATTACTCCCTTTGTCCTAATACAAGAATTCTTATTCATCTATCTACTTTTCATGAGGTAAGGGAGTTTAAATAGTACATCCCAAAATAATAGTCATTTGGCCTATATAATTTGTCCTAATATTAGTCATTTTAGAATACCAACTGTAGCATTTTTTTTTCCATTTTTCTACCTCTAGTTATTATCATTTCAACAACTCTCAAAACTTCATGACCATTACATTAATGATAGTCAACGGGTATTTTAGACTTTAGACTTTAGAACTATAATTTACATTCATCCACTCCCTCTAAAATGACTATTATTTAGGGACGGAGTAGTTACAATGGTCGCCCAATAATTGCACCAGAATTTGAATTCAGTCAAAGATCAAAGCTAATCTGGCAAGTCGACCATCCACAGTCATGACCGTTCTAACTAGCTAAAACCCACACTACGTTTAAAACCCCAATCTAATTCTGTTTTAACAGGAAGAAACATAATCATTCTAATGTGAAATAAACTATAACAATTACAACCAAATACTAGTATAAGCTACCAATATCAACAACAATAGTTTAAAAGCATTTCTAGTCGTTAATTATTTAATTAGTTAAGGCTAATTGTAATTAAGAGCGCGCCGCGCAAATTTAAAATGTTGCCAATATGTTACATCCTAGTAACTATCTTAACTGGGTTTTTTCCCAGTTTCTATATAGAGGAACCTGCATATCTTCTAGTATCCCCAATTCTCATAAATTATCTACAATAAACTACCTTTATCTGTCTAAGTGTCGATGGAATGTTTACACATATTTTGATAGTAGTTTCTATTACTTTTTAGCGTGACACTGCAAGTTAATCTTGGTGGTTTGATTTTCCTTACAGGTAGAGTCAACACAAAGTATGATCCGAATTGTGGGACTTTCAGCCACTTTACCAAACTATTTGGAGGTTCGTTATCTATTATAATTCGAAATTGTAAAGGGACAGTCAAACACCCTCTGGAAGTACCTCTATGACTGAGTAATCTCTAATTTGCTTTTCTTGTGTGACATCTAGGTGGCACAATTTCTGAGGGTCAATGCAGAAACTGGTCTATTCTTCTTTGATGCTAGTTATCGTCCAGTACCTCTAGCTCAGCAGTATATTGGAATTAGTGAGCATAACTTTGTAGCTCGCATGGAACTACTTAATGAAATATGCTATAAAAAGGTCTCATTTTAACATGCAACATTTCTTTCACGACAAACCGCTTGTTAATGTTGTTCTGTGTTTTAAAAGTTATGATTCATACCAGGTTAGCGATTCTTTGAAGCAAGGACACCAAGTAATGGTTTTTGTTCACTCAAGGAAAGACACTGGTAAAACAGCTGAGAAACTGGTATTTACCTTTTGCATCTTATACGTGCTTCATGATTATTGATTCCTCTAGTTAGACAGCTCTTAGTTTTGCAGGCTCTCGTTATCTCCATTAAGTCCAGATGTTTTTTTATTTAGCTATAAATTACGGTGATGGATTTTACCTGTGACACTTTTGTGTAAAATAATTTTTAGTAAAATGCATTTGCGTATGGTGGTTTGCTTTCATGCTTAGCTTGATTATTCAGAAGAAATTGTTTTCTCAGAAAATCTTTACCTGCCTGAACTTGATATGTTAGAAAATGTCAGAATACTTTTTTTCATGGAAATAAAAAAAAAAAAAAAGGATTGCATGTTGTAGAAGATTATTGTCAGAACCTTTTATTTTTACCGTTGTACATATCTGTATTCTGTATTGATTAAGAGTTGATTCAGAAGCATTAGATAGGATTTAGTAGTTGGTTGGCCGAATACTTAAAGTAGGTGTGCTGGCTCCATGAATTAAGTTGGCTTGGTAGTTATCTGCGAAGATTGTTTTGTATAAACCTGTCTTCTCATTTCTCATTTATAAAAAGAGAGTATCTTCCCTCAATTCTTAACTTCGACATGGTGGCAGCTTTCTCTGAAACACTAGAAATTTTCCTCAAAAAGCTCATACAGCATGGCAAATATTAGAATTCAACCCCTCAGAGGTGACTTCAATTCCAGATTAAGTGACTGAAAAGTGGGGGGGTCGAATCTTTGTAGTACTGATATAAACTAAATGGGTACAACTATTCATAAGGGTCATGCTCTGTGTTGTTCATCACTCGAACATGTTCCTGACGTGCTAACCAAGGCTGTTCCAGTAAAGACATTCAAGGTGCTCAGTTCCAAGCTTGTCTGTCTCAATATACACGACCAAATTTAAGGAGACCGTGGATGATTATTGTCAAAATCTTTATTTTCTTATAAATATCTGTATTCTATATTTCATTAAAAGTTGATTTAGGTGTATTAATTAGGATCTAGTAGTTGGTTGGCAGAATACTTAAGTAGATGAGCTGGCTCTATTAGTTAAGGTAGCTGGTTTGTTGTCTGGTGAAGATAGTCTATTATAAACCTGTTGTAATCTTCTCATTTATGATACGATAAAGATTTCTAACCACCTACAGATGCCTTGGAGTTTTTTATGAAAATGGCATTATTTTATTTTATTTTATATTTTTGATGAAAATGGTGTTGCAATTGCAAGACCATGACTTACTAATAAGATACCCATTCTTTTCACATTTCGCATATTTAAGATCTTTGTTACCTAAGAATTGATGGAAAGTAACAATTTTAAATAAAAAAGTTATTTACCTATATTTTTGTCACGTCGTTCAGATTGAATTGGCGACAAAACATGAGGATGTGGAGCTCTTCAGGAATAATTCACATCCGCAATTTGAGTTTCGGAAGGCAAGAAGTTTATCCTTTGTTGGTTTTTGTGATACATATCTTCTTTTTTACTTGCTGACGCTTTCTCTGCCTTCAGAGGGAAGTTTTTAAGTCCAGAAACAGGGAGGTTGTTGATCTCTTTGAAAATGGAGTTGGTATTCATCATGCGGGGATGTTACGTGCTGACAGAGGTCTGACTGAACGCCTTTTCTCTGATGGACTCCTAAAGGTCACTTGGCTTCTGTTAGCATAATCAATGGACATATTTTGTCAAGTATTTTTTCCTGTAAATGTGGTTCCTTCCCTTACACCTAAATTGTTCTTTTCTCTTAGGTACTTGTTTGCACTGCAACACTAGCATGGGGAGTTAATTTGCCTGCTCACACAGTGGTGATTAAGGTGTGTACTTGGTGTTTTTCTTGTTAGTTGAACTTTCTTTTTGACTTATCTTAATTTCGAATTCAGTTGAACTGTCTTTTCGACTTATCTCAGTTTTGAAGTCTAAATTAGACCTGAATTAATAAATGGATGACAGCGTTTTGCCAAATTTGACATTATCTGTTCTGTTTAAGTTTTTTTTGAACAACAACATTATCATTCAAATGCCCCCCTGTTATTCCGACATTTTATTGATAACACCACTAAAATGCATCACGACGAGTACACAGAATCAGTTACGTACAATACCAAAAAACCTATCTACTGGCAAACAGCTTCATACCTAGACCACATTGATCCACAAGAGACCTACTTGGCCTGGACATCACCACATTCCACTATTTAGCCACACTCAATCTGAATATATATTGTAGAAAAGAGAAAGATAGTAAAATACTTTCATTGTATCTCTTCCACGGCTGGGGGGTTTATTTAAACATAATACACTAACCCTCATTCTACTTATAAAATAGGAGACTTATTAGGACTCTAAATTTTCCGCCACAGAAATAGCGTGTACACCCGCTACACACTTACCAAACATAACGCACAATACAACTAAGCCCTATTGAAATAAGGAACCACACAAAAATAACCAAATTGCCCTTCTTTGAAGACACTCCTTAACTCTTCCCCCGGTTGGTGCAAAGACATTAATCAGCCGTATGCTTACAAACGTGTCAAACTTAGATCTTGACAGAGCTAATCGTCCCACCAGCAATCTGTTTTGCAGAGGGCAGGAAAGGCGCACATCCCTCCTGTCTGACATCCTGAAGTGTAACCCTTTTCCAGGTGTCGCCTTCAGATACCTCAAAGTTTCGATGTACTACATACAAGTGTTTCTCATTTAGTGAATGCATGTACTGACTTATTGCACTTGCAACAAAAGAAACCTCATGCATGGTGTGGGACAGGAAGATAAAATCTTCCCCTCCAACCTCCAATAACCTTCTTTATTAACTGGAGTCCCTTCTCCCACACTTTTCAGCTTCCGATAAACTCCATTGGAGTTCCTGCAGGTCTGCAACCTTCCATGCCGATTTCTTTGAGAAAGTCTAAGGTGTACTTTCTTTTGGAGACAACAATCCCATCAACAAACTTTGCTACTTCCTTGTTTAGCAAGTACTTCAATGGACAAAGATATCTGATACCAAACGCTGCAGACAATTGTTTCTTAACCTATGAAGCTTTTCTCATCATTACCTGTGAGAATGATATCCTCAGCGTCACAATGAGGATCAGTTTTCCAGCTACTGATCTTTTAATAAACGAAGTGTGATCAAACTTCCTTTAACAGAAACCCCAAAGGCTTCATGAACCTCATAAATCTGTCAAATCAGGCCTGTGGGCTTTGTTTTAATCCATAAAGGGGCCTTTTAATCCATGCCACCAAATTGGTTATCGAATCCAGGTGGTGGTCATATACCTCTACCTTCAATTCACCATAGAGGAAGACATTCTTCACATCCAATTGATTGAGAGGCCAGCCCGGATATACAACGACCGATGACAGAATCATAATGGTGCTAAGTTTGGCTACAGGAGAAAAATTGTAGAGATTCATACTGTTTTTTATGATATATTTCAGTATTGGTATTTATTGTAATAAGGACAGGATTGTCTTTTCCATATTTTTAATTTGCCTAGGGTTGACTGTGGCGGCTACTTTTCTTATAAGAAGTAGAGTGTGAAAGGAGTCAATTAATAGGGAGCAATTATAGGAAGTTTATATAGAAAGGAGTCTTCCTTTCCTTAGTATAAATAAAGGATTTTGTAACAGCAATCAATCATTCATTGAATAAAAAATATTCTTCCTTTTCTAACATGGTATCAGAGCGGGTCATATGATCTACGCAAATGTATCTGCGCGCAGCCATGACTGGAAGCGCATCATCGTCTACTTCAACCAATACTACCACTGGATCATCCGTATCCAGGGATGACCAATCAACTGGAAATGAATCCAGCAACCCCTCATCCTCCATTTTGCTAACAACACAAAGGCTCAATGGAAAAAACTACCTAGAATGGTCACAAACCATGCAGTTGGCCATTGATGGTAGAGGAAAACTAGGATATTTGACTGGAGAATGCGTCAAACCTGCTGCAGGAGATCCCAAATCCGCAACATGGAGATCTGAGGACTCAATGGTGAGAGCATGGTTGCTCAACTCCATGGAGAACTTTGTAGCAAAGCCTCATATGTTCTTGCCCACAGCAAAGGACATCTGGAAGATGGTTAAAGACATGTATTCTGATCTGGAGAATACATCCCAAATGATACGGGAAACCTAAATTTCACGTACGCGTTGAAACGATCTAGAATTATCACGATTTTTGGCTCCTCAACCCTCAAGAAACCTGTTCTTGAAAACCTTGGAATTGATCAAAACCCCTTGGAGACCTGCCCAAGAAACCTTGATTTGTGAACGTTCAAGAATTGCCAATTCTTGAATTTGATGTTCAAGATTAAGTTTATACGTAAACTTAAAAAAAACGCAAATTTTCTTGCTAATGCAAAGAAGAATTTTTATATAATTCTAAATAATTGTGTGTTTAAACAAAGACTCCTAAGCCTTATTTATAGGCTTACAACTAAAGAAAATAAATCCCAAATTCGATGTGGGACAAAAAAACTAAAAAGTAACTCCTAAGTGTTTTATTAAAAATAACCTAAATAAACTCTTAAAAATATCGCGCTTTCTACTCACATCCATCAAGAACAACGAGCAATACCGACTTCTCACAATCAACACATTAGCTTCGTGAACCTCGGCGAATGTCTGCGTAACCAATGTCGATAAAGCTTCGCTCGCTTCTTGCGTTGCAATCTGGTCGGGCCGTCCATCTCTCTAATCACCAAAGGATCCTTAGCCTTAATCGGTGACATAAGATCATGATGTGTGACCGGTGGCAACGATTCTCAACTCACATCATTCCTCCCAGGTTGAGAAGGATCTGTCCTCGGATCATAAGGATTATCAAACAAAGACAACTCGTCGGCCGGGAAAGGAGAGATCGGCAACATTCACCGAAGTAGACACGCCCCGTCGGTGGTAGATCAATCACGTAAGCGTTGGGGTTGATTCGTTTCAGCACTTTGAACGGTCCATCACCTCTCGGATGCAGCTTGGTCTTCCTCTTGTGCGGGAAACGCTCTTTCCTCATATGTAGCCACACGTAATCTCCTGGCTCGAAAATCATGGGCTTTCGGCCTCGATTAGCTTGCTTTACATATCTAGCAGTCTGCTCTTCGACATGCTTCCTAGCTTTCTCATGCATATCCTTTACCATTGCGGCTTTCTTCTCACCATCCAAACTAGTGATTTCTCCTGCAGGCAAAGGCAATAGATCAATAGGAGCATTTGGATTAAATCCATAAACAAGCTCAAAAGGTGAATATTTAGTTGCTGAGTGAGTAGCACGGTTATAAGCAAATTCAACAAAAGGCAAGCATGATTCCCAATTTTTCAGGTTCTTCTGCACAATCACACGCAATAATTGACCCAAAACACGATTCACAACTTCAGTCTGACCATCAGTTTGTGGGTGATATGCGATGAAAAAATAAAATGCGTGCCTAGCCTCATCCACAAATATCTCCAAAAGTGATCGACAAACTTAACATCCCTATCACTAACAATAGACTTAGGCACTCCATGCAACCGTATAATTTCTTTCAAGAATAAATCAAAGAATGTATGAAGCATCATTAGTTTTATTGCATGGCAAAAAGTGCGCCATTTTAGAAAATCTATCCACGACTACAAATATGGAATCCTTACCACTTTTAGAACGTGGAAGTCCTAGCACAAAGTCCATGGAAAGATCACCGGGGGAATAAGGAATGGGAAGCGGAATGTAAAGACCATGAGGCAAAGACTTAGATTTAGCACGTTTACACGCAATACATGACTCACAAAATTTCTGAACATCCCTGCGTATATGTGGCCAATAAAAGTGTGTGCTCAACATGTCAAGTGTCTTTGTAACACCAAAATGACCCATCAATCCCCCAGCATGCGACTCTTTAACAAGACAATCACGAATAGAACATCTGGGAATGCACACACGGTTTTCCTTATAAAGGAACCCGTCAAAGATATAAAACTTGCCATCTAACTTGTAAGATTCATCAGTTATAGCATGTTGGCATTTCTTAAAGATCTCATGGAAATCTAGATCAAACAAGTAAAGGTCTTTAATATGCTCAAAACCTAACAGCTTAGTCTGCATGTGAGTAATTAAAGTGTATCTCCTAGACAATGCATCAGCTACGGTATTTTCTTGACCTTTCTTGTATTTAATCACATATGGAAATGATTCAATAAACTCAATCCACCTAATATGTCTAGCATGCAATTTATTCGACTTTTAAGTACTTGAGAGACTCATGATCGTTATGAATAACAAACTCCCGAGGTCAAGGTAATCTTTGCCGGACTTGCAAACATCCGACTAAGGCATACAGATTCCTTATCATAGGTGGCATAGTTCAAAATGCACCCTTTAATTTTCACTAAAGTAAGCAATAGTCCGCTTTCTTGAATAAGAACACCCCAATTCCCACACCCAAGCATCACATTCAAGTTCAAATGTTTTATCAAAATCGGTAATGCAAGAATAAAAATAAATCAACTTAGATTTTAAAGTTTCAAAGACTCCTTTGTTTTGGACCCCATTGGAATGGAGCATTCTTCTTGATTAGATCATTCAAGTATGCGGCAATGGTGTCAAGTGCGGCACGAATCTCCTGTAAAATCCTCGCTAATCCGTGAAAACTCCTCACTTCGAAGCATTCTTTGGCTCGGGCCATTCTTCAATTGCTTTTACTTTATCTTTGTCAACTTCAATGCCTGCGAACTCACAACGAAACCCAAAAACACAACCTCTCCATGCAAAAAGAACACTTTTAAGGTTTGCATATAATTGGGCTTGTCTAGGGCATCCAAAATAAATTTCTAACATGATCAACATGTGAATCAAGATCTGGACTATAAATGAGTATGTCATCGAAATAAACGACAACAAAGTGACCTATGAACTCCTAAGCACTTCATTCATCAAGCGCGATAAATGTAGCGAGGGGCATTAGTAAGTCCAAATGGCATGACTAGCCACTCATATAATCCATATTTTGTTTTGAAAATTTGTTTTCCATTCATCTCCTGGCCTAATTCTAACTTGGTGATAGCCTGATTTTAAATCAATTTTAGTGAAGTATTTACTCCCTTTAAGCATATCAAGCATATCATCTAATCTAGAATAGGATGGCGATACTTTACCGTTATTTCATTAATTGCTCTGCGATCATGCACATCCTCCATTCACTGTTTTCTTTGGCACCACAATGACTGAGTACGGCACAAGGTGACATAGACTTCCTAATCTTCTCGTTGGCCAAAGAACTCACTGTCTTTCTATCTCATCTCGCAGATCTCTTCCGGTTGGCCTATATAAGTGGGCGGTTGGGCGACAAAGACTGGGATGAAATCAATCTGTGCTCTATTCCTCAAGTGGCGGCAATCCTTCATGCTCCTCCTCTCGGGAAGAGATCTCGCATATTCTGCAAAATGCAGACATGAAAACACTTGGAACCCGGTTAGCTCGGATATAGAAAGTAAACAAGGGGAAGGGATAAGTGAGTGTGTGCTATCATCAAAGACAAGTGGAGATTCCTTGTAGACAAAGACAAATAAAACCTTACCATCAACAACATGATTACGTAAATCGATTTGTGCTTTACACGCTTACACTGTCCTAACTTAATGACATCGTTGTCAAGGTTCTTAGAACCATAGGTTTTCTCTCGGCTACCCCTTTAGCCACGGGTTTGGAGGGTCCTATGGCCTTCTTGCGCCCACGGTGTAGGTGGTTTTGCCATGGCTTTGGTGGTCTTGCTCTCCGAGCTTTCTTCTGCGCTTGTTCCTAATTTCTCCGAACATCCTTTGATCTTTATGAATTTCTTGGGAGATAGGGAAAAAGTGTAACTTTCTTACCATTGTGAGAGAAGGAATATCTATTTAAGCGACCATCAAAAGCAGTTTTGTCAAACCGCCATGGCCTTTGCTAGTAAAATATGAGAGACATGCATAGGCACAACATCACAAACAAGCTGTATCCTCATATTTAGGTGTGGTGAAGGTAACCTTGCATTGCTTAGTAACTTTTAAGTCGCGCTCTCATTTAACCATTGTAAATTATAAGGCGTGGGTGTGCTTCGTGGGTAAATTCAGATTTTGAACACACTCAAGGCTAACAACATTCGATGCAACTACGGAATCAACAATCAAACTACATAGTTTACCTTTGATTAAGCACCTCGTTTGAAAAATATTATCCCGTTGATCAACTAGTTCATCGGGTTTGACAAACATGCAATGCTTTCATGAAACAAGGGACTTACCACATGGAGCATATTCCCCAACATCGAATTGCTCCTCCTCTTCATAATCATCATCCTCCTGTTCCTCCTCAGACCATTCGCCTTCTTCATAGACCGGGTCAACAGTCAAGCCGGATTCTTTATCAATGTACAAACCTTCTTTGCAGACGAAGGCCTTCTTATTACCACACTCATTAGCTTTATGACCTATCCCATGGCATTTAAAACACTTAATAACAGATGGTCTTCCTTCAAATCCGGGCGCTTTAGACTTACCCTTGTCAGCGATTTGAGGTTTATCCTTGTTTTGCATCGGCGTAGAAGAGTCATTAATAACGATACCACGCTTAAAGAAAGGTTTATTACCATTGTTGCGGGGTTGGGAAGAGTTGAACCGATCGGGTGCCTGGGAGTTACCTTTGGCCGAACTCCATCTCTTAGATTTGAGTTGCTCCTCTTTAGTTTGAGCTGCGTGGAACACATCTTCAAAAGTGTCCAATCTCATGAGTTCTATAGCATCAGCAATATCATACCTCAAAGCACTAAGAAACCTTCGTATGGTATACTCCTCGGGTTCATTAGTATCCGTTCTAAGCATAAGCTTCTCAAGTGTATCTCTTAATTCGGCGACGGATTTATTCCCCTGAGATAAATTTTGCAACATCTTTACTTGATCCCTCATGTAAGAGGAAGGGACCCAACGTTTATGCATTTCCTCTTTAAGTATCTCCCACGAGTTAATTTCAGACTTTCTTTGTCTCCTGCGCTTTTCATTAGTACTAGATAGCCATAATAAGGGAAGCTCATCAAATTCAATAGTGGCCAAGTGTACCTTTTGCCTATCAGTGCATCGACGACATTTGAAAACCCTTTCACATTTAGCTACCCAAACAAAATAATCATTCGGATCAGTAGTACCTTTGAATGGGGGAATTTTCAATTTGATAGTCACTGACGGTATCCAAATATCCCTTTTCTTTTATTTATTTATTTTTTTCCTTTCCTACTGTGTTCCTACGTTTTTCATTCTCAAGTGGAAAAAAAAATATACATATTTGATTCCACCTTCGCTTCTTGCATCTGTTAAAAAAGAAAAAAAAATCCTGCGATTATTGATCCCTTGCCATGACTTGGAGCACTTTTTTTTCCCTAGCTTTGCCGCATCTGTTAAAAAAACCCTTATGCAATTTGCGCGACCATCACTTTTCTGACCTACTTTTAATTAATTTATTTATTTTTATGTTAGTCGGCCATAGTTTAAAAAAAAAAAAAAAAAAAAAAATCAGCCTACCTTTTGGACGAGACTTTCACATTTTAGATGTGATTTTTATCACACCCTTGATTCTCGTACGCCTCTCAAAAAGAAAATTCCAAAAAAAAAATCTTACGAATAATTTTGATTGGACATTCTGGATACTTGTCACGTGCTACTTCTTGGTAAATTTCCATCGTGAAAATGTCAAAGGAGTGTCCTATTGATGCCTATTTTAGGAATTTGAATGATTTGATGAATCGGAATTTGGTAATAGAACAACGTTTTGATGATATGATGAATAAGATGAAGAATATGTTAAAGGGAGTAACTGAGCAATTTAACCGTGGTGGTAGAGATAACCGCAGTGGTAGAGGTGATCGTGGTGGTAGAGGTAACCGTGTTGGTCAAGGTAACAACTTATTTTACACATCATGTTTTATTGGAGATTATGAATATGAGTTGTGCATTGATCACGATGAAGAGGAAAATTTAATTAGTAAAGATGTGGTTAAGGAATTAAACTTGCGGACGGAAAGACTTTATCAGCCATACTACATTGTTGTGGAAAACCATCGGGTTAAAGTTACACGGTATGCACGGGTTCCAGTGTCCATTGGAAGTTATAAAGCTGTTGTCTCATGTGATGTGGTGCCACTGAGTGATGTACATTTGATATTTGGGAGATCATGGCTATCTTTGCATAATGTACGTCATAATGCATCCCGGACTCGCTATTCTTTTTCTTTTGGTGGCAAGAGGCATGTATTGGAATCCCTACCCCCTATGAAACAATGTGATTATCAAATAGGGATTCTAAGGCCATGGAAATAGATAGGGTGCGCTTTGCGATGTGAAATTGGTGGAAGTAGAAAATATTGAGCGAGGTGAAAAGCGCGAGTGGAGGTATGGTGGAGCTAACGAATGGAATAGAGTGTGATGTATGTGATGATGATTCATCTCTCCTTCTCATTGATGAGTTTCATATAACTAAGGAGGAGCAGATTGATATAGTGGTGAAGATGGAGGATGCAAATGATATTGTATTTGTGAGCGAAATAGTTAAAAATGACGAGGCCCTGGTTGTGGATGAGATAGTTCACGTTGATGAGGCATTCGTTGCAAGTCATGTTGAGAGTGTTGTTGAGCCTGAGGAGATCCTTGATACACCAGCTGAGGTTCTTGATTTATCCTTGCTTGTGCATGATACTTGTAATGAGTTGGTTTCGATCAGCAGAGAGTCGAATTCTTTTGTTGGAGCGGTTTGAACATGAAGCAAGATCAACCACGCCACTTGAGCATTTAAAAGATATACGAAAGCAAACACATATTTATCATGATCCATTTTTGGTGCATTGTCGTCCTTTCGATTTTGTGGTTGCTGATTTTTATGTTGTCCCCGTTCGTTTGTACAAGAGGTTGGTTACTCAAGTGTTCACCTATTTACTTTTCCTGGATGTACTTCACTACGAGGCCTACTCATATGTTCGCCACGCTTATTATTTGATCCAGGTGGATTCGAGGACGAATCCTTTCCAACCGGGAGGAATGATGTGATCCGTCCCCGAGGCATTTTATTTGTTTTGTTTATTTTAATTTTCGGTGTTTTAATGAATAAAACGCGCCTTAGGCCCGTGTCAAAAGTTGCCCATATGTTAGTATATTGGGCCAGGTGTTTATTTTTAGCAAATAATAGCCGTTTGGGCTTATTAGGGTTGATTTAGATTTGTTACCAAATAAAGTGGCGAAAATTACATTGTAATTTGTCCCACATCGGTTAGAGATTGTCGAGATTTTATTTTGTAGCCTATATAAAGGCATTAAGAGTCATTGTAATCAACACACAAAAAGACCAATTTTGATATATTATATTTGAAGCTTTTAAGCTTTGGGTGAGTTTTCTCACGTTGGTGTTTGGTGGATTCCAACGCCGTTGTTTGGTTAATTCCAAACGGAACTTATCAAGGTTCCGAAAGCGGACCTTGTGGCGTTAAGATACCAAGGTTCTTAGATACGGGTTATCCCAGGGTTGAGGTCATACCAAGGTTCTTAGTTACGAGTTAGCTAGGGGTCGTGGTGCTCATCTTATTGGTGCCTTCAGTCGGTCCTTCGGCAATTTCAGATCTGATTCGATCACGGATCACATCACCAAATCTATGAACTGAAGACCAAGATCTGGGCCTGCAAGCAAGACAATAGAGAAGTCACCCTATACTACACAGAATTGCAGGGATTGTGGCAGGAATTGGATCTGTCCTATGACAATTCTTGGGAATGCTCTGGAGATGGAGTAAAAGCCCAGAAAAGAGAAGAAAATGAGAGGGTTTACACCTTCTTGGCAGGATTGGATCCGGAATTGGATGAAGTCGGGGAAGGATACTAGGAAAATCTCCCCGCCTTCACTCGAGGTATTTGGCGAAGTTAGGAGGAAGAATCCGGAAGAGAGTGATGCACAGGGGCCTTCATCCGAAATCTGGTGGGGCGAAAGTTACGCCTTGGTAGCAAACAGAAATGATCAAAAGGGAAGGAGATTGAAACCATGGTGTGATCATTGCAAAAAGCAAGGTCACACCAAGGAAAAGTGCTTTGGGTGATACATGGCAAACCGGCAAACTGGAAACCTAGGGGCAGTGGATCGGGAAACTCAGAGGCAAGGCAGGCTAATCAGGTTTCATCTGACCAAGGCACTTTCTCTACTACACAACAAATTTGTTCTCCCAAGAACAAGCTGGATCGATTGACTAAACGATTCAAGCCCAAACCATGATAAACAAAGGTGATTCTTCCTGCTCCTTAGTGGAGAAAGGTAACTACCCTTCCTATCTTTTCTTGAGTCCACCAGTCCTCCTTTTGGGTCATTGACTCAGAGGAGCAACCGACCATATGACAAGTTATTCACATCTTTTCTCAACATATAAATCTTGTGTTTGAAACCGTAAGTTAAGATAGGCGATGGCTCTTTTCTGCTATAGCCGAAAGGATCCATCACTATCTCCCTACTTTAACCCTCCATAATGTCCTACATGTACCATCTCTATCATGTAATCTATTGTCAATCAAGAAAACTCACATCGATACTAAATGTAATGTTGTGTTTTTCACGTTGGTCGTGTGAAATTCGAGGGTATTCACAAGGGGATGGTGATTGGCGGTGCTAGGATGATGGGAGGCCTATATCTCTTTGAGGAAGAAGGAGAATCTTGGAATAAGAAGAATCTCGAAATATCTCGTCTTCTACTACTACATTGATAAGAATAATATCATGTTGTGGCATCTTAGGCTTGGCCACCCTAGTTTTTCTTATTTAAAGAAACTGTTTCCAAATCTATTTATCAATAAAGATCCATCTTTATTTAAGTGTGAAATATGTGAATTATCTAAACATACAAGATCATCTTTCCCACCTCAACCTTACAAGCCAACAAAGCCATTCACTATGATTCATAGTGACATTTGGGGGCCTGCAAGGAGGAGTACACCACAAGGGAAAAGATGGTTCATCACTTTCATTAATGACCACACTAGAGTGTCTTGGGTTTACCTATTAAAACCAAAGTCAAGCTAAACAAGTTTTACAGAATTTTATGAAATGATCTTGACACAGTTTCACTCTAAGATAGAAGTTTTTAGAAGTGATAATGGCACTGAATACTTTAATTCTATCCTTGGGTCTTACTTCCTCAAACAGGGAATTGTCCACCAAAGCTCCTGCCCTGACACACCCCAACAAAATGGGGTGGCAGAGAGGAAAAACAGACACATTTTAGAGATAGTTAGGGCTCTCATGATAACCTCTAATAGCCCTAAATATCTTCTGGGAGGCAGCGATCTTAATCGCCATATATCCGATCAACAGCTCCTCAAGGATCTTAAATTATCGACCCCTATAAGTCAACTCAAAACCTTCTATCCCACCACTAGATAATCCAAGATGTGTCTCTTAAAGTTTTTGATGCCTTTGCATTCACACATAATCATCATCAAGGGAAATTGGATCCCAGAGGTAGAAAGTGTGTGTTTGTAGGGTACTCCCCAACACAAAAAGGGTACAAATGTTTTGATCCTCAAACACAAAAAGTGTATGTCAGTAGTGATGTGTCGTTTTTGAAGGTCAAATGTTTTTCAAAACTCATGTTCGTGGGAGAATTTTAAGGAACATGAGTCTTTTCACTTACACAACAAGACTTCTCACGCTTTTTGTTAATGAACTTGACAACACTTTTGACAACACTTCTCCACAATCGAGATAAGGAATTGGGAGATCGGATGAACAATAGTCCCACTGAGGGCAATGCACGATCCATCGAGATAATCCTAGTCCCAGGACTAGAATACGAAATTTCCAGGAACACTTATTCAAGGAAAGGTCTATTACTCAAAGAGAAAGCTCTTTCTCCAAGCACCGAGCAACTACCCTCCTTGAGTGCAACTCCGAGAAGAACCCAGAGACAGTAATACAACGGACTGTGTCATCCGATTCGAATCGACAATCACGATCCTCGAGATTCACCAACTATGTCTAAATCACCCGATCACTCAAACCAATCGACCAACTTCTTGATGTCCCAATTGCCATAAGAAAACCTCCAAGAGAATGTACCAAGCACCCTCTATCCACTTAGCGGTATGTCACCTATGACAAACCGTCCCCACAATATCAAGCCTTTACTACTAGCCTATCTAATGTCCAAATCCCTAAAACCATCCATGAAGCCTTGTCCCATCCGAATGGAAGGCTGTCATGTATGAAGAAATCAAGTGCACTTGAAAAGAATGGCACTTGGGAAGTTGCTAGCCTACCTACTGGGAAGACCACAGTGGGGTGTAGGTGGATTTTCACTGTAAAATACAACTCAGATGGATCCATACAGAGGTACAAAGCAAGATTGGTGGCCAAGGGGTATACCCAAACTTATGGGATAGATTATTCAGAAACTTTTTCACCAAAGGGCTAAGCTCAATCTCAGTGAGGATAATTTTGTCCATAGCTGTGAACTTGGATTGGCCCTTGGAACAGCTGGATGTAAAAAACGCTTTCCTACATGGAAATTTAAAGGAAGAAGTGTACATGGATATGCCTCCTGGTTTCTCTGGCAGAGACAATGGTAAAGTGTGCAAGCTGAAAAAGGCTTTATATGGATTGAAGCAAAGTCCAAGAGCTTGGTTTGAGAGATTTATGAAATTCCTTAAAAAGGAGGGTTTCAGGCAAGGACAATCAGATCACACACTATTCACCAAAAAATCAGAAACAGGCAAGATGACAGTTCTGGTAGTATATGTAGATGATATCATCCTCACTGGGGATGACATGACTGGGATCAATCTGACAAAGAAGAGCTTGGCAAGAGAATTTGAGATAAAAGACCTTGGAAGTATGAGATACTTTCTAGGTATGGAGGTTGCAAGATCAGACAAAGGATTGGTACTGTGTCAGAGAAAATATGTGCTAGACCTCCTCGAAGAGACAGGGATGAGTGACTGCAAACCTGCCAGCACTCCCATGGAAGCCAACATCAAACTCTGGGAAAAGAAAGATCAAGTCCTCGTGGACAAGGGAAAATATCGTAGACTTGTAGGAAGATTAATATACTTGGCCCATACAAGACTGACATATCCTATTCAGTGGGTGTTGTGAGCCAATTCATGCATGCTCCTTGTGAACCTCATATGGAAGCTGTGTTCAGAATATTGAGATACTTAAAGGGGACAATTGGTGAAGGTTTGTGGTTCAGAAAAGACACTAGCAGGAGCATTGAAGTTTACACTGATCTTGATTGGGCGAGTGGTCTTTGAAAGAAGATCCACAACCAAGCTAATGTGAAGAACTATGGATAAAAAAGATTTCTAGAAGACCATCAATGCATGTGAAACTACCTGAAGTTGTCTTGTGACAATAAAGTCGCTATTGATATTGCTAATAATCCCGTGCAACATGACAGACCAAGCATATAGAAATTGACAGCACTTCATTAGGGGAAAAGTTGGATGATGGAGTGATCTCAGATGCCATTCTTGCCCTCAAAGACAAAGAAAGTTGCAGATGGGTTGACCAAAGCCTTGCTAAAGCCTGGATTTGATGGGTTTACAAGCAAGTTAAACATGCTGAATCTCCATGCTTAACTTGAGGGGGAGTGTAGAGATTCATACTGTTTTTTATGATATATTTCAGTATTGGTATTTATTGTAATAAGGACAGGATTGTCTTTTCCATATTTTTAATTTGCCTAGGGTTGACTGTGGCGGCTACTTTTCGTATAAGAAGTAGAGTGTGAAAGGAGTCAATTAATAGGGAGCAATTATAGGAAGTTTATATAGAAAGGAGTCTTCCTTTCCTTAGTATAAATAAAGGATTTTGTAACAGCAATCAATCATTCATTGAATAAAAAATATTCTTCCTTTTCTAACAAAAATGTTTCAGGGTAGTCAACCCCGTATGTTTGACAAACCCCTTTGGCCACCAGCCTAGCATTATGTCATTGAACACTACCGTCAGAGTAATTGTAAAAATATTTCATTGTAATCATCTTGTTTTCCCTTAATTATCTTCCCTAAGTAGGATTAGTTAAGGCCCTTTGTCTTTGTGTTAATCCTGGCCTGTTTTAGACAGGAAACTCTGTTCCTAGCCGTTGCAGCTTGCAACTTGTATTTCCAGCCGTTGGGGGCTCTTTATATATTGTAATATATCCTTATCTAGCCGATAAGTGAACTTAATAGAATTATCTCTTTGTCTTCTTGTCTACCTTTAATTCTACAGTCTCTTCACAGTAAATACCCACTCACACCCCAGTACCCCACAGCCCTTATAGGAAACTCACAGGTTACCAAGTCCACTTCTTCTCTAGGTTCTTCATCTCTTCTAAGACTGCCTCCCTCCACTCAGGAACCTTTTGAGCATCTTGACTATTGTTGGGAATCGTGTGGGTTGAGAGAGTTGGTATGAAGGCCTTTTATGGGATAAAATCTTTTTCATAGGAGAGGAAATTTGATATAGGGTGTTGAGTGCAGGTTTTAGGTTTTTCTGTTATAGCTATAGGAACATCAAGCAAGAGGTCTTCTTCATCTTGTAATTAAGTATGCTCTGGAATGTGACTGATGTCATTTTCACGTGGCTGGGTGTTTGGTTCATGTCTTACCTTAGGAGTAGACTGTTGGTCTAAGCCAATGGAGGCTTTTGCTATAGCTTTTGATCCTCTTCAATGGGCCAAATTTTTCCTTCCACTTCTGCTTCTCCTGTTCCATCTTACTCATTTGAAGGTACTCTGTCTAGTTTTGTGTATCTTCTCTGGTGTGCCTTTTCTTCTCCCTCCCAGCCCTCAGCCGCCTGTTTCTCAGGCTGCCATTTTTACATAGGAGCAGCTGGTTTCCTTACGCATCTCACAGTAGAGTGACCAAACAGTCTACAGTGGGTACATTGAGGTGAAAGCGATATACAATTGGGTTTCACCTCTAGTTGCCAATGCGCTCCCTGCAATCAGTGCCGAGCTTCTTTTCTTGTCCGTCGTACTGTCCTTGGAAGCTCGTGGTTCCCGATTCCAGCTGAGAAGGCCTGGCATTGTTCTCTGAATTTGTCCAGATGCCGCTCCGCTGGAAGGAAGCCACAAGAATCCATACGTGCTGTCACCCACCGGGAACCATCCGGATGAGGTGGTATTATTTTACGTGCTAAAACAGTTGGAGGAAAAGGAGGTCAACATGGAAACTGGCTTTTATAGTCGCTATTTGTTCACTCCATAATTGAGTAAAATCTGGCAACCATTTTCGTTTCAGATCTCTGCCTTTTTCCCAATGATATAATGTAAATATGTCTGCATGTTTAGAATTTTTAATATCTTATCAAATATGTTCAGGAACACAAATATATGATGCAAAGGCTGGCGGGTGGCGAGATCTGGGCATGCTGGATGTAATGCAGGTGAGCTTGAATATTTGAATTGTGGGTTAGTTATTTATTTTACTCTGCACCACCGAGAATAATGTGTAACTTGTTTTCCTGTAGATATTTGGACGTGCTGGCAGACCTCAATTTGACAAAAGTGGTGAAGGCATTATAATAACTACTCATGATAAATTAGCCTATTATTTACGACTTTTGACTAGTCAACTTCCTATAGAAAGTCAGGTTAGTCATTCACTTGATTTCAAGTATGATGCAAGGGACTTTTCTTTGTTGCCCTTACTCCTTTATTGATATTTATTGGGAATACGGTACCAACCTTCTGTTAAATGTATAAGATGTTTGCAAGCTAGTTAGACAGCCCTGCTAATGATTAGAGTGGTGAAACATTACGTATTTGTGGTATTCTATGTGTTTTTCCCATTGCTTTGAATTTCGACTCAGTTTTTGCTTAATTATAACATTTTGTGAATAGTCTGATTTATTTGGTATGTCCTTTCTTGTTGTATTGTTTTTTGTTTTGTTTTTTTAGGAACCTTTTAGAAAGGGTCAATTGCAATTTCAACGCTGGTTCTTTTCTAATTTGTGCCGACTTTTAAGGCTACTTAAAAGTAACCTTCTTAAAGGGTCAATTGCGATTTCGACACTGGTGCTTTTCAGATTCATTCGATGAAGTATGACAAATGTTAATGACTATACAAGTAACTTCTCAATATGAAGGAGATAAAGACGTATTTCTAAACATTATTCTATTCATTTTACGGGTGACTTCATATATTTGCAGGGGGCTAAAAGTAATTTGCTGAATTATTATTTACTGTTGGCATGGTGAAAACAGTCAAA
Organism: Gentiana macrophylla; assembly: GCA_026214975.1. Lineage (NCBI taxonomy): Eukaryota > Viridiplantae > Streptophyta > Magnoliopsida > Gentianales > Gentianaceae > Gentiana > Gentiana macrophylla. The sequence continues at coordinate 18,381,053 of CM047808.1, read as the reverse complement.
AGTCGTAATATCATCAAAATTGACCAAATAAGGGACAAACTGTCAAAACCAAAGGCAAGAGATGCCTATGTATGTAGGAATGCATGTGTGTGTGTGTGTGTGTGTATTGATATATTTGAACACCGGAATGACTCCAGGGTAAAAGTTGCAAGCTGGAGATTTCTCTTACTTTTTTTTCCCATAGGATTTTCTAGTTTTCACCGCTAAAGAGCCTATGTGGTCGTTTGGAATCATCTTTTCTGGCAGTGTGTGTAGTTTGCCTGGTAATAGAGTTGCAACTGCAATCTGTTTTGTAAACAGCAAAGAATATTTTCAGTTGCTTGCAGTGAGTTTTGCATATTTTGACCGCACGATATATGAAATATTTTTTTCTCTTGTACTCTATAATTGTGTGAACTTTGTGATGACCTGTTTGAGAGCTTTTGTATGGTTACAATTTCACTTATATGAATAACCTGAGAAGAATGTTTTTCTATTGAATATTAAAAGAAAGACTTCTAATTGTTCATTTCTGAATTCCAGTTCATCAATTCTTTGAAAGATAATTTAAATGCGGAGGTGGCTCTCGGCACAGTGACAAATGTCAAGGAAGCATGTGCTTGGCTTGGATACACATATCTTTTCATTAGAATGAAAATGAATCCCTTGGCGTATGGAATTGGATGGGATGAGGTAATTTGAAGTTTTTCACATGCCTTACTGAGACTTATATATGTTTAGTTCAATTTGGCTGCGGTCTTGCATGTAGGTCTAAGGTGTAAACGGATATTGGATGCATTATTTTACTGTCTCTAGATCTGTAAAAGTGTAAATGGATTAACTCCCCCCTTCCACTAATTTGTTTCCTCCTCTGCCTTAAGTGGCCCTATAACTGTAATTGTTACGACATTTTCAAACTCTCTTGTGTTTGAAGTACGAGAGCAGTTATTAAGAAAAATTCCACATTGTTAACGCCCATGTAGTTTTCAAGTCCTAAACTTTTGAAATTGTAGGTGGCCTTTTCAACTTCTTGTGGTATCATAAAATTACATGTGAATTTTATAAAACTGGCTTTGATCATGTTACATATGTGTATTAGTTACGGTTCTCCCGAACAGTATGAATTTAATGTGAGATGATAATTTATCATTTCTTTCTAGTATGAAAGCTATAGGATTTGGAGGTTGATTATACTTTCAGATGGTATTTTCTACTCAAGTGACCATGCTTTGGAAATTATTTGGCAAAGTGAAATAACTATTGTGATTTATTTGATGTAAAAGCCGTTTGGGGTTTAGAAAATTCTACTATGCTCAAGTTCTTCAAGGGTATTGTCAAACTGTGAACTTATATGAATAGACTTTTAGAGGGTTACATCGTCTAATTAGTTAATTTGCTCTTTTCCTGCAACATTATGGGAAAGAGATTTGATATTTCATCATTGTTGCATCATGTGTCAACCCCATTCATATATTTGGCCTGTCTTCTGTGTACCTATCAATGCTAATAGAATGGATGAGACACTATGAAGAATCTTGGAAATTCGAATCACCTTCCAGAATGCTTTGTAGTGTTTTTTAAAAATCTTTGGCTCAGTTAGCATGTTTTGGAAAGAAACCGTAGATATTTTTGGGAACGGTTTGAATTAGATAATTTACTTAAGTTACATCTGGATAACAATTGTTATCCAGATGTAACTTAAAAGTAACCTTCTTAAAGGGTGAATTGTGAACTGAGTCGAGCGATCTTTTGTGCATAATCGATGTATTTATGCACAAAAGATCGCTCGACTCAGTTCAGAATTGAAAACTATTCTGGTCTTCTCTTGGAATGTATGTTATACAATCACTGAGAATCATAGTCTCTTTGGCTGCACTTTAAAAAGGCCTTTATGAGGGCAATTCACCATCCACTGAGGAATATTTTTGTATGTGGGTGAATAAAGACAAAGAACAAGCACTGATATTATACATCATTAATAAAAGTACATTTTAAAAACAAATGCTTGAAATTCGGATCTTCTATTGTACTTCATGTATTCCTTTTCACCATTCTCATGGTTCTACTTTATCCAGCTTTTTGAACTTGATTGCTAGATCCGTATCGACTGTGATTTTATGTTTCTCAAGACTTATTCTCAATGTGCTAGATGAATTATTTAGCTGCACTTCAACTCTTCTAATCACGTTTATTTTCAAGACACATGACTTTCTTTTTTCTCTCTCTTCATTTTTCATGTGGGTTTGAAACAAGAAAAAGATTGAGATAGAAACTGTTTGAAGCTTCTTCATTACATTGAAATTTACAACTCATGCTTTACTGCTATATTCTCTTCTACAGGAGAGAAGCAGGAGCACAATATTTTTACTGCTATATATTCTCTTTTTTGGTTGCCTTTTGTTTTCCATCACCTTGACTATCAACTATGAGGCCGTTGGCTAAGATTATTGGTGTTCACAGGTCATGGCAGACCCTTCATTGAGCTTAAAGCAGAGGGCTTTAGTTTCAGATGCTGCACGATCTCTTGACAAAGCCAAAATGATGCGTTTTGATGAGAAGAGTGGCAACTTTTACTGTACAGAGCTCGGCCGCATTGCTAGCCACTTTTACATTCACTATTCCAGCGTTGAAACTTACAATGAAATGTTGAGGCGCCACATGAATGATGGAGAGGTGTTTATAACTTTTTGGCTTTTACTTTTACTTTTCTTTTATTTTTTCTTGTAATTGTAAGACTTTTCTTCAATGCTAATGTTTGGAATGTGATGAGACCGTAGGAGAAGCTAATGCATGATAATTCACTTTTATGTCTCTTGAAACCTTTGATTTCTAAATGATCTTTTAAGGAAAAGTCATGCCATGAATTTAAAGCAATGTAATTTTACTTGGCACGATGAGGTGAACTTTGGAATCCTTGTAGCAGTCAATGATAAGACCACATGCATTTATACCGTTGCATTTGAGAGGTGGTTTGGAAATGAGGCGTGTGTCTGATTTATGAATGGTTGAATGAGTTTTCAAATTCAAGTCTATTAGGATTGAACAATTCCTATCAACATGGATTCATATTACTGCCTATAAGGAGTTTAATCACATCAAATCTAGAAAATGATTGTAGTCTACACTTGTAAGGCAAAGAAGATGATGTTGGCTTGATCAAGATTAGCAAGGTTCCTATTTGTTTCATTGACATGGTAGAAAGTGATTGTAAAGGTCACTGTGATAGCAAGTTGACGTGTCCATCATTTGTGGTGATCTTAACTTTAGTTTTTGCCAGTATTATGTTCATTACTTTCAGATTTCGGAATAAGTGTCCACATATGTTTCTTGAATATGTGATTAGTGTACAATCACATATTGATCTTCAATTTAGTTACAGTAGTTTCTGTATGTGAGCATCATGTAGATAATATCTGTAGCAGAATGTTATACCTGGTGTTACTGGTGGCGACCAAGTTGTTAAATAACATGCAATTTAATTCGCCTGTGAAGGTAATTGATATGGTAGCGCATTCATCTGAATTCGAAAATATTGTCGTTCGAGAAGAGGAACAGAATGAATTAGAAGGTTTGGCTCGAATGTGCCCGTTGGAAATTAAGGGTGGTCCATCAAATAAAATGGGAAAAGTTTCGATTCTTATTCAGGTATTTTAAGCTGTTTACTTATATACTTTATAGACATTTACATGTTCTTAATAAAGAAGAATTACTCATGGACGTCTGAATGTTCATTTTTTATTACAGCTGTACATATCCCGGGGTTCAATCAATTCTTTTTCTCTAATTTCTGATGCTGCGTATATAAGCGCTAGCTTGGCTCGTATTATGCGAGCATTATTTGAGATATGTTTACGAAGAGGATGGTCTGAGATGACTTCTTTAATGTTGGAATACTGCAAGGCTGTTGATCGTCAAATATGGCCTCATCTTCACCCTCTTAGACAGTTTGATAAGGATATCTCGTCAGAGGTTCTGCCTTTTCCTTATTATTTTTGAATGATTTTTTTTTGGTACTTAGCTTTGAATCTTTTCTAATGCTATGTGCATTTAAGATATTGAGGAAGCTAGAAGAAAAGAATGTTGACTTGGATCACCTGCAAGAGATGACGGAAAGGGACATTGGGGCTCTCATTCGGTATGCTCCTGGTGGAAGGGTAATCATTTACCATTTGTCTTATATTATTTTGGAGATGCCTCTATGTTGTTTTCTTCTTTTTTTTTTTTTTTTTTTTTTTTTGTGGATCCTTTAATTAGTATCATTTATGTTGAAACATAGGTGGTTAAGCAATATCTAGGATATTTTCCTTCAGTACTGCTGTCTGCTACGATAAGTCCAATTACAAGAACTGTTCTGAAGGTAACCCAGTTGTTAATTTGTTTTCTTCCTCAGTGCTGTTTCTGTCCCTGTTATTTGCTACTTTAGGTCCAATCAGTGTAAAAGTGCTGAAACTCACGCATAAAATTATTGTCCCTTGATAACATTAAGTGCATTTCATATAGGTGGATTTGATTATTACACCAGATTTTGTTTGGAAAGATCGCTTCCACGGTACTGCACAACGGTGGTGGATTCTTGTTGAGGTCAGATCTTACTGGCTGTTTCTCATTATTGCTACAACTTAGTAGTCATGATTCTTATTCTCAGCAATTAAGGTTATTATGTATGTTAAAAGCTGAAGAGTTTAAGAAACAAGATTCAAGAGAAAGATGACTCTTCTATATAATTTACAAGATACAAACTTGGTTTAAATAGGAGCAAGTGAGAGAAACATGGCTAGCAGACAACACATTAAATTAATGGTAGTCATGTGAGACAAGAATAATAAATGCAAAGACTAGTAGCCGCAACTAGTAAGTTGTTTGTTATAATCTAGGAAATTACAGAAAAAGACTTTACAATAACACTAATTAATTAATAAGATCTTTAATATTCCTTAATATTCCTACCCCCTCCTCAAGCTTGGTTGTAGATGTTGATGCGCCAAGCTTGGGATACAATCTGTTGAAGTCGGTTGGAGCGATTGCCTTAGTGAATAAGTCACTATTTGATGAGAAGATGTCACATAGTGTAATCTGCTCAGGATCGGATGAGGCGCCTGGGAAGGGCTTCAGGTGGACTGATTTATTTGGGAGCGCTTCCACTGGTAATTCCGAAACGGCGTAAACCAACCAAGATCGGAAGACGCGAGCGTAACCCAACCGAACCCGACCTCTCCCAATCCTGGTGAACCCCGCAGCGCGCAGCTCGCTCATGGTTATTCGGACGATTGATTTTTCAATATGCTAGTTTTAACAACTCCCGTTCGTTACACTTCTTCCTTGCCGCTTGGCCTGTAATAGGTATTTGGTTGCATTCTAACCGTTACTTGATGTAGTGCTTGTCAATTTCAATATGCTTGGGTTTGTCATGGTGTATAGCATTTTCAAAGAATTTTGAGAGCTGAGTGTTATCACAGAATAATCTTATAGGGAGTATAGGCATTTTTAGATCCTTGAGTACCCTTTTTATCCAGATTCCTTCACATATTCCAAGGGCAAGAGCCACAAATTCATACACTTGACCGCCTGGATACAATTGATTGCTTCTTGCTTCTCCAGGTAACTAAATTGCCCCATATGTAAGAGCAATAGCCTGAGGTTGATCTTCTATCACTCAATGAGCCTCCCAACAAAGATCTGTGTGACATCTATGTTCCCTGCAATCGATTTAGAGAAGCCGAGTCCTTGGCCAGGATGAAGCTTTAGGTACCTTAGAATTCTCGAACACTTTGCATTAATGTGAAGTTCGGTGGGTTTATGTATAAATTGGCTCACCATTCCCACAAAGAAAGCATATATCATGCCTTGTATGTGCAAGGTGAAGAAGTTTACCCACAAGCCTTTGATATCTCACCTTATTTACGGGTTTACCATCCGGATCTAGGGTGAGTTTAACTCCGGTCAATGGGAGTTGAAGCCGGTTTACTGACCTAGCATCCCAGTCTCTTTAAGCAAGTCTAGTACATATTTTCTTTGGGAAACACAGAGACCATTCTTGTTTCGGCAACTTCCTTTCAAGGAAGTATTTTATGTTGCCCAGATCCTTAATTTCAAAAGATTTTTCCAGAGCGCTTTTTAGCTTTAATATTTCATTAAGATCATCTCTGTCAAGATGATGTCATCAACATACACAATCATGATACATTTTTGTCCAAGTAGAAGAAATATGAATGAACATAGTATGATCAGTTGACACTGGTGTACCCAAACTGCGTGATAGTTTTAGTAAGTCTAGCAAACCAAGCCTTAGGGGATTGTTTAAGGCCATACAAAGTCTTATGGAGCTTACAGACTTTGTTGTTTAATTTTTCAATTCCATATCCAGGAGGAATAGTCATATAAATTTCTACTTCTAGGTTCCCATTTAGAAAAGCATTCTTAACATGTAGTTGGAAAAGGGGCCAATCTATGTTGATAGCTAGGGAGAATAGAACTCTAACAGTGTTAAGCTTAGCAACCGGGGCAAAGGTCTCTAGGTAATCTTATCCCATAAGCTTGAGTGAATCCCTTAGCTACAAGCCTAGCCTTATGTTTATTTTATAGAGCCATCAACATTGTATTTAATAGTAAAGATCCACCTACATCCAACGGCTTTCTTTCCTTTAGGTAAATCAGTGATGGTCCAAGTACCATTCTTTTCTAGGGCTGACATCTCATTATTAATAGCTGCTTGCCACTTAGGATTCCCTTTTGCGTCATAAATAGACTTAGGAATGAATTCTGTGTCTAAACTTTCAGTGAACAGACCATATTGGCTAGACAGAGCAGAATAAGACATGAAATTATATAAAGGATGTTTAGTGCAGAGTCTAACCCCTTTTCTAATAGCAATAGGTCTACTATCAAGTAAGTTTTCAGCATACCTTTTCTCATGAGGTGAAGGAGAGGTACCTGGTTCAGGAGTCCTTTGTATTTCAGAATTACCTGGAGTACTAGGTATACTTGCTTCAGTCATGTGCTCAGTTTGAGTAGGTTCTGATGGAGCAAGTTGATGGTTGACCAATTCTTCAGAATTTTGTCTTCCTTTCTTTCTGGAATAAACATGAAAAATAGGTGGTCTATCCCTGATATTCTTGGGATCCTGCACAGGAATATTAGACAAAGTATGTGTAGACATATATTCAGGACATGAATTGTCAATATTAGACAAAGTAGGTGTAGACATATATTCAGGACATGAAATGTCAACATCCCATCCTTGACAATTCTGTGAAAAAGACTTAGTTTGTTGACCAAAATAAGGTTGATGCTCAAAAAAGGTAACATCCATAGTGTTGTAGAATCTCTTTGTTATGGGAGAAAAACATTTGTACCCTTTTTGCTTATTTGAGTATCCTATAAAGATACATTTAAGTGCCTTGGGGTCAAGTTTACTCCTATTATAAGGATAAATATGTATAAAAGAAGTACATCCAAAGACTTTCAAAGGGATAACAGATTCACAAGGTAGATTAGGAAAAGCTTCCATGAGAACATCTCTTGTGGTTCTGAACTTTAAAACCTTATAAGGTAACCTGTTAATTAAAAAGGCAGCAGTTAAGACTGCTTCTCCCCAAAGATACTTTGGTACATTCATGGAAAACAGTAAGGATCTTGCAACCTCCAAGAGGTGTCTATTTTTCCTTTCTGCTATTCCATTCCGCTGGGGAGTTTCCACACAGCTGCTTATATGAGTGATGCCTTCCTTATTTAAAAAGTTTCCAAGATAAGTCTCAAAGTACTCTTTTGCATTATCAGTTTTTAAAACTTTAATTTTTGAATCAAATTTGTTAAGGATCATATAGTAGAAGTTCTGGAAATGTTCCCAGCTTCAGATTTATCTTTCATCAAGAAAATGCATGTTATCCTACTATGATCATCAATAAATGATACAAACCATCTATGTCCACTAACATTTTTAACTCTTGATGGTCCCCATACATCACTGTGAATAAGTGTGAAAGGTGAGGACCTTTGATAGGGAAGTTTAGGATATGGAGCTCTAGAGTGTATGGACAACTGACAAATTTCACAAACAAAATCTTTAGGATTCTTTCCTTTAAACAAACCGGGTAAAAGCCTTGAAAGGTAAACAAAACTTGGATGGCCTAATCTAAAGTGCCATTTGATTACATCATCCATACAAGGCAGATCACATTTATCATGAAAAATAGAAGTAGAAAAAGCATGTTCACTAATGCTAGAGGACTCAGTTATGATGAACAGCCCAAAACTAGGATCAGCACTGCCAATCTTCATCCTCAAGGTTGAAGCCTGAATTCACAGATTTTATCAGTAAAGGTAACCTTACAGTTATTATCTTTAATCAATTTTTTAACAGATAAGAGGTTGCAGTTCAGGTTAGGCACATACAATAACACTAATTAATTAATAAGATCTTTAATATTCCTTAATATTCCCATTGGATAAGATTGCTGTTCCAGTTCCCACAACTTTAGTGGATGAACCATCAGCAATCTTAACAGTATGATAAATTTTTGAAGGTTTGTAATCTTGAAGGCATTTTAGGCTTCCTGTCATGTGACTTGAAGCCCCTGAGTCTATGATCCAGGTATTCCTTTCAAGATTACAGCCGTAAGAGCAAAAGACTTACTAGTCATGCGCTGAATAGCGAGAATCATCAATTGAGGGATTTGGTTCAGGTTGTGAGAGAAGTTTCTTCAAGGTCTCTACCTGCTCCTTTGTGAATCCTCCATATTGAGATTGTTCCTCTCCAACAAGTTTGCCATGACTTTCCTTATTTCTTGGGGCTTCCAGTTGTCAGGCTTGCCATGGAGTTTCCAGCAATTGTCCTTAATATGTCCTGTTTTTTTTGCAGAAATCACACCAAATTTTTTCCTTTCTTTTCCTTTTGGTTTGTACCCCATTTTTTATCTGACCTTGAGACCATAGCAGATCCCTCACAATCAGGGGCTGGATTTCTTACCATAAGTTTTCTACGGCTCTCCTCATGTCTGATTTCAGAGACAGTTGTTTTGAGTGAGGGAAGGGGCTTGGTGGCAATGATCCTGCCCCTTACATCATCAAGCTCCTGGTTTAAACCCATGAGAAATTGGAACACTATCCTTTTCAGTGGCATCTTTGTGGCGTTTGGCATCCTCTGGACAGCTCCATTGGATTTCATCCACCAAGTCAAGTTGCTGCCAAGACCTGGAGAGTAGATTATAGTACTGGATAGTGTCCATATTTCCCTGAACTAACCCATGGAGTTTAGCTTTGACTGCATAAATCTCTGAGGTATTATCAGCTTTGGAGTATAACTCCTTAGCAGCTGCCCAAATCTCATGGGCTGTGTCATAAAAAATAAAATTTTCACATTGGTCAAGGGTCATGGATCTAGTGAGCCATGACATGACTAAGTTGTTGTCAGTCTCCCACTGTTTGAACTTATCATCGAGGGTTCCAGTGCGAAGGTTACTACCAGTGAGGATCTCCATCTTCCCTTGTCCGCCAATAAACATTTTAACGGATCGAGACCAGATGAGATAATTGCTCCCATTCAACTTGTTGACTGCTATCGAAGAAGAGCCATAATCTGAGTTTCCAACAGGCGGTAATGACCCACTTCCTATTGAGTTAACTTCAGATGAGGCAGATGAAAGGGTAGACATAATTTAGATTGAGAAATTTGAATTTAAGCGGAAGAATAGAGAGTTGGCTCTGATACCATGAAGAGTTTAAGAAACAAGATTCAAGAGAAAGATAACTCTTCTATATAATTTACAAGATACAAACTTGGTTTAAATAGGACCAAGTGAGAGAAACATGGTGTGGAGACAAAGACATTAAATTAATGGTAGCTATAACAGACAAGAATAATAAATGCAACAGCTAGTAGCCTCAACTAGTAAGTTGCTGTTATAATCTAGGAATTACAGAAAAGACTTTACAATAACACTAATTAATTAATAAGATCTTTAATATTCCCTTAATATTCCTACAAAAGCCAAGATGTATTAATAACATTTTGTGATGGGTAATAAAATTTTGTTGGAGTTGGGATGTCATAGTTAAAGAAGTAGACTGTAACATGGGTAAGCGGATACAATTCTGTATATATTGTTTCCTGGATTGTTTTTATAGGAAAACGTATGGCCTGGAGTTATAAAAATATACTACCTTCGTCCCAAAATATAAGTCACTCCACCTCTTTTTCTTTGTCCCAAAATGTAAGTCATTCTACATTACCAATGAAGCATATATTACTTTTTTCTCAATCATACCCCTAATTTATTAGCAATTCAACTACTTTTCAATACTTTATAACCATTTCATTAATGATAGTCAAAGGATATTCTAGTCATTTCTCCTTAAAATTTATGCCATTTAACCACTTTCTTAATCTGCGTGAAAACACCCAAAATGACTTCTATTTTGGGACGGAGGTATATATAGTATAATTAATAACGAATGCAAAGGAACGCTTAGCTGAAATTGCTGTGAAAGATATTCCATTAACATAAGAACAGAAAAGGTCGCGTGACTAATGTGATTCACCAGAGGTTTATCTAGGGTAGAAGCCAGCTCCACAGTACTCTATCTGACCATGAAGTGAGTGGAAGTTGACATAGACACGAGAGAACAATCCTAATGTTCCTGGTGGTTGGCAGAAAGTACTTTCCCCATTTTTTTTGGTTGTTGCTGTTGTCATCGTCGTTGTCTGTTTCTGCTGAAAAATGTGTTACCCTGACCCTTCTGCATCCTAAACTGCCTTTCGAATATTGAGAGTTCGGTGCATTTCCAAATTTTTCCCAAACAAATTTCACACTGATGCTCATTCTAGAAACCTCTATCGCCAGCATATTATGCCCAAGGAAATGTAAAATATTATTACTGCATGGCATCTGGCCACTTCTTGTGTCCACTTTTATAGGCAGTATTTGTTCTTTTTGTTCAGAAGTGTTGCTTCTGTTTGGGTATGTTGATTCACCTTAATCCATTGGAACACCAAGATCTATTATGGTCTGATGCATTTTTTACGTAGTGATGCTTTTTTTTGCTGCTTCAGTATGTAAATAATTTTTTCAGCTGTCACTGGGCACATATTCTTTGTTGTAGGATTCTGAAAATGATCATATTTACCACAATGAACTTTTTACGCTGACAAAGCGGACTGTTAGAGGGGATGCTCAGAAGCTGTCCTTCACTGTTCCAATCTTTGAGCCACATCCGCCTCAGTATTACATTCGTGCTGTGTCTGACTCTTGGTTGCATGCTGAGACTTTGTGTACAATATCTTTCCATAATCTGGCGCTTCCGGAGGTATTCTTAGCACGTTTTTCTTGTAAATTTAGTGATGCACTTGATAAGCCTGTTCAACATAATGGGAAATGATTTGCATGTATTTCACATTGAAGTTGTGACGTCTTTTACAGGGTCGTACAACCCATACAGAACTTCTAGATTTGAGACCCCTTCCTGTGACAGCCCTTGGCAATGCAACCTATGAAGCTTTGTATAAATTTTCGCACTTCAATCCTATTCAGACTCAGGTTAGTATCATTTTCACTTCTCATTGGTTTCGTTTTTATTTAATTATTTTTATTTTTTTCACCCACCTTTTACTTGTCTTTGGAAGGCTTTCCATGTGCTATATCATACAGACAAAAATGTTCTATTAGGAGCTCCTACAGGAAGTGGAAAGACCATCTCAGCCGAACTTGCTATGCTTCATCTTTTCAACACTCAGCCTGATATGAAGGTGAGTATTAGGTTTCCTTTGGAGGGGCTTGCTGTTTAATCTTTACTTTCTAAGTAACATAATAGAATTTTAGTGTTAGCTTAGGACATTCGAATTCTGGTGAGAACATAATATCGTTGATTTGGAAAATCTGTCTTTGTTTAACTTTTTGAAGTCAAGGAGATACTCCTTTCAGTTGAGGTTTTCTATCCGTTCTCAAATGTTTTACATCTAATATATTGCTTAGTTATTTATTGTTTATTTCGTGACAAAGGAACAACTGACGGCACTGAGAGATTTGGTGATTTTGGGATTGGTGGCCTAAAGGACATCATTTTTGGCATAATTTCTGATAAAATTGAATTGTAATGTCCGTACTTGTCTCACTCACATGCTATATTAGCCAAGAGAGGACATACTAATTCTTTTAAATTTTCAAGCATGAAATCTGATATTTGGCAGACATCTTTGTATCTTTATCAATTTGAAATGTACATAATCCATTTAGTTTTGTGCTTGCTAGCATTATCTGCTTACTATTGGGAAAGGCCTGTTAGGAACTGTTGCATTTGGGGTCCTCTCATGTAGGTTTAATTCTTGATTGTGAATGGCTTGCTTATTATGTTTATATGACTTTGTAGGTTGTTTATATAGCACCCTTAAAAGCTATAGTCCGGGAAAGAATGAACGATTGGAAGAAGGGCCTTGTTTCTCGACTTAAAAAGCAAATGGTGCTTGCTTAACTTCTATATCTCCTGGTTTGAACTCTAGTTTCTGTAACTAACATCACAACGTACTCAGGTTGAAATGACTGGAGATTACACACCAGATTTGCGGGCTCTTTTAACTGCAGATATAATAATATCTACTCCCGAAAAGTGGGATGGTATTAGTCGCAACTGGCATGCTCGAGATTACGTCACTAAGGTTCCCTTCATCTTAAGAAAACTGCTCGTTCTTTTTCTTGTGACAATATGCTCTCTCTGTCTCACAAGACTTTGGATGTTTAACTATCTTTTCATTGTCATTGTCAGTTTTTTCTCTTTCGGCATTAATAAACTTTTGAATCACATTTTCAGGTTGGGCTTATCATATTGGATGAGATTCATTTGCTTGGAGCTGACCGTGGACCAATACTTGAGGTATTGATAAGCTATCACTTCCTGAGAGTATGAGTCATAAGAAGTTTCTCTCCATTGTCTTTGGTCATTATTTTCAGTGTAACGTTCTTATAGATTTTCTTCTCCCGGGTTCTCTTGGACAACTTGTAAGGTTTGAATGCTTAGACAGTTAACACATTTCCACCACCTTCGTCTTGGTTATCAGCAATGATTGTTGTAAGGATTTGTGCCTGCGACTAGGCATCCATGTGTTTTCTAATCTATATTGAATAGTGTCATGTGTTGACTACGAGAAGGTAAAATATTGCAATTGCTGTGTGTGACGTTTGGCAGTTTTGGTTCTGCCAGTTGCTTTGGATTATTAATGCTATATTTAGAATATGCTTATAAAGAGCACTTTGAGATGTGAAAGTAACATTGTAGCGTACTTGTTTCAGTGCGATATATATAATCATTTCTTCTTGTTATTTCCTCTTCCATTCACTCCTGCAAGGTTATGTTTGCAGGTCATTGTCTCAAGAATGAGATTCATATCATCCCAGACAGAGCGTGCAGTTCGCTTTGTTGGGCTTTCAACAGCGTTAGCAAATGCTTCGTATGTGAAATTTTCTTTTTTTATACCTCTCTCTATCTTTCTGTCTCTCTCCATTTTTTTTCTTCTGGTATATTTTGTTTTATGCTTCATTTGATATTTAATGCATGCATTACATCCATGTCATACGAAGAGAAATAATTCACATATGTATAGCATTGTGACGATTGTGGAATCACTATTTATAGACACGTAAATAGAGGTGTCGACAAATTACATCCTAACCATCTCCAAATCAAATAATACCCTATTGGTGTATAATATGTTCAGCAGGGTAGCTGAATATGTTCAAAGAGGTAGTGACCTACTTGAGTATAAGTCTCATCGATGTTTCAAAGAGGTAACCGACCTCGCTGAATATTAGTCTCATTGATAATACTTCTACGTATTATTATTTTTAATATGTACAAATGTAACTTTATTACTTTTGATAGGATACTTGAGTATAACCACTCTATTATGTTTGTAACCACCCTATAAAGGATATCTAGGTAGTTATTACTTACTTTTTAGTTTATCTAGGAAAGTTACTTTTTCACTTTATGCTTTATAAGCATGCTTTGTATTTCACCTATTTATACCAACCTTATTTGGTTGAGTTTAATATAAGAGTTAATCTTTTCTCTTAATCTTCTTCTTCTTCACTCTTTCTAAATTTCTTTATGGTAGCAGAGCCACTGAACTTATTTCGTGCAATCGATCTGTGTTCTTAAGTTCTGTTATCCCACAATGACAGATATCGAATCTACACCTCATCTCTTTCCTCTCATTCAATGGAGTTGATAATCCATCGCCCCAAATCACCTCTAAAAAATTGTCTGGACCAAATTATGTACCATGGTCTCGATCACATCTACACTTATGTCTTGGCGGAGGAAAGAAAGGATACCTCACTGGATCCTCCATACCTCCCACCGACAAAAACTCAAAGGAGTTTGATACATGGGAAATCAAGATGCCATTGTGAGATCTTGGCTTATGAATTCTATGATAGAAAAATCGGTTCCAACTTTCTATATGCAAAATCAGCTCTCAAAGATTTGGAAGAAACTAGAGTCCTTATACTCTAAATGAAGGTAACTATGTTCAAGTTTATGGGTCAAACTTAAGCTAAGGATATCATGTCCAAACCGACTGACCAATTAATGAGTACTTCAATGCTCTAACCAATCATGGGGAAGAATATGATCAACTTACAATCAAGGAATGGAAATGCACAGAAGATCACGAGACATTCATAACAAGGAGGTGGAAAGAGATAGGTTACTAGACTTCCTGGGAGGTCTAGACACTACTTATGAAGCAGCCAGAGAAAGAATTCTTGCCATATCCCCCTTCCCATCTATTAATGATGCTTTTAGTATTCTGAGAAAGGAGGAGTGCAGAAGAGGAGTAATGCCTATCCCTGGAGGTATACTGCCAACTCCAGGAGGAGTAACATCAGTTTTTAAAGTTTCTGAATCAGATGCTGCTAATGCAGCTTATAACAAATACAAGAGGAGTGAGAATTGGGCCAATCTCCTATGTGATCACTGTAAGAAGAAAGGTCATCTTAAGGAAAAATGCTGGCTGTTGCACGGTAAACCACCCCATCTTCTCAAAAATCAGCAAGTAAAAACTGGTGATAGAGGCAATGAGCTGAATAAGGCTTATAGTGTTTCGAAGGGTTCTCAGAAGAACAGATGAACACTCTCCAGATGATGTTCAAAGAAACTTCAACCACAACCTCTCTACGCATCACTGTTGGAGCAATCGCATACGAAGGTCACAAATGGATTGTTGACTCAGGTGCTACTAGCCATATAACAGTGAAATTTACATTTTGAAACTTTCACAAGTATTGATTCTCATCACCATGTTACTATAGTGATGGTTCTTCAAAAAAGGTGTTAGGAAAAGGTAGAGTTAGACTTCAACCCAACATTACCCTAGAAAATGTCCTCTATGTTCCTAATCTCAATTGTAACCTTCTCTCTGTCAAACAGTTTTGTAAAGATAGAAAATGCTCAGCTAACTTTCTGGATACCCATTGTGAGTTTCAGGATCTGGAGTCTATGATGAAGATTGGCGGTGCTAGAGTACTAAGGAGGTCTCAGCACTGCTCCATAGCAAGCTCTTAGAGGAACGAAGAGGATTAGTGGCTAGTTTAGATTCTAAATGTAACAAAATTATTCATTTACATTTTAGACTAGGCCATCCTAATTTTGTGTACTTGAAAAAGTTGTATCCCTCCTTATTTTCTGGAGTTTGTATGGAAAATTTGAAATGTGAATTTTGCATTCTTGGTAAACAAACTAGAAATGTTTACAAATCTGTTCCTTATACACCTACTGCACCTTTTGTTCTTGTCCACACTGATGTTTGGGGTCCATCTAGGGTCTCAAACCTATCCAAAAAACCATGGTTTGTCACATTTATTGATGACCATTCCAGGACTTCATGGGTATATCTAATGAGCCAAAAATCGATGTTGCAAAATGCATATTCACAAACTTCTACAACTTTGTTGAAACTCGCTTAAAAACCAAAATTCCGATCCTAAGATCGGATAATGGGATCAATACTTTAATTCTCAACTTTCTCCTTTCCTTGCTGAAAAAGGAATTGTCCATCAATCCTCTTGTACAAACACACCCCAACAAAATGGGGTAGCTGAGAGGAAAAATCGACATCTCTTAGAGATTGCCAGAACCATGATCTTCTCCTATAATGTTCTGTTTTATATGGTGTCAAGTCGTTCTAATCGCCACTTACTTGATCAATAGAATGCCTTCTAGGATGTTGAAATTCGGGACCCCTATTGATGTCCTAAAAGGTATCTACCCTTGCACAAAACTTCTATCCGATATCTCTAAAGATATTTGGATGTACTGCTTTTATCCACAATCATAATCCCAACAGAGGAAAGCTTGATCCTAGGTCTGTTAAAACCATATTCCTTGGTTATTCTCCTACAAAAAAGGGGTATAAATGCTTTGACCCCAAAACACATAAAACCTACATCACCTTTGATGTTACCTTTATTGAGGATCAGCCTTTCTATTCCAAGTCTGAAACTAAACCCACTGAGCAAGACTTACTCACTGAAAATGCTATCACCTTGCCTATTATTGTTGATGCACCCATCATACCTAATGTCTCTCATATCCATCAACCTGAAAAGGAGGTTATTATTTACACCAGGAAAAATTGGAGACCTGTACTGCTGAAACCCTAATGATTCTCATATCCAAATTTCCGTCCAACGACACGATTACTCATCTACTTTACCTACTTCCTCTGAATCTCATCTCGACCTTCCACCTCCCATTATTGAGCCTGAGTTTGCCTATTGCCCTTAGAAAGGTAGGAGAGAATGCACTCAACACCCTATTCAGAAATTTGTGGCCTATAGTAAAGTCTCACCTCCTTACCAAGCATTCTTGTCTAATATTGACTCTTATAGTATCCCTAAATCCATTGAACATGCCTTGAGTCATCCTAATTGGAAACATCTTTGTTTTTGAAGAAGCTATGCCTTTAGATAAAAATCATACTTGGGATTGTGTTCCTAAACCACAGGGAGTGAGACCAGTAGGGTGTAGATGGCTCTTTACCATCAAACACAACCCAGATGGTACCATTAACAGGTACAAGGCAAGGCTAGTTGCAAGGGGTTTTACACAAACTCAAGGGATTGACTTTAATGAAACATTTGCTCCAGTGGCAAAGCTAAACTCTGTCAGAATCTTGATTTCTATTGCTGCTGTCCTGAATTGGCCCCTCTACCAAATGGACATTAAAAATGCCTTCTTAAATGGGGATTTGAAAGAGGAGGTCTATATGCACTATCCCCCTGGTTTCATGCTTAAACCCAACCATGTTCTGAAGTTAAACAAAGCAATCTATGGATTAAAGCAATCTCCAAGGGCCTGGTTTGAAAGGTTTACCAAAGCTATGAAGGAAGCAACTTATCATCAAGGGCATAGTGATCATACAATGTTCTACAAACATGATCAGTCTGGCAGGGTCACTATCCTCATTGTATATGTTGATGATATCATCATCACAGAAATTCGAGAGGAAGAAATCGCTCCTTGAAGTACTTTCAAACAAACAATTTGAGGTAAAGGATCTGGGAACACTAAAATACTTCCTTGGTATTGAAGTTGCTAGTCATCCAAGGGTATCCTACTCACTCAAAGGAAATATACTATGGACTTACTATCGATTATGGAATTTGTTGGGGTGCAAACTCGTTAGTACACCCTTGATAATACTGTGAACTTTGGAAAGGATGATCTTGGGTCCGGACATTGAAGTTGAAAGGTATCGAAACTTATAGGCGATTAATCTACTTATCTCATACAAGGCCGGACATATCCTTTGTTTGTTAGCACACTCACCAATTCATGCATTCACCAAAGGAAATACACTACAATGTCTGCAATCGGACTCTTAAGATTTTTGAAAGGAATCCAGGAAAGGGTATACTATTCACAGAGAAGGAAATACGAATTGAGGCTTATGTGGATCTTGATTAGGCGGTGTGCAATATTGATAGAAAATCAACCACGGGATGGTGCATTTATGTCTTTGGAAATCTGGTTTCTTGGAGAAGCAAGAAACAATCTGTTGTGGGCTAGAAGTTCTGCTGAGGTTTGAGAGTGAGGCAATTGCGGTATGTATGTGTGAAATATTATGGGTACAGAAACTTATGAGGAACTAAGACTTGTTATTTCTACTCCTACTTGCCTATCTGATGGCAGGATCAATCTGCTATTGAGATCACTAAGAATCTGTACAACATGACAGACAAAACATATTGAGATTGATAGACACTTTATCAAAGAGAAGATGATGAAGGAGAGAGATTCTTCTATCTTATCTCAACTCCAAAAATCAAGTAGTGATGTGTTCACCAAAGTCCACTTTAGCACCTCCCTACTTGAAGTGTATTGACAAGCTTGGTGCGCTGGATATCTACATCCCGACTTGAGGAGGAGTATTGGTGTATAATATGTTCAGCAGGGTAGCTGAATATGTTCAGCAGGGTAGCTGACCCTGCTGAGTATAAGTCTACTGATGTTTCAGCAGGGTAACTGACCCTGCTGAATATTAGTCTGCTGATAATACTTCTACGTATTATTATTTTTAATATGTACAAATGTAACTTTATTACTTTTGATAGGATACTTGAGTATAACCACTCTATTATGTTTGTAACCACCCTATAAAGGATATCTAGGTAGTTATTACTTACTTTTTAGTTTATCTAGGAAAGTTACTTTTTCACTTTATGCTTTATAAGCATGCTTTGTATTTCACCTATTTATACCAACCTTATTTGGTTGAGTTTAATATAAGAGTTAATCTTTTCTCTTAATCTTCTTCTTCTTCACTCTTTCTAAATTTCTTTATACCCCAACCACATTATATAATCATTTCTAATATAGCAATCTTCTACGTAACTGTATGCTTCAATGTGCTTATCGTTTATTCATCTAAATACATGTGAAATTGCAAGGCTTACCATTCCCTACTTACATTTGAGTGTATTGTTGAATTTTTTGCTATTGTTAGTGATTTAGCTGACTGGCTGGGTGTAGAAGAAACTGGTTTATTCAACTTCAAGCCTAGTGTCAGGCCTGTTCCTCTCGAAGTTCATATTCAGGCAAGTGGGAGCTGCTTTCTTTTGAAGTTTATTCCTGTTACAACACTTCTATGAGACTTTCTTAAAGCTTTGCCTAAGTACACATTTGGGAATTATAATCTCCAAATTCAAGATTGTTGGCCTTTTTGGTCTTTGGTTCTTTTAAAGACTTCTGTCAGAAGGCATGAGATTTGGTTCTTCCTGAAGCTGGTCTTAACTAAACGATAAAATGGACAGAGAGAAAACTATCTTTATTATTATGAGATGCTGGGTTATAAGCTGAGAGAGATTTTGTTTTTCCCATAGAATTGGCTTGTATGGCCTGGAGATGAACTTTATCTCTAGATACATGAAATGCTAATTCAATAAACTTTAGATGAGCATTAGACATTGTTATTCCCTTACAAGCTTCTTCTTGTTACTTTAAAGTAGTGGCAGGCTTGTCTAATATATTTCTGAACATGAGTCCATCATATGTTTATTCGTATGTGGTAGCTGAAGACTTTAATATTTATTTTACAATGCAGGGTTACCCTGGAAAATTTTACTGCCCAAGGATGAATAGCATGAATAAACCAGCGTATGCTGCTATATGTACCCATTCACCTACCAAGCCGGTCCTTATATTTGTTTCATCTCGTCGTCAAACAAGGCTTACTGCACTAGACCTCATTCAAGTGAGTATTGCAGAATTTTGTGAGTTATACATTTAAATACCTTTTTTATAGCTTTTTTCTCATAGTTATCTTTTGGTCATTGAAGTATGCAGCTTCAGATGAACAACCTAGACAATTCTTGGCGATGCCAGAAGAAGATATTCAGATGATTGTTTCACAGGTCACAGATCAAAACCTGCGGCATACTTTGCAGTTCGGTATTGGCCTACACCATGCTGGACTCAATGACAAGGACCGATCATTGGTTGAGGAACTTTTTGCAAACAACAAAATTCAGGTATGGTTAGGGTGTGTGAAAGTGGGAGGGGTGGGGGTGGGGATGGGGGTGTTATTGTTTCGTGGGTTTATCTATGGAAAGGCGAAGACCACTAGGAATCTACTTCCTTTAATTTAGAATGCGTGCCAATCAATTAGTATACATGTTTTCCATTATAGGTACAATAATATATTTATGAGCAATAGAATCAAAAGAGAAGTCAAGCCTTCTAATTCACAATTACCTGCGTTCACTCTCATTACAAAGAGCAAAACATAAATTAGTATTATCAATCTACTCAACTTTTTACTCTCAAACTCTTCCATTATATTCATTGCCTTGTTTCACTGACTGGTTAAAATTTGATACCCGCAGGTATTAGTTTGCACGAGCACTTTAGCATGGGGTGTAAATCTGCCGGCTCATTTGGTTATTATCAAGGTAAAACTGCTCATTTGGTCCACGTCTCTTGTGTATCAGCTATTTCATACCTAACTATGCAAAACATTGTTTTGGGCTTTTATCCTTACTTTGACTTGTCTTTCATTTGTCATAAGATAGCTAATACTGGCCTTAGTCGATCATTTGCATTTTTAGTCCTTTCCACGTTTTATCTAATTAATTTCCTAATCATTTGTAGTGCTGTAACTTTTGTTTAGAAGTGTATTTAGATGTCTTGTGGTCCTTGCACCAACTGCATTTTTCTACTAATAGGCCACTTGCCCAGAAATTGTGCTTTTAGCAATTTGGCCAAACACAGGCATTCATACTTGATTACTCATTGGAGCGGACCTCATACACTGTTAAATTGTCTCCCATGGTATAAAGTAAAAACAACTTCTATTTATATTTTAACAGTAAATAAAATGCTTATGTTTGAGCATAGAGAAGCTACGTTTGAAAGCTCCCTAATTAAAAATTAGGCATCTCCAATGCTGAAAGTTTTGGACTTTTCTGTTATTATAACTCCCTTTGTTCCTTTAGTGTACATTATGATATTATTGAACTTGAAAGCAGCTAAAATTGGCAAGTCATGCTTAAAAAAATGCGACAGAGGAAAGTCTCTGCAATTATAAATTGATTTTTAATCTTTAGACTTGTATTATCTGGTATTTGCTTTCGGAAATCATTTGTGTGCTACACATAGAGCCACAACATGTGTCACTTCACATTTTTTCACCATTGATCAAAGTGTAGGACCCATTGATTGATATGGGTCCCACCATAATTAATATAGATAAAAGTGTGTAGTGGAAGATGCAGTGAACATCCATATTGGATGTATCATTACCATTTTTTATATATTCATGCAATCATTCTGTCTATATTCAGGGTACAGAATATTATGATGGGAAAGCGAAGAGATACGTTGACTTCCCTATCACAGATATTTTGCAAATGATGGGTCGAGCAGGCCGACCACAATACGATCAACATGGGAAAGCTGTTATTCTTGTTCATGAACCAAAAAAGAGCTTCTACAAGAAGGTCAGGTTTTAGTAGTTGTCTGCTTGTGATACGTCTTTTGCAGTTGGACTTGATTCTTGTTCCTTAAATCACCAACTTATAACGGTGCTTCTGCAGTTTCTATATGAACCATTTCCGGTGGAAAGCAGTCTAAGGGAGCAGTTACACGATCACATAAATGCTGAGATAGTTTCTGGAACCATCTGCCGTAAGGAGGATGCTGTGCACTATCTCACTTGGACTTATATGTTCCGAAGATTGGTAAGCTGGGTGATATTATTACACGAATTTTTGTTTGACAGTTTTGTTTTCTTTTCATTGTTGGCCGAAAAAGAAATACATGTTATGTTTCCCTCTCCTGGGGAGAAAAAAGATGAATATAATTTGTGTCCACCTTAGAACTTTGTCTGGACAAAATTCTCGTAGAATCAGAAGCAACTTGCAAGAATTCCCATTTGTTGAAAGGCTCTTTGAAAATCAGTGTGAAAGGAAAAGGCTGCTCATTCAATATGGTCTAGTGTTTGTCTATATTGTTGTCCGTCTTTTTGTACTAGTATACAGAAAAAAACACTTTGCATCCGTTCTCGAGTTCTCAAGGACTCAGAGTACCTGCCTCCCATCACCTATAAAAAATTCTCAAGTCAACAAAACTGCACAGCTATCATCCAACCCAATCGACACTTAGACACCTTGGACCATTTGGATATAGGTAATCTTAGCATCTAAAATATCTCAGCGTTGACCATATAAACAAGCAACATGTTAATCTTGAAACCGTCTTCGGTTCCTCTCCCACACCAAATGGATTATAATGGAGAGACCCAATCACGAAACTTGGTACTGGAACTTGTTTTAAAACCTCCGAAAAGCCAGCCGGCCAGCCCAAGACCCTTGTCCAGTCCACAGAACCATCAGGATATTGCAGCTCTTTTAGAACACCAAATACGTCTGGGAAATGGACAAGTAAAGAAAATGTTAATGTGATTTTTCCTCATCTGAGCCATATAGCACATGTGTTTAAAGAAACAACCGTAAGCCATCAGCCTGTCTATTGTGCGGAGACTTTACCTTCACGCCAATCAAATAACGAAAGCAAAGCGAGGGATTCTTCTTGTATGCCACACTACTTTCCATTAGCTCACCTCTAGTCTTCACTGATATTGGGTACAGTAAGTACTTTTGTGAAAGAAAACATGGAGGCAGAGAAAAAAGATCAATGCGTAATGCCAATTTATTTTATTTCTTAAGCGAAACATCTACATCAAACAAGAGTACACCAAGCTTAACACACTACACTCAATTTATTACTCTTTATCGTTACCCCTGTTTGATCCTGGGTATGATTTCAAACAGATGATGAACCCTGCGTATTATGGACTGGATGACATTGAAACCGGAACAATTAATTCATACTTGTCAAGGTATAATCTAGCCAATATCTTTTTTTGTTTTTTATTTTTTGTTTTTTGTCTTCTATTAGTGATTGATTTGCTTTATTAATCCTAACTTTGACTGTTAGCACTCATGTAATTTTGTCATTATTTACGACATTATCATTATTTGCTTTCCTGACTATGTGTGAGTACTCTTAACAGCTTAGTTCAAAACACGTTCGAGGATTTGGAAGATAGTGGATGCATCAAGATTAATGAAGACAGTGTTGAGCCTATTATGTTGGGAACCATTGCCTCCCAGTATTATCTCAAATACACAACTGTTTCAATTTTCGGGGCTAACATAGGACCAGACACGTCTCTTGAAGTAAGTCCAGTGCACCTATTTTCAAATTATGTTTTAGCTTCTACGAAAAGTGTTCTGTAATTACCGATAATCTCATTTGCAGGTTTTCCTCCATATTTTAGCTGGCTCTTCTGAATACGATGAGCTTCCCGTGCGGCATAATGAGGTGAGGGATATATTAGTAGCTATATTTCTGATATTTATTTGAAGCAGCTCCGTCTGTATGTATATGTATCGTGGTTGTGGAGAGTGCCCTTTTAGTCCTGGTAAATTTTTGTTGAAGCTTTAGATACCATTGAAGGATGTTCGGTTTAATTTATTTGTTCTGCCTCTATTCTTTATTGGAATTTCCTAATTTGCGTTCAGAATTTTTTATTGACAATGAGAAATAACACTGGCCTCCTTCTCGAACACAAATAATTCAAACACATCAAGCCTATCATCTATAAAAGATGCACAAATAGAGGCATGTAATATTTTCAGTCTGGGTTTCTTTCGTTTACCGCAATATATTGTGAATGGTCCAACTGTCCTGATACGATTTATGGGCTGTAAAAAATGGACTCCAGATACCTAAAACAAACAGAGTTGTAAAAGTATTTGTATGAATGAAAGCAATTCATTCTTTATTCTCATTTCAATTCTCCTGTCTTGAATTTGTCAAACCTCTTCAAATTTCTTGTTCTGTTTTTTTTTTTGGTTTTCCCATTTTGAGGTGCATGTTCTTGCTTATAGGAAAATTACAACGAGGATCTTTCTAAAAGGGTTCCGTATATGGTCGACGTACACCGCCTTGATGATCCTCATGTGAAAGCAAATCTTCTATTTCAGGTTTTCTTCATTCCTAGTAAAAGGACTTTATGTTTATTGATTGGAGTATGTAGCAACTTCTCCATAAAACTCGTTTTTTTTCTGATTTCGTTTATTGTTCATTCAGGCTCACTTTTCGCAGCTAAAGCTACCTATAACTGATTATGTTACGGACTTGAAATCCGTTTTGGATCAAAGCATACGTATTATCCAGGCCATGATAGATATATGTGCCAACAGTGGATGGCTCTCGAGTGCCCTGACGTGTATGCATCTTTTGCAAATGGTCATGCAGGTATGTACAAAGCATCTCAAGACTTTTTTCTTTCAACAATTCTCCTTACATATTCATAGTCATCCAATTTCCGTGTTATTGAGTACTCCCTCCATCCTGAAATATAAATCATTCTAACATTTTGGTATCATCCCAAAATATATGTCATTTTAGAATACCATTGAAACATGGGGAAATGGGCTATTCAGTGTCGATATTGGCAGGAAGGTGTTCTGACATATTTCGTTTACCATTGACCTGTGAAGCATGCTAAATATTCTGTTTGGGTTCCATTATCGCGTTTTTGCCTAATCAATTGATTAAAATTATTGAACCATCAATAACACTATACCTCCATACGTCGATGCATATTCTGTGTGTGTGTGTGTGTGTGTGTGTGTGTGTGTATATATATATACACATAGGTTTTGGTAATTATCCGGTGGTCACCTTTTCCTTCACTATCACTGCATCAGTGCATCTTTCCTATTAGTGTGGGCACCATCTTTATCATTTTATTATTTGCAGGGTTTATGGTTTGACAAAGGATCTTTGCGGATGTTACCATGCATGACGGATGATCTCATTAGTTTATTGAAAGGACAAGGAATCATTAATGTTCAGCAACTACTGGACCTTCCTCGGGTGCAATTGCAGGCTCTCACCGACACTTCAACTGCCTCGAAACTTGAACAGGTTTTATAATCATTCTCTTTTCTTTCGATTTTACGCTCGTGCTGATCTTCTTTCTTTTTATAGCTCAGTAATAATCATAGTGGTCGGTTAGATTTTTCTTGAAAGATTTCTCGTGTTTATTTTCCAGTATTTCAAAATAAGCAATTGGCTTATACGATACTTGGCGTATGAGGTCGAAATTTCAAATTACATATGAGGCTCACTGCATTAGCGTACCTTAGTGATGGCAAATATTATGAGGATATA
Organism: Gentiana macrophylla; assembly: GCA_026214975.1. NCBI lineage: Eukaryota > Viridiplantae > Streptophyta > Magnoliopsida > Gentianales > Gentianaceae > Gentiana > Gentiana macrophylla. The sequence continues at coordinate 18,355,844 of CM047808.1, read as the reverse complement.
TATATATATATATATTTTTATTTTTATTTTTTTTTTTTTGTTCTACTGATCCTTTTTTTAGCAGGTCGACTGCCCCATACATGATGCAGCTTGGATACCCCTATCCATTTTTACAGGGGTGTGGGGTGGGAAGGGTGTTGTGGGTGAGGGGGTGGGGCTTGGTTTATTGCTTTGAAAAGTCATCGCTCTTTTCGGTCAATTCACTTTTGAACTAATTTCCTTTTGTAGGAACTGCGAAATTTCCCTCGTGTTCAAGCGCATGTAAAAGTCCAGACAAGGGATTCTGCCAGTGGGGAAGTTCCTACTCTTAAAATCAGACTTGAAAAACTAAACTTCAACCCTAGATCATCAAGGGCTTTTACTCCTCGATTCCCGAAGGTATAACTTTTCTTCTGTGTTAACGGTTTTACGTGGAACTACTTTAACGTTATCATCGTCATTTCTAACAGATAAAAGATGAGGCATGGTGGTTGGTTTTGGGTAGCACATCTACTTCTGAACTTCTTGCCTTAAAAAGAGTTACGTTTAGAGACCGGTTGGTGACTCATCTCGATATACCATCAAACACTCATAACATACAGGTTCGAATTTAGTATTCAGTTTTCGACTTAAGCTATCCTTTTCGATTTCTACATTTTTACGGATTTTGAGGTGCTTCCATTATAAGTAGTCACTCGGGCGGGATTCACCATATTTCATACACCAAATCTTGATACCGGATATGCATAGTAAATAAAATAAAATCACCGACATTTGTTACTTTTGTAATTTGTGCAGGGAATGAAGCTGTTTTTGGTTTCAGATTGTTATATTGGGTTTGAACAAGAGTACAACATTCAAGATTTTGCTTAACAACCCCCCTCTACCTCAAAGCTACCTCCTGAAGTATAAAATAGGTAAACTTTTGTCTCTTAATCTTATGAAATCACAAATTTCACTGTTGAAACAATAGCGAAATACAGTGAATTTTAACGGTGACAGTTAATTGTGTCGGTGAATCCTTTAGTACTGTTAATTTTACGGTGGTAGTATTCAATGTAAACTTAGTGAATATTGATAGTGAATTTCACATTCGTTCCGTTTCAATGCCTCACTTCAGATTTTGTAAACATTGACACTGAATATCACGTGAGATATTCCGGTGAGATATTCCAAGAAATATTTATTTTATTGATAAAATGATGAAACTAAAATACGAAAGACAACCAACCCGCAAACATAAAATCTACACCGAACTGTCTCATCAAAACCTAATGGCAAAATCCACTAAGAGGAAATAGTACGGTTGTTCAGAACTAAGCGACCAGAAAAACCTTGCATCATTTCCCGAAGAGTTGGATATTCCCCGCTACTCCCGGTGCTTGATGACACTTGTTGGACTTCCACTGCTTTTGCAAGTTTCATTGGTGTAGCCACCATATCCCTTGGAATATTTCCTTCTACATCCACCATCTTTGATGTAGCGTTAACCCCGTGTAGAAAATCTTTGAATTCATCATTTAAACACCATACGTGAATGAGATTCATTACCTTCATCTTCATCGTGAATGAGATTCATTACCTTCATCTTCTTCGGTATCATCTAGTGTTGTCATGTCTACACGAGTTCTATCAATGCTAGCACCTTCTCGATTAAAGAAACAGCGTGCGTGGTAGAAAAGCCGGTTCAAGACTTTCAAATGAGCCTCGACCACCGTTTTAATATCCGCTTACCATTATAAGACAGACGTGTATCACACTTGGATCCCGTGAACTTTTTTACTAAACGACGCCTTTTTGATATGTTGTGGAAAACACATTTATACTCCTCTGAACTCCAACCCATCAAATTCTCCGGTTGTCGAAATTTTCTCCAAATTTAAACCCTCACACTCTCACAATCAGCTCCATTCTCCTCCCCGATTCTCACAGCATGCAAGGGCTCCGTATAACTAAAATTGCATTTTTTTTTTTTTTCCCAGAGTTTGCCATTTCTTTGTCAACATATCTTAAATCTTCATACGACAATTCTCTCCTGCATTGACTAGTCTAGGTTTTATCGGCACGATGAAGTTGCTAATGGTACCACGATTATCTAAAGAAAATTATTCAACAAATATGGTGCTAGTAACCTATACTCGTGCGGAGAGTGGAGTGGATGAATCGGGGCTGTCAGTTTTGAAGTTGGATTTAAACTGTGTGCTTCTGATCACTTCATGGTCACTTCTCTCTACCGTTTGAAAAATGAGCCGGATTAAATTCTAATGGATTGACCCACACATTTGGACCACGAGCTATGGACCACACATTGACGAGCAATGTCGAGCCTTTTGAGACATAAAACCCATTGATCTCACGGTCCTCCGTCGCTATTCGTGGTCCTCCGCCTGAAAGTCTCTTTGATGGCGTCTTGAAAGAATGTTAATTGAGGAAGATCGGATTCGGTTACTAATCGGTTCGGCCCGACTACTCTGTCTAGCTCTTCTTGGGCTTGGATAAGTAACTTTGGGTCACCCTAAACCCTCATTTTCCCCTAGACCCTATATCCCCCATATTATTTTGTGTTTAATAAGGGGGCAGTAAGGCAAAAATAATGTTTGGATGTCATCATTGACAAGAAAGAAAAAAAAAAGAACTTGGGTATCTAAGCAAAAAAGGAAAAGAAAAAAAAAACACCTTTAAAATAGGGATTTCTCAAATTTTCCATCTTTACATGCACCACACATAACCTACCATGATATCATACTATGACAACAAAATCGTTGTATAAAATTGTATCAAGCGACATGATCATATTCTTTCAATTCTATTCTCTTTCATATAATATGAGTGTATATGGTGTAATATACACAATATATATCATTCCACGGTGTTCTTTTGTTTTCTACTCCTTCCGTTCTTTTTCAACTGTCGTAGTTGTCAAGAATAAAAATTTCTTTTTATTTGTCGTAGTTACATTTCCAAAGCAATATTTATTGTATTTTTCTTTTACATCTAACTTTATTTATTACGGGATGGGAGATTAAAAACAATATTGCATTAATTATATCTAAGAGGTGTCATTGTCATTTTGATGTTAAGTTAAAATATTAACTACTTTTTAACAACTGCGTCAGTTAAATAATAACGGAATGAGTATCAAGTAGTCCAGGTCAGTGATAGTCGGAAAATCTAAGTCGTTGTTTTATGTGTTTTAGATTGTATAAGTTAATTTTAGGTGTTTTTGTAATGGTTAAAGTTGTCTTTCGTCTTTTGTTATCAAATTAAAATCTCTCTAATGAGACAGATTTGTGTGGAAATAATTCTATGTTTGAATCCCTATTTCAAATATATATATATACTACCTCCGTCCCAAAATATAAGTCCTTTTAACTTTTTTGTTTTGTTCCATAATGTAAGTCCATTTAAATAACCAATGAAACATTTATTACATTTTTCTATTTTTACCCCTCATTTATTATCCTATTCACCCATTTTTACTACTCTACATTAATAATAGTCAAAGGTTATTTTAGACTTTTCCATCAAAATTAATGACACATAACAAATTCAACCAACTTTTTTAATCTGTGTGAAATACCCTAAAAGGACTTATATTTTGGGACAGAGATAGTATATATATATATATATATATATATAGTTTTGATGTACAGTACCCTGTATTTAATTACCTTAATGTTATGTCTCCATCAATTCTCTAAATTTGATATAACAAGAAGTACCACATGTTATACACTCTGTATATAATTACCAATTTTTATTGAGAATCCGACAAGTTAATAGTTAGGTACGTACACACTCTTCTACTAAACTACCATGTGTGGTTGTGAGCATTTCAAATGCCCAACAACCAGTCAAAAGTTGTTTTCTTCAAAATTAAAAAATAAAAATAAAATTTAAGGGAATTTGATTTTATTATATATTAGGGTGAGAAGATGAATATTGAACTCTGATAGTACTTATTTTGAACCGTACGTAATAACATTTATTATACTTTTTTTTTTTTGTTTTGTGCCGTAAAAATGATGATTATCGAATAAATATGACCTACAGTTTTATGATAAATAGAATTGAATGATAAAGTGGTGAACGATCTGTATATAAAGATATTCAACACCGTATAAAAAACTTTTTTTAAAAAAAAAATATTAAAAAAAAAAGATATTCAACACCGTATAAAAAACTAAAAAATAGTAAAAAAAAAAAATATATATATATATATATATATTTAAAAAAAAAGATATTCAACACCGTATTTTAATTTTCTTTCCCTTTTAAACTTTTTACTTGGTTGAATAAGTTTGAATTGATGGTCCACGATCACTCTAAAATTAGAGATTAATCATGATTACACACAACTTGTTATCTTTTCAAAGATGCTTTATTCATTTATTAAACATATCTGATTCATTGACAACCCTAAATAATTGATTTTAAAATATTGTAAATGATTGATATGTAAGAGCAACTATAATGGCTCCCAACACAACTACAAAATAATAGTACATCCGTCCCAAAATATAAATCCGTTAAGTTTTTTAAATTTGTCTCATAATATAAATCCATTTAGAATACCAATTGAGCATTTATTATATTTTTCTTCTTTTAACCCTTATTATACACCACCCACTTTTTACCACTTTGCATTAATTATAGTGAAAGGTCATTTTAGTCTTTTTAATTAAAATTAATGACACATAACTAATTTAATCAACTTTCTTAATAAGTGTGGAAAACCCCAAATAGATTTATATTTTGGGACGGAAGTAGTACAGTATACTTCACCATATGTACTTCACCACTACAAAATAATATAATAATTAGGTATTTAGAAAGTATAAAGTAGTATAGAGATATTCCCAAAAAGCAATTTCTATATTCCCAGATAGTAGTATAGAGAATACAAATTAATCGAAGTTAACGGCGGATCCAGAAAAATTGTTCAGCGGGGTCTAAAATTGTTTTTAAGAGTAATAAAAAAAAGGGGGAAGGGGCCACAAGGAAAAAAATAATAATAAATAGAGTGCTGGAAGACAAAAGTAACATTTTCACGATTATAAAGACAAAAATCACAATTATTACTTTAAAATTTATTCTTCACGTGTTAATGTTACTTTGTGTTTCACAATTATTCTTACATATTTACTCTATTCCACATTTGTTACTTCATATTTATTACTTCATAATTGTTACTTTTGTCTTATTAAATTACGCTTCCTTCTATCCCGATTTTTGATAATTTTGTCATTCGGACAAAATCTATAAAAAAAAAATTAACAAGTCCCATAAATTTTTGTATAGGTAAAACTTAACATTTTTTTGTTTTAAGCGAATCATGCAGTGAGCCCGTTGTGGAAAGAGTATATCCGCCTCTGATTGAAGTGTATTCCTTTTGAAGAGATCAATGAAATGTAGTAATTAAAATGAAAAAAAAAATAAAATAAAGTGCTTACGGTGTGATTTCTATGTATACGTATATTGTAAAGTCTCACGTCGATAAAATAGTAGAATGCTCACCCTCATATAAGTGTGAGACATAAAAGTCTTTTCAACCCGGGTTAGTCCTTTTAGATCAAACGAGGACAACGGACAAAACAGTGGACCGGATCATTTATAACTCATAATAGAAAGATGCATAACAAATAAGGAGAGCTTTGATTTAAGTGTCGTGAGTTTGGTTCCTTCCTCACCACCGTAGATATTACTATCTCAAGAGAGGTCAACGCGACTCAAAGAAGTCCACTTATTGTTTAGCTCTATGAGAGCCGTTAGATTTACGATCTTCAGAGATCTAGATGAGGCCTTATAATTGACCTTTATTAGAGATCTAGAGAGATCATCTGCCGTGTTATTGTGCTTTGATTTTTATGTTGTGGTGCAATCTCTCTCACCACCCATTTGTAATGTGAAAGAAAATCCAAAGAAGACATTTTTTAACTATAAAAAATCAAACAACGCTATTTCAACGAAACACGATACTATCACAACACATTAAAACATCGCTATTATACGCAGACGATCCATGTTCCTTTATTGTACTCAACGAAATACAAAATAAAATATCAAATGATCATAAAATTACTACAAATCCAATCAAATCGGGATCGCTTCACAAACTTGTTACATACAATAAACTTGAGCGAGAGCCTCGGCCTCGGATGGACGATTAAAGCGGCTCGTTGCGGCGTTAGTCCATAACCTTCCTCCATGTCAAGCTTCTCGGGTTTAAGTCCATCCAACAAAGCCCAATCAAACGAATGAACTAATGAAGCCGTTACTAGTTGAACCATCCGTATGCCTAAGCTCATTCCGGCCAGACATATCCTGCGCCCGAAGACCGAAAGGTATCACTTCAAAATCATTGCCTTTAACATCAACACTAGGCTTCTCCACCGCCAAGAAACGCAGTCGGGTTGAAATCTAATGGATTGGCCCACACATTTGGATCACGGGCTATGGCCACACATTGACGAGCAATGTCGAACCTTCCGAGACATAATACCCATTGATCTCACAGTCCTCCGCGCCCATTCGTGGAAGAGAGAGGGAGTGGATGGATGAAGCTTGAAAGTCTCTTTGATGACGGCTTGAAGGAAGGTCGATTGAGGAAGATCGGATTCGATTACTGAATCGGTTCGGCCCGACTACTCTGTCCAGCTCTTCTTGGGCTTGGACTAGTAAATTTGGGTTTCGGATTAGTTACGCCATGGCCCATTCTACGGTACTTGATGAAGTGTCTGTTCAGCTATGAACAAGTTCTACAAAATAGAACAAGAATCATAAATTTAATGGGAAATTAGGATAAGGACACAATCTGAAATATTTTTAAGAATGGAGACAATTACACATATTTTTTATAGGGAGAAGGACAATCGCATAATTTTATAAATGGAGAAGACAAACAGTGAATCCCAAAATCAGTGAACCTCCCCAGTGAATTCCGAACACTACTAGAATTTTCTGTTTTTCCGACGGGAATTTCCGACGAAATATGGTCGTAAGAAAATTCCGACCAATTTCCGACGGTTTTGCGACGACTAAAATAATTAAGAAAAGAAAAAATAGTTCCGACCAATTTCCGACGGATTTCAATTGTCACAAAGTCTCCGTCGATATTTGGTCGGAAACCTAGCGCGAAAAAGTCTCCCTCCTATGTTTAAGGGCGCGAAATTCTCCCGCTAGGTGTTTCCTACAATTTCCGACGAACATGTGTTTCCTACCAATTTCCGACGAACATAAGGTTTTCCTACCAATTTTCGACGAAAATAAGTCTTTCCTACCAATTTCCGACTAAAAATAAGATTTGCCGACCAATTTCCGACGGATTTCAATTGTCACAAAGTCTCCGTCGGTATTTGGTCGGAAACCTAGCGCGCGAAAGTCTCCCGCCTACTGTTTAAGGGCGTTTCCTACGAATTTCCGACGAACATGTGTTTCCTACCAATTTCCGACGAACATAAGGTTTTCCTACCAATTTCCGACGAAAATAAGTCTTTCCTACCAATTTCCGACTAAAAATAAGATTTTCCTACCAATTTCCGACGAACATAAGTCTTTCCTACCAATTTCCGACGAACATAAGTCTTTTCAGAAAATAACATGTTATGTACATAAATTTTTATAAAATTTTGTTCCTTTAAAGGAATTTAATTTTTTTTAATATAAAACTTTGAGTTAATATATAATATTCAGTTTATTATAAAATTCTAATATACATATTCTAATAAACATTGCGTTAAAATATAAAATTCATTATTTTTATAAAAATTCCTTTATCGAACGATAATACATGTGATTTTGATAATACTTTTTACTATAGATTGTCGAGTGAGATCCGACATCGTTATCGAGTGAGATCCGACATCGTTATCAATCATTGAGATAGTACTATCTACTGTAACTCGATCGATCGTTATCGAGCGAATGAGTTAACAGTCGTGGTTCGTTATCGAGCGATCGATTTGAATCTAAGGATTCGTTATCGAGCGAATGAGTTACATCGATCGTTATCGATCATTGTGATAGTACTATCAACTATGTCTCGATTGATCGTTATCGAGCGAAGGAGTTAAGAGTTGGGGATCGTTAGTAAGAGATCGATTTGAATCTCGGGGTTCGTTATCGAGCGAATGAGTTACATCGTTATCGATCATTGTCTCGATGGATCGTTATCGAGCGAAGGAGTTAAGCGTCGGGGATCATTATTAAGAGATCGATTTGAATCTCGGGTTCGTTATCGAATGAATGAGTTAAATCGTTATCGATAATTGTGATATTACTATCTACTTATGGCTCGATCGATCGTTATCGAGCGAATGAGTTAACAGTCGTGGTTCGTTATCGAGCGATCGATTTGAATCTCCGGATTCGTTATCGAGCGATTGAGTTACATCGTTATCGATCGTTGTGAAAGTACTATCAACTATGTCTCGATGGATCGTTATCGAGCGAAGGAGTTAAGAGTCGGGGATCGTTATTAAGAGATTAGAATCTACTTTTAGGCATGCTATGATATGATAAAGTATTCAGCTTTGAACCTGTCTGTTAATTTTGTATGCATTTATTTGTAGACTCAATGTGGTAGCTTCACGATCAGATTTGTATGTAGTTTAACAACCCTGTGTGAAGCTATGCTCTGTTTCAGAAAAGCTGTCAAAACTGTGTTTGAACCCTAAACTGCATCAGACTTGCATTGACTGTTTAAGTACCTTACACTGATTGGAATGAGCTGAAATTTTAACACAACTTAGTTCACATATAGAGGTACAATTCATGTCAAGAAACCAAGTTAATTTGAGGTCTGTATCATAGCTAAAACTTGGGTACAAAACTGTGTGTTTAATTTTATCCGGCTGTGAACAAGTTGTTGTGTCTGAGCTTTTTAAGTGTCGAAATGAACTTAGATTGAGCTGAAAATTTAAGGGTTTCTAGTTAATATGATAAGGTACAAACTTCATTTAGACTTCATCTTAATTTGAAGCTGTTATCATTGCATTGCAAGAACCTAAGGTGAATAGGCTGCTGCTGTATGTATGAGCAGAATGACCCGATGTCTGTTCATAAGCCTTTTGAGCATCTAGATGAGCTCCAAATGAGCTGAATTTTTGACACAACATACTTGGCATCATGATGAACAAATTTTGTTAAGGAGTCATCTCAATTTGATGCTGTTATCATAGGTAAAAACGAGCTACAACACTGTGTGCTCAAAACTGTCCGGCTGAGTGTATTGGGCTGTTTAGTGGGCTTTTGAGCATCTGGTTTAAACCGGACTTGGCTGAAATTTTGAGGATAGTAATCCATCATATTGTGAGCATATTCCATTCTTTGATTATCTGAATTTGGGCACGTTATCATATCAAGAATTCGAAAATAAAAACAGCCTTTCCATCAGTTTGAGAAAAATAGATAATTGGTTTGATTGGCTTGTTTGATTGAGATATATCCATGTGTATCAATTGAAATTGATTTTGAATGATGTTCGGTTTGAAATTGTTCGGTTTGAAATTTAACTCAAATTGTTCAGTTTGAAATCTAACTAAAATTGTTTGGTTTGAAATGCTTCATATTATTGACTTTGCTCCTTTTCTATATTAACTCCTTGTGGACATAGCTTGTGCATCCGAGTCAGAGTTATCTGATTTGAAAAATGTCTTCTCAATAATTTCTTTCAAAAGTGCTTTTACTGCTTTATGGTGGGGATTACAAAATTCAAGGTACTACATTTTATCTATGACATCTAATCTCAATCTTTCTTGGAATGCCTTATTTTTATGACATATATTTCCTTTATCCTTGTTTTTGTTGGCCTGCATGTGTTTTTTCCACCTCGGGATTGCCTGCATGTGTTGTTTTTGTGTTTTGGACATAACTTGTATGCTTGTCTTGAATATTTAAGCATGCTATGTTCACTACTAATAATCCAATACAACTCGAATTTTTCTTTGTACTTTTAAAAAGCTAAACCGAATTTACGATCAGGGGTTCATTACCGATCATGAGAGAGCTCTTGAGGATCTCTATGGTGAAAGTTCAGATAACTCTCGTAGATTCGATACATGCTTGAATGTAATGGCTTCTCACGTTGCTATAGTTTTTGCTTCTTTGAAGGTAAGATTTCACATGGCAATAGGTTCAGGTTATATATTCACATGTACATTTATATATATTGGATTAGTGCATAAGAAGGATTAGAAAACAAAGCCTATCTTGGATACATTGAGAAGCTACCAAGACTTGCCTCCTGTAAGTCTCTATCCACTTGAAATATATGCACTTTCTCACCATTACATTTGTCGTGTTTAGCAGAAATATATTGCTTTATTCTCTTATTTTCTCCCCTTCTCAAATGCTTCTATAGGACAAAGCGTTGGCTGCTTTAGCGATAGAGGACAAAAAGAGACAGTATGATGTTGCTGAGAAGCACCTTGAAGATATTTTGCAGTCGGAATAAGCAAATTTTCGTCGGAAATTTGTCGGAATAATTAAGCAAATTTTCGTCGGAATTTAGTCGGAAATTAAGCAAATTTTCGTCGGTATTTAGTCGGGAATTAAGAAAATTTTCGTCGGAATTTAGTCGGGAACTAGGCAAATTTTTGTCGGAAAATTGTCGGAATAAATTGTCGGAAGTTCGTTGGAACCATTCGTCGCAAATTTCGTCGGAAATTTCGTCGCAACGCGTTTCCAACGGGCTTTTTTCCAACAGCCCATATTTCGTCGGAAATTAGTCGGAAATGCGCATTTCCGACCAATTTCCGACGAAATTTCGCGTAGGAATTGCCGGAAATTCTAGTAGTGGAAATCGGTGAATTTAAATGTTGAATTTGACAATGAATCCTTAAATTAGTGAATTTCGACGATGAATTTTGAAAATTAGTGGATTTAAATCGGTGAATTTAAATGAATGAATTTCGAACACGAAGTGAATTTAATGGTGAATAAATAGTTTTGTCGCTTTATCACAAAAGTTTTAAAAAACTGTCCTTCTACTCAATTGATGAAATATTTCTATCCTTCTCCCTCATTCCCCCAATATTTAATTAATTTCAGCAAGGAAATCTTAAAATTAAAGTAACAAAATAACTAATTCTTTTTTTATTTCTTGGAATGTCATGGAAAAAAAAATGTAAATTTGAAGTTTGTTAGTTAACATAAAGTTGTTGGGAGTTGTTTGTTTGTTATATGGATTTCCGAGCCAAGCCAGATTTAAATATAATGTGTGCCGAACGATTTGTCTTCCGAAATTGCTCGTATTTCAAAACGGGTCGTTACAAGATGGGAGCAAGGTGGATCTGAGAAGACTTACTATGCAACAGTGATTTAGAAATGATACCAAATGAATGATGAGATTTGTCCAATCCAAGTGCAGAAATTAATTACTCCCTTCGTTTTTTTATAATAGTCGCTAAAAGTATAACTCACACAGCTCTGAAATATACTGTAAAATGACAAATTTATCTTTCTCGTTTTTGCATTTAAATATTCTTCTTCTTTAAATAATGAATATTGTATTGGTATTATAAAGAGAACTAACACAACTAATCTTTTTTTTTTACTTTTTGAGAAGAACACAGCTAATCTTGAAAGTGACGGTACTAAAAAAACAGAAGAAGTATATAATTAAACTAAGCATCTCTATCATTTTCTAAGTAATTCAAAACAAATATAATATACTTTAAAAAAAAAAAAAAATATAATAAGAGAAATAATACAACCACAACCAAATGACACAATAATTATCTACACCACTAATTTTCGTAGGACCCACCGCCTACCATCATGTTCCCTTTTACATGAACACACATGGTCACATACGCACCTATGATTATCATTTCTCCTTTTATATGAAAACATATAACCACCCGCACACCCGAATCATCATGCCTCCTTTTTCATGGGTACATATGGGTACCACAATAATCAGTATATCAATGTTGTGTCATTTGAATGTGGTTGTATATTGCTTGTATAATAATTACATATACTAATTTAACTCCCACCAATTTCACAACTGTCCTATTTAAATTCTTTACTTCTCCATCAATACTATATAATAATTTGATATTAGAACAAGTATCACGTGGAGTACAAGGTTGGTGTTGAAGGAAAATACTATTATATGTCCCCACAAAGCCGACGAGCGATTATCTTTCGGTTATTATGTAACGTTCAATCAGTATTTATTGCCATCAATGTAATCTGTGTTCACATTGTAACCGTGACCCTATATAAAGGGATTATCTAATGGAATGAGATACAGTTTTTCCCACCTTTACTTTTACACGTTATCGCGTACGTCGCAAAAAAAAAAAAAAAAAAAAAAAAAAAAAAAACCCAATTGAGCCGCCGCCGCCGCCCAATCCACATAAACGAGCAAGACGATAGAGAAGCTGAAACTTATTCCGATCGATTAGCATCATTCTGTGAAGGCAGCGCAGCAAAACGCCGCCAGATCATTAGCAGCTTTTAATATTGGGTAACGTAATTCTTCTTCTTCTAGTTTTAATGTTTTACTGAAAGCAACCCGGTAAAGCTCAATGCTTTAGGTAGTCATAATTAATTTCCGTTTCTTCTTCTCCTAGTCTTTGATTTGAAGTCATTTTTCTGGATTTTTGTCCTATAATATTGTGTGGCTGCTATTCGGGTTATACTGCAATTGCGTTGTGTTGAAGTTCTTGAATTGAATTGCATATTTTATTGACTGCTTTTAGCTTTTACATAATTCAACAAATAGTTTGCCAAGTATGTTTGTCTGAAAGTGAACTAAACTGAACCCGGAATGTGATTTATATTGGGTAAAGTCGAGTTTTTTACTGATCTAATCAAGAACTTTGTTGGCCGCTGCCCGCTGGTGAATGTTTGACAAATTGTCTGTGAAAGTTTACTTGCTGTCAGTAGATTAATGTTTGACAATGTAGTAGGCAATCTCCATAGTGCTTATGTTATTATATGTTGATTGTCTTATAAATAAGATTATATGTCACCCTATGATAAAGAAATTTCATAGGCGTTATATACTAAGTACAAAACAATCAACTGTGATAAAGTATCTTCACAAAGCATCGAAAAATGAGTGACCGCTTATGTACCATGGCATCGTGATCCAATTCACACTCTTGAAATTAATTATTGTGGATGTCTTATGACTACATAATTAATATGCTCTTCACTCTTGTTTATGTAGATGGTCGATACAACTCGACCAATTTGAAATCTTGGACTCGGAAGGAATTGAGTACCACCGGGGTTTCGAGATGTGGAAATGGCCTTTGTTGCAAAGGACTACACTCTCACTATCAAAACACCCACCGACCCTACAGGGCGACCCATCTGCTAAAGTAAAAGCAAATGCCCTAATGTTCTTAAGGCGACATATTGACTCTCAGCTTACTGCCGGGAGTACCTTCGATTGAAAACACCCAAAGAATCGTGGGATGCCACTGAGGGACGCGTTTGGGAACATTCATGACACTTTACTCCCGTGCTCGCTCGGTGGAATGAAATCCGCTTGCTTGACTACAAAGGGTAGACCAATTCAACAAGGACATGTTGCGTCTTAGAGCACGCCTCAAATTCGTGGAAAGGAACTCACGTAAGATGATATGATCCGAAGACTCTTTCCACTTTTCTACTTCAAAGACTTATACTAGCGAACCAAAGATAGTTTGAGAGAGCGACGACAAGAAAAATATTACGACCTTTCACAAATTGATCAACATCTTTGCAAGTGGTGAGCGGCATGATCAAGTTCTCATGAATAATAATGCCGGACTGGCTTTGGGACAAAGAAAATTCCCGAGGTTAACTATGGCAAGATGAAAGGTGGAAAGAACCCCAAAGAAAAGGAGTTGGACGTCTTGAGCCTTACCCACGTGGAAACAATGCACCACGTGGAAAGGGACTAGGGGCCGTAGTATGGGCCGTGGAGGTCCCCTAATGTATGGCGCAGAAATGGTGGTGATGGTCCTAGTGGCCATGGTGGTCCTAAGGCTAAGGTGCAAAAGGCACCTAAGAACCCTCAAGAAAAAGGAGAGAGAGTTGAAACCGAACCTTGCTATAGGTGTGGAGTTCTTGGGCATTGGTATAATACACCGAGCAAGTAACAAAGTAGCAGACCAATTACAAGAGGTATAGGGAATCTAGAGAACAAGAGGCCCACTATCACGGAAGATGGAGGCAATGACACTCGATGTCAACCTCACAATTGCAGACTTCAATAGCAACAAGAACCACCTTTCGGTCCAATGGATGTTCCAGACTTTGATTGATCTCGCTTTGCTTATTTATTTACTTTTTCCAAGAACATTGTGAAGGCGGAATGCCTTATTTTTAATTAGACTATTTTAGTCTTAAAGTTCATTTGAATAATGGTTTGTTGCATTGGATTTTGATGTACGAGACTTTTATTTTGATTTTCGTTGGCCTATTAATAAATTTCGGATTTTATTCTGAAGTATTGAATTTTATTCGATTTTATTTACCAGTATATACATGGTTCGAAAATAGCACTATTAAGGTGTAAAGCAATACATCTACCATACAATAAACATATATATCGGGATGAAAAGCATATCATTCTATCTCCATCGAAAAACTCTAAAGAATATGAGTTATGTCTTCGACTTTTTAATCTCATCTAATTTAAATGTAGGAATGAATCGAGGAGAAATAGAGTGCTTAGCTGATAGTGGAACCACACACACTATCTTAAGGAATAGACAATTATTTGTCGAGTTAATTCCATGTAATTCATCTGTGACTACGATGATTGGATCATCACAAGTAATACAAGGGCGAGGAAATGCCACATTTTTGATGCCTAACGGCACAACGATAAAAGTCACAAACGCTCTATATGCACCTAGAGCCAATCGAACCTTGTTAAGTTTCAAAGATATTCGTGCCAACGGTTATCATTTGGAAACTCACTGTGAGAATGGAACTGAATATTTGTATATTACCACAAATGAATGTGGAAGGAAACGCATACTAGAAAAGCTTATGAGTCAATCTAATGGATTATATATTACTACTATTCGGATTATTGAATCCTATGCTGTCACCAACAATGAAATTTGGGACACTCGACTCATCTGAGCTTTGGCATGATCGCTAGGACACCCTGGTCGAGATATGATGATCCGTATTTTAAAGAACTCACACGGACATCCCTTCTTTCGAGGAAAAAACAAAATGGGACAAAAATCCGACACAATGCAAAGTGTCCAAAGTAGTGTTGTTTCAAAGCGACCATTGTCGTCAAAGCACCGGATGAGTTATATCCCTCTTCCTCATTGACCATTTCAAGGCACACCAATCATTTTGCAAAGCCTGCTCTTTAGCAAAAAAGCAGGATCGAGACCTTCCTATGCTAAAGACATGAAACAAAACATTCCATTCTTACAAAGAATACAAGGTGATATATGTGGACCTATCCATCCAGAATGCGGGCCATTCAAGTATTTTATGGTTCTGGTGGATGCCTCGACACGCTGGTCACATGTCGCATTATTGTCCACAAGGAATGCTGCATTTGCAAAACTCTTAGCACAGATTATACGTTTAAGGGCTCACCACCTGATCACCCTATCAAGTCTATAAGGCTTGATAACATTTGAGAGTTCACATCAAAAGCATTTGATGATTATTGCATGTCTATCGGGATTGATGTAGAACATCCTGCACTTCCCGTGTGCATACACGAATGGTCTCGCGAAAGCCACCATCAAAAGGCTACAGATGGTGGCCAGGGCATTGGTTATGCGCACCAACTTGCCTCTATCTGCTTGGGGTTATGCAATATTGCACGCAGCTTTACTTATTCGTTTGAGACCCACTGCTAGCCAACCATTTTCTGCGTACATGGTTGGTTACTTGGATATGAGCCTGATATTTCACACTTACGCATATTTGGTTGTGCGGCATATGTGCTATATTGCGCCCACAAATACACTAAAATGGGTCCTCGAGAGGCGATTAGGTATTTATGTTGGATATGAATCCCCAACTATTATCCGCTATTTGGAACCTTTGACAAAGCGATCTATTTACCGCAAGATTTGCGGATTGTCACTTTGATGAGACTGTCTTCCCGTCGTTAGGGGAGATAAGAAAAGGATTTTCTAAGAGAACGACGAGGAATTGTCGTGGTTTGTCCCCACTCGATCTCATTTTGATCCCGTACCTCACAAAGTGAAAGTGAAGTGCAAAGAATACTTAATCTTGAACGTGCGCATTCGATGCCGATCGTTCTCGATATTGCTAAAGTGACAAGATCACATATACCACCGCAAACGCGTGCCTGCAAGGTTAGAAGTCCCCAAAAAGGGGCACAATGCTGTAGCTAAAGGCATTGCGACCACACTTAGTGGAGGTGTGGATGAGGCCGTGGCTGCCCAAAGGAAGAGGGGAGACCACTTGGTTCGACCGATACTCACCCAAGGAAGAAGAGGCGAGTAAGGCACAATCCGACCCATTAATCATCAATGTAGAGAATCCTCTCGCGAGATTATCTCGATTACTGATTATGTCCATGAATCAATCTTGGAGGGCGCTCCGATGTTTGAATTGATTCCAGAGAACAAAGAAATCTCAATGGATTATGAGAGTGCATACGAGTTGATGGAAAGATCTTCCATGCACATTGATGATATATTTGCATATCTTGTTGCTCAAGAAATCATAGAGCACGATGATGTCGAACCACGCTCTGCTTGCGAAATGTCAACAAAGAGCGATTGGCCTCAATGGAAAGAAGCAATCCAGCGAGAACTAGATTCTCTCGACAAAGAGGCAGTATTTGGTCCGGTAGTGCTAACCCCACCAAGTGTAAAGCACAGTAGGACATAAATGGGTATTTGTCGAAAAGCGTAATGAGAAGAATGAAGTCCTAAGGTACAAGGCTCGCCTTGTGGCGCAAGGTTTCTCACAACGCATACGGAATTGACTATGAGGAGACATACTCTCTCAGTAATGGATGTAATAACTTTCCGTTACCTAGTTAGTTTAGTTGTTTCGAAGGATTGGAAATGCACGGCTCATGGATGTGGTTACTGACATATCTCATGGGGATCTTGATTCGAGATATACATGAAAGTGCCTGATGGTCTTTCATTGCCCAAGTCAAGTGACTCTAAACCACGGAGTGCGTTTGCAATCGATTGAACGCTCACTTTACGGATTAAAACAATCCGGGCGGATGTGGTATACCCGCCTAAGTGACTACTTGATTGGGAAGGATATAAGAATGATGAACTATGCCCTGCGTATTCATAAAGAAAACAAGTTCGGATTTGCAATTGTAGCGATATGTCGATGATATGAACATAATAGGCACTCTTAATGAAATAAGAGAAACCGCGAGCTATTTGAAATCCGAATTTGAGATGAAAGATCTTGGGAAAACTTCGGTTTTGTCTAGGCCTTGAACTAGAACACCGAGCTTGTGGAATACTTATCCACCACCTGCATATGTCCAAAAGATGCTCAAAGCGATTTAATATGGACAAAGTGCACCACGTTAGCACTCCCATGATCGGTCGAAGTTTGGACATAAAGAAAGATCCATTTCGTCAAAGGAAGATGACGAAGAGCTATTGGGCCTGAAATTCCCTACTTAAGTGCAATAGGCGCATTATTGTATTTAGCTCAATGTACTCGACCGGATATTGCATTCTCAGGTGAACTTGTTAGCTAGATTCAGCTCCGCGCCAACGCAGCGTCATTGGAATGGTATTAAAAACATATTTCGATACCTAAAAGGAACCATTGACTTGGGCCTATTTTTTCCCTACACAAAGACAAGAGGGACCGTAAATGAAAATACAACTCCTAAAGAAAACGTCGACAGCATGAAATCGCCACCCCCTACTCTGAAACCCCAAACAATGTATTAGTTGGGTTTGCAGGCCATTTGAGTATCTATCTCGACCCCACATAAAGGTCGTTCCCAAACCGGTTATGTATTTACCATTGGGAACACGGCGATATCTTGGAGATCAACCAAGCAAAGTCTTGTGGCTACCTCCTCGAACCACTCTGAGATTATTGCTCTACATGAGGCGGTTCGTGAGTGTATATGGTTAAGGTCCATCATTACACATATTCGAGGACCCGGTGGTTTAAGTTCCACCATCAAGAGCCTACTTGCATTTATGAAGATAATGCGACTTGCATCGAATGTATGAAGCTTGGTTATATCAGGGGTGACAACACAAAACACATATCACCAAAGTTTTTCTATAACCAAAGAACAACAAGCTCTCCTCAAGATTCAAGTGAATCAAGTAAGGTCTGAGGAGAATGTGGCAGATTTGTTTACCAAGTCACTGCCTAAAACAATATTTGAGGAACATGTGAAAAATATAGGAATGCGAAGGCTTTCAAAGCTTCCTTGATCGGTGTAAGGATCAGGGGGAGATATAGACCTCGAAGTCTAATACACACATGTTATCCTTAAAGATTAAAGGTGCGTTGTGCTCTTTTCCCTTTGACCAAGTTTTATTTTGTCCCACTGGGTTTTGTTACTTGGCAAGGTTTTTAACGAGGCAACGATCCATGCACCATTTCGCTTTTGACTTGGCACAAGGGAGTGTTGAAGGAAAATACTATTATGTGCGCTTCGTCAAAAGCCGATAGCGATTATCTTTCGGTTATTATGTAACGTTCAATCGGTGTTTATTGCCATCAATGTAATCTGTGTTCACATTGTAATCGTGACCTTATATAAAAGCGGATTATCTAATGGAATGAGATACGCTTTTTCCCACCTTTACTTTTACAGTTGGTGGTTTTTTTTTTTTTTTTTTTTTTTTTTTGGAGAATGAGAATCTGACAAGTGAAGAGTAGGGTATCACATTCAAAACAAAAGAGTACTGTACTATCAAAATGTCGTTGTGAGCAGCCCAATATGTATAAAAAAATGTGAATTTTTTTTTAAAAAAATGAGCAGAAGATAATGAGATTATTTATTATCTAGGGAAATAGTAGATAATGAGCAATAAACTTCCTCAATTTAATTTAACTAATGTAGTTGTTAAAAAAAATTATAGTATGATCGATTGTGTTAGTTTTTCAAAGCAGTATTTAATATACACTAAATTATTAAGGAAATAGAGAAGAGATGGTATTGCCAGGGCTATTAATTACTTACTATGGGAAAAATAGTGAAAATAGAAAGATGCATACCAAAAGGAGAGCTTTGATTTCAGTATCTGTGAGTTTGGTTCCTTCATCACCACCGTCGATATTACTATCTTGAAGAGAGATCAACACACTCAGCAAGTCCACGTATTGTTTAGCTCCATGAGAGCCGTTAGATTTATGATCTTCTAGGATCCCATTTAAAAACTTGTCAAAACGGGCATGAAGTTTCTTCATTTTAGCAGCAATTCCTTGCAAATCAAACCAATCAAGAACCGGGATAAAATCACCCAAGTTGAATGCACCGGCTAACACCATAATCTCCACCACCATTGATTTAAACTCGTCGGCATGCGGATTTTCTCCGCCGTCTCCTTCGAATACTCTTCTTCCAAGCATCACTCTTGCCAGGGCATTGGTTGTGCACACCCCTAATAACTTTCCTAAATTCACCGGAGCTTGACCGCCACTCGCTATTGCTCGTATAAGGATGCCTATCTCTTCCTGTATAATCATTATTAAGATATAATGATAATTATCTATCCCCATTAGCTTAAGCTTTTGTGAGTGATGGTAATTCAACTTGGTATCAGAGTAAAAAGTTCTGGATTCAAACCCTGCTCCAAACACAATTTTCGTAAAGAAAATTATACTTACAAGTGTTGTGTCTATCTTTTTTCTTATAAGCTCACACGGGCATCTCCTCCACTTATAGGCCCACACTTGAGGGACGCATTAAGATATAATGTTAATATCTATAACTTAAGCTTTTGGGAGAGATAATCATTTAATTAATAATAATAATAATCAATAATATAAGATATGTTATTATGCACATTTTTTTATGGACGCATCGTTATTCATTTTCACATTTTTCGGTATCTTTTACGATCATGGTGATATTTATAGGACTCCTATGATTCTTCACCGGAATCGGTAAAACAATGATCAATGACTTTTGACAACGGTTCCATGATAAATCATCGGGAAAAATGATAAAAATTTCCAAATTCGATGATATGTATGTCCATATAGTAATGTGGATTTTAAAAAAAAAAACACCTTTATATTTATTAATCCCGTGTTTTTTCCGTCAGAATGATATTTTAACGGTTCGATAATGTTTTCAAAATTTAAAGCAACTTTTTTATATATGGTGAAAAATCTTGGATCCGGTAAAATTTACTGGAATTAGTAAAAATTTACAGAAAACATCGATTTGAATATGTATTTTTGGGTTAATATTTTTTCCTGATATGAAAGGTTAACACACACATTATGCCTGCATTTGCGCCGAACCTGCGTCAGATTACAGCTGAGGGTATAAATAATAGCTAAAACCGATATATCATGGTTTATATTTTTTCGATGAACGAATTTCGATTTAAAATATTGTTTGGATTGTATTAAGTTTTATGTAAGAATAAAATAGATCTGATGTCTTGTGTGGAGAAAATGATTTTATTCAATAAATATTTTACTACTTTTTCTCTAAAACAAAAAAATCCTTGACGTATGCAAAGAAAAAGACAAGAAGGACCACAGATATCAACAAGTAAAAAATCTCAAAGACACCAATTATATAGGAATAGTTGGAGGGACCAAGAAGAAAGTTCAAGAATAAGTAATGAACTATTATTAATGTAATATTATTAAGGCAATGAAGAATTAATTGATTTACACAAAATTTGGGTTAAAAGAAAGAAAAAATATATTAAATGTTGAAAATCTAGACTCAAACTCATATAAGAGAAGAGGAGGAGGGGTCGCGTCCTCAAAACCTAGGTTTGTGATGTGGGAGAAGTTAATCTTTTAAGAGTATCCACTATGGTGTTGTGGTTATGGGTGTGTTTTTGACAAAAAGCTGGTAAAAATATATTATTATTTTAATGAAATACACTTTTGTGGTACAATGGCCTAAATTACCACGTTAGAATAAAAATAGGATAGGACTTTAGAAGAAAAAGAAAAAAGAAAAAGACAACAAGATGAAAGGTTTCAAACTAATCAATTGTCAATTCAGCCTTGAGATCCGTGCACAGAATGTGGTAGTGGGTGTGGGTATATCCACTCCCATATCCACAATTTCATCACAAAAATGTGTTCCCATGAGGTATTGTGAACATTTAAGAATTTAAAAAATGTAAACTTCTCTATGACAGTGTGGTTAGATTAGCTATTGCCAATAATCTAATATGATAGGTGAAACAATCACAAATTCTCCAATGTGGGACACTTTAACATGCCCTCTCAAGTGTGACCCTGTAAAGAGTCTGGGCCACATGGCACACGAGGCATATAAGGGGCACTATAAGGTCAATAAAGAGGCCCAACTTTGCACAATAAAGGGTAGTTGTATTACCATATAGAAAATCTTGCTCAAATTCATATAAGAGGAGGGGTCTCAACCCCAAAACATAGGTTTGTGAGGTGAGAAAAGTCTATCTCTTGATATGGTGAGTGAAACGATCACAAGTTCTCAATATGTGACACTTTAACTTTAAATACTATGATTGTAATCTTTTTTTTTATTATTTATGAAAATAAGTCAATTGGTATAAGACGAATTCCTATCAAGATTCGTCTTGAAAACAATCAGAATCGACTTTAAAAGGGAGATAAACGCTAGATCAAAGAGAACTACAACTTCATAATGAAAGCCAACACTTCATATGAAAGAAAATAAACTACGGGTTAAAATTCATTTTCCAACCGTTTCAAGTCTAGTAGGACTTGAAACCGGCGGAGATAAAAAAAAAAGATTGACGTCTTCAAATCATCTCCGACCATCAAGAATTATAGTTTCGTTCAAAATTCGATTTGTCGTCAAACCATTTTCCGACATTAGTTTTAAAAGGTGAGTGGTTACTTCGGATTCTGGAAAATTTTATATTGGGAGCACCGTACCGGACCCTCCGAGTGGTGGTATGTTATGATAAAAAAGTGTTTGTAAGATTATTTTTTAGGGATAAGGATCCTAAAGAACACAATATGAAAGATGTCAGGTAAAAAGAACTATAAGAAAATATTTTTGTCAAAAAAAACATTGTACTAGTGAAAGTGAAATTGAAAGTGAATTTAAAAGTGAATTACGTTGATTTTCAGCACAAAACCAACGTTATTCACTTTCAAATTCACTATATTTTCACTTTTACTAGTGAAATGTCATTTTTGATAAAAATCTTTTTTTATAGTCCTAAAATCCTGACATCTTTCTAAATGTGTCCTAATTGACAATTAACTATATTTCTTTTAGGGTTGTGTATGTAAGATTAAATGAGAGATTTCTTACCCGAAGTTTGCATATTTGAGTGATTATGGTTTCTAAAAATAGAGGTTTCTGGGTGAAAATTAGGATAAAATTCCTAAAATTACTTATATTATAAGACAAAAATATGTAGTCAAAAAACTTATACTATACGGTTTTTTTTTTTTTTTTTTTTTTTACAGAAACGGGTTTTTACAAACGCACCTTTTTGGCCCTCGAACCTAGTCTCATACTAGGTGATAGCCTAGTATAACCACTAGACCAATACACCATGTGTCTCTATACAATTGATTTTCCAGAAACTTTTACCGATATAAAGCAAATCCGACAGTAATTCTTCAACTAGTGTTAATTATTTGATGGTATTAACTTATTTTATCTTGATTAAATGTAGATTTTACAGTTTGGGTTTTAACAGAAATCAGAGTTTTAATTATCTTACTACTCTTAATAAGAAGAGAGTAAGATTGAGATGTGCTGACACATGTTTTTTTTGATTGGCTGTGTTGTTTTTTTTAACTGTTTGGCTGCCGGCCCAACCCAGTCACAAAAAGAATTACTTAGATGGCCCAGTTATGATATATATAGTAAAAAAAAAAGGACGGGAGCTGTTGGTTTGGTTTTCCAGTGGTTGGGTTTGGTTTTCTTCGTCTCTGTCACCACACAATGTCCGATTTCATCTTCTGCAGGCGGAAAGATGGAAGATTTCGTGGCTGGATACACGAACTGCTCATAGGATGATTCGCTGATGATTCAGTCCGTCCCAAATTCACAGCAACATGGGTTACCATGAAGGCTTGATTTTCAGAGCATTCAATTCGCGATTCGATTCATTCGAAATAAAGGTGCATTCTTTCCTTTACATATCATATTTATATCATTTATTTTTCTGATTGAGAACGATGTCTCCGCTTGATTACTTGCTTATTGCCGTTGTGAAGGTGTTGGGTATGAAAAGTCCGACCTTTCATTGATACGATCTTGATTTCAACATTTACTCCCGATTTGAAGGATCTGCAATCAAATTGAATGATAAGGTGAATCCTTTTCTCGTAAATATCGTCTATATCATTTGCTACCGATTTGAATGTGATATCACTGCACGATTTTGTGCGATTTGGTGATGAATTAGTCTGTGGCTAATCGGATTCGAGAGGATGGTAAAAAGTCGAACGTTTAACGGCTATGAAATCGAATGATCTATCGGTTCATCCTTGTGCTACAAACCGGTTTGCTCTGGTATAATAGCCGATTCCATTACATTTCTAGCCGGTTTAGGTTTGACCAAGGTCTACACTGATGATAGTTCTGTCGGTTTAATCATCCGATTAATGGATGGTTTAGGTCACTAAGCCCTATTATTCGATTGATTAAGTGTCCCGATCCCGCGGTTCGATTATGGTTCAACCGTATCTTTATGGTTGAAATATGATCCTAAAACCAATATGATGACAAAATCCCTACCGTGTTGGCTTGATTATTTTTATGGGGTTGTCTCGATTGGTCTCGGTAAGTCGTGTTCGATTGCATTGCGATTACGACGTTGCACCATTTGATTTGATGGGTAAGATATGTTCGTATACATTAATCCAAAAGCTTTAGCTTCTTTTTATAACCACATTTTACATGATTTTAGGTGAATACCGGTTCTTTGACGTGGAAAGAATCTCTCAAATTTTATCTCGCACACACAGAGAAGATGATCCTAGTAATAATTTACTTATATATATATATATATATATATATATATATATATATATATATATATATATATATATAGATATATATATATATATATATATATATTCATGAGTATTTGGACAGCTATTGAGTGATTAATGGGGTTTATTTTTTCTTTGATTTTGACGACAGGAGAAAGAGTTTGAGAAGGGTAAAATGAGACAAAGAAGATCAAGCCCAGTGCCTCGAAGCTAGGGGGTTTAGATGAATGATACTGAAAAATCAAAGTCCTTGGAGAAAATTATTCAAAAGAATGGCTGGTAATTGTTTTATTATATTTCATTTATTATATGTTAATAACTCTATATATGTGTAAAAGATAAAATAATTATCATTGATTGATTAAGTTGGTTATTTGATTTATGTAAATTATTATGTATATGCAGGTGGAACATCAGCAAATGGGCATTCTTAAACGAGCCCCCAATTATTGGAACAGAAGGGCCAAAGTACAAGTATGCGTTTGAAATCCACGTTGCATCAAAACCCCTCAATAAATATTAATACCACCTAAGCCCAATCTGAATATCTGTTTTAACTCCCAAAATCCATATAATAACTTAATGTATTCTCAATACACATGGAAACAGAGTATTGAGAAAGTGAGTAAAGTGGATATATATATGGGGTTTTGACTCCTTATGTAAAATATATAAAAGCCCTAGGGACAATGGGAATTGGGAAACTTTGTTTCCATCTTGGGGAGTTGTAAATTATTAGCTTGTTTTCATTTGTACGAAATTATATAAAAATATTCTATTTCAACACCAAACTTTATGATTACATATCTCGCCAGCAAAAATAGATTAGTGTTATTTTCACATTTCTTTTGCACACTTTACTGAGATTTTTAATGAGGTTGTCTATTTGCATAATGAAATTGCTAATGGTATGATCCATATTGCATAAATTTCTTATACTGTAATAATTAATAATTATGGTGTCAATTAGCGATTTCGTGTTCGTGCCGCCAATAGAACTTATCAAAAAAGAAAGTTAGATGCCATGGTAGAATAAAGGCTAATGGTTATTAATATTATGTTGGATGTTTTCTTGAACCTTTTCTTTTGCAGACTGATATAGACAAATCACAACGATGGCCTGATATCTCTAATATATTTAGTAAGGGTTGAAATTAATGTAGTGATATCAACTAGGATGTCTCCTATGTCTTATAAAAGTAGTAAGCTTCATTGATTTATGCATATGCTTCTGATGAAGGAAATTTTGAAGCATGTGCTGGTTTTTATTTCCATTTCCCTTGTGCTGCTACCATTCACCCCCTATAAAATGCAGAAGTTTTAGTGTTATGAAGAACCGGTTCTGATTGTCAAGGTATGCCTTTTGTTTACTAATTCTGATAAAATTTGACATTTTGTTTTTTTTTTTGGATATCTTTTTCCATTTTTCTTCTGCAATTGTGTTTGACATAATTTAATGATTATGGTATTCTTGTGCAATTTATAAAACCTTAGGGTTTGCTAGAAAAAAGAATAAATAAACCCCCTTAGATCTCTGATTACTCCGTTATGACTATGTTGCAGATGATTTTGCCACTGTTGGGCTAAACAAATTAGGGTTGATGAATGTTTTCACTGTTTGCCTAAAAGACTATCACTACACGCTAATTTTGCATATGCCTTATAATTTTGCATACTTCTCTTTCTGTCCTGTTATCATGGCATGGTTTTTTCCTTATACATGTTGGCTGATATGAAACGACTAGCAATTCAGGTATTTTATACTGATTCTGTAAATCCACAAATTCTGTTGTTTAATTAAATTTCGGAAACTGCATAAACTGCTCATTTAAATACTCATTCAGAGACAAACGATCTGGAATTTCAGGTTTAATGGGGAGGTGAAGCTCAATCCTCTAATAAAGTCCCAAAAAAACGTTCATACATTGTGTGAGGCCATGAAAAATCAGAAGGTGGAAGATGTGGAGAAGAACTGATAGCACTAAATAGCACTACTGATCATCATCAGTTTAATCTGTTTAAAAATAATGATACTCCTGTTTAAGCCATGTTTAAAATTAATTATAGCATGCGAGTTACATTTGGTATGCTTTCATTTTCTCACTAATATTTTGAATATGTTTGTGTTTGATGATGTGTCTGGACAATTGTTGGTTAATGTTTGATATGGTGGTTATTCTATACAGAACTCAGAAGCTTCTTTGTTTCAGCTTTTCTTATTCTTTTGGTGCATTCTTCTTCCGGAGTTGAGGTATGTGCAATTAGAGCAATTAAATTGTGCATCTTCATATTCTATGAAGAATATAAACTAATGAGTATGGTTTTTTTTTTTGGCTTATATGGAGATTAGGTTGCATGAGACTATTGCAGTGCTAATCAATGTAAGAGTTCTCGCAGCAAGGTGATTATTTTAGCAGGTTGCTTTCAGAAATTATATGACTGTGTTGTGGAATATTTGTAAGAATTATCATTTAGTAAAAGATAATTATATGTGGCCCTTAAGTTATTAATAATTATGTTGGTAAATAAATTATTGGTTTTATTATCTAATTAAGGGTATTATGGGAAAACCTATGATGGTTAGGGTTTTCACTCCGGAATATTCCATATGCTTTAGGTCCCTAGTCTTGCCTATATATAGACTGCCTGTGTACCATCGGTTGGTGATCATATAGAAAATAGGCATAGATCAGAAGACCTAATAGCACCATATGACACCACTGTGCGTATGGAGTTCTTCTTTTCTGTTCTAGGGTTTGGATCCTAGCGGCAAACTGAGACGGAGTCGAATAACAATGGATGTAGGAACGGTCCTGTTGATTTCTTCCGCTTCCGCTTATTCAGGTAATCTGAATATATCGTTTTCTATCATGTGGTATCGGAGACGACCTATTATCCGTGTTATTTTGATTTGATTGATCTATTAATCTGTATATATTGTTCATCTCGTTTTGAAACAATATTCAAGATAAGCAGATTTGATGTGTTTGATTTTTTTAGTCCGAATCAATGCAAATTTACAAATACCAATCGTTCCCGTGACCATAGTCGGCATTTGGTAGCACCAATATAATCACTTTTGTTGTTGCCTTGAGATGTAAGTAGATAAAAGCAATTTTCTTGATTATATTGCTCATATTGCACCCGTATCACTATCAGTCATCGGACTGTCTGCATATCACTCCGGTTCTTTGCCTTTGTATTATGGGGTCGATCAATCGATGGCCATATGAAGGCCACGTTGGCACTCAGCCACCGCCGCTGGGATAAGAATTGTATTGGCAGTCACCCAAAAAAAAAAAAAGAAGAAGAAGAAGGGGACGGACTTGCTGCTGTCTTCAGCCGATTGACACCACAGAACCCCTTTCCGTTCACCGTTTTTGCTGTCACGGTGGTCGCGGTTGTATCAACGACCTAGTCATGGCTATATCGGTAGCCGCTTTACCACATCCGTATTATCATCATCTTCGCGTCGATAATAAAAATAAAAATAAAAATAAAAAATAATAATAATAATAATAATAATAAGGGAAGGAAGAAGATGATGACTGTGGATTGGTTAATAATGGTGGCGTTTTGTGTCGCCAGCGGCAATGCCAAATTTTTTTGAGAAAGTCGAGAGTCCTTAGGGTTATGAATGTGATATGGGCCGACACTACACTGAAAATATGGTTATAATTATTTCTTTATTTTGATTATGTGGACCTTTGTCAATATGAGTTCTATTTTATAAACTGGTATGGTTCGGCCCATCAGTCAAGCATGATTAGTACATGTTCTTTTAGCTGCCATCTGTTATTAAATAATTAAATTGTTTCGAGAGGTAATGTCAAAAAAAAAAAAAAGGTCCATTCATGACTCTCCTAAGTATGCATTATTTTATTTAATTGTGTATACATTTAGTATAGACTAATTGATCGTTATTTATGTATCATATTTCGATGGTCTTAAAATTTGATATATAATCAAATTTTGGATATAAAACTTCGGGTAAAGTGATTGATTTGAGTTAATTGTGTCACATATAGAATAATATTTTATCACATTTAACGTGTGATATATACTAATGCGTAAAAGATCGATCACAATTCATTTTCCGATTAATTAAACATATCTGTCTTTCCTATTTATGTTGGCACTATTAATTAGTCGCATTTTGTATGTGCTTATTTTGTTGATTGGAAAGACTGTAGGTTATATACGGATAAAGTGACAAGATATGCATACTTGAACCATATTTAAGTATTAAAATTGCATATATTTATGTCAACATAAGATCTAGTTGACTTATGTAAAGTTGTCAATATTTTGAATGTCAATGGTGTCAAATGTTGGGTGTAGCCACAGCAGCCTGACATGATGATGCATAAATGTTTTGATCACTATATGTGAAGTGATTGAAAATTCATCGATATTCAGTGGAATTGACTAATGGTTCAATTAAATGGTGTGTCGGTATAAGAAATACATTTGTATTTACCCTTATTTAGTAACTTCTAAAATATGACATGTCATACGGTCGATTTTGAGTATAGCCACAGCAGCTCAATGATTGACAAAATACTTAATCACGTATTGTTGGTGATTAAGAAGACGAAATTGATCGCATCATGTTTAGGGATCAATTTAATGCATATTTTAGCTGCAATTAAAGGGTTGGTTGACATATATGAGTGAACCATATGTTGTTTGTGCATTTGGTGGAACCTAATAATTAACTGGTTTGATTAATTAAGGTTGTAGTCTTTTCATATCGTTATTAATGTAGTTTGATTGTTTGTATTAAATGGAGAGACTATATAATCAAACCGTATGTGTCACATTAAGATATTACTTTTCTTGCATCTCTCGGAGTAGCCACAGCATCCGGAATGCATGAGAAGTAATCAAATGCCGATTAATCACATAATGTTTAGTGATTACATGAGTGACTCATACATTTCGGACCAATTGGTTCATTCAGATAATGCCCGGCCCCACAGGGAGGCAATTATCTTTATGAGACTAATTGAAATAAGATGGAAAATTAGCATAAAGATGAGGGGATTTATCTTATGCCCACAGGTACAGATGGTCTCGCTCCACATAGTTAATTCTCCAGTCTTATTATTTATGATAGTAAATTCTATGTAGTGATTACAGCCTCTACCCACAGGAAGGCCGTGAATTTACTTTTAAAAGAATTAACATTGGTTGATTTTGTCTAAGGCAACTCATATGATTGATTTTGGAATGCATTGGTTAGGATCTTGTAATTCGTATGGGTGCTTCACCACTCACCGCGGAATCACATTTATCAACTGATGGGTTGATTTATGAGCATTTTAGCGAATCAATCGCTTATGTTGGTGCTCTTAAAATAAAAATTAAACCATTTTAGATATGTATTTCTATTAAGAATAAATTTTATTTTGACCACCCAAATGTTAGAGTTGTCCTCAATGACATATAATAAAATTGTTCAGTACGTACTTCTCATACTGGAATTGGGTTATTAGTGTTGGTTTGTAGATCATTTTGGATTACTAATATTATGATTTTCCTATGGTCTTGGGTGATTTCTGTTTGTGATAGTGTAATTAAATACACTTTTCATGTTCAGAGTGTTCATAATTTTATGAACATAGAGAAACACGTGGTCTATAGTGTATTTGATCATTTGCATTCTGGCATGATAAGTGAATTTTGTGAGACATGTAAAGAATATTGTTTTGTCTCATTATAAGAAATTACACTCGGAGGTAAGCTTGTTCCTATTAGTTGAATGTCATCTTAATTTTGGTTAGGGACATTAAAGTATGTTACCTCATTGGTACATAAATTGCTATGTGTTAGATCTCATATTTAGTTGTGATATAAGGTGAAGTGTTTCAAATCTTTACTTCACATTGTCAATTGTATGTTGGTCAAATTTTCATCATTAGATGAAAATATGAGGCTATCATCTTTTGGATAGTGAAACTCTCGTGCTCAATTTAAGATTTCAAATCTTTATTCTATAGAGCACGATAGCCTATTGAATTATATCTAACCTATATTAAAAGTTGACATCAATGAATATATCATTGTTTCGACATATGAAGTTGCAATACACTTCTCTAAGGTAAACTAAAGTTGTGATGGGTTGTAGGGCTTAATAGCTTTATTTATCACCATGACTTGAGTTTGTCGGGTTTGTATAGGGCAAACCATTAAGTTTACTCATTATGTCAAATTTTAGATGAGATCATGATATAGTAAGTGTCTTTTGTTCAATATTTTGGATGGCTTGAGTATTCGTCTCATATTTTGATATCATCCATTTTTATAGCTTCTTATCCTTACTAAAGCTTATATTGTCTACAAAGTTTTTATGGCTGAGGGTAAAGTATGCTATTTATGATAGTATAGAACAAAAGACATTTATGGCAGGAAAAATATATCTCATTTTCTCCTTGAATGATCCAATCACACTTATTTGTACCATCGTGTGATTGAGTGGGAGAATCCCGTCAAAAATGACATTTATTAGTATCCTAAGGAGTTAAAATTTATTTGAACATTGTGTAATATTGTTAGACTCTCTTCAAGGTTGTCATTTTGACAACATTATGTTGTGGAAAGAATCATGCTGAAACATTACACATTCGGATTTGACCTTGGTGTGACTAGAGTTTATGACTCTTGATATGTAATTTTGGTCAAATGAAGTGTTCATATGCAAATAGATATTTTGATAGATTCATTGGAATCAGAAGAGCTTGATCACATATCTAACATAATGTGAAGTTAGAAACCATAAGGATTTTGGGAAATGCTAATTGAGTGAGAGTGATTGTTCTAAGTGATTAATAATAAGGTGAATTGCATCATTCTGCATTTCATTGAAGAAGCTTAATTGATTCTAAATGGAATATGTTATACTTCATATTAAGAGAGTCAATTATAGATTGATCACATGTTGAGGACAATCACATATGGTATCTACTCATTCACAAACCACTAATTACGTAAAACAGTGAGAGTAAATTTCTCGATTATTAAAACCTGATTCTATTTGAGTTGTGTGCATTAATCTATCTGACAATTGGTTGGATGAATTAGTTCTTATGAACATTATTATATTATGAGCATTGTTACATCCTGAGAAAATTCATGTTTGTACTAGTCTTTTGTTATTCATTATAGAGTTCCATATTGATGATTGAATAAATCACTTGGGAACTCATTCTTGTCATGATGAGCAAAATAATGCTAGATTTGTTGTTGAGAATTTTCTCTATAAGGCACTTAAGATTATCAATTCTTCTATACAGTTACTTGAAGAATTTTGTGCCCGTTTTGTTGATTGTAGCTCATGATAGAAATATGGTTTATTTAACCATTATAGTGGTTGTCATTTGTGTGATTAACCACTGAAATGTACACAACATGTGTTGGAGAACAAAAGCACTGAATAATTGTTTTCGGTTAGCAAGTATTTATATGGATTTTATAAGCTTCTGATTTGTTATACTGGTTTACATTGTAATGATGTTTTCGACCAGTGGGAGTATTAACCATATTTTGTTAGAGCTATACTTATGATAAATAGTTTCCTTTAAAGTATATGTTGTATGATTTTGGCGAATCTCATATCGATATAAGAGGTTCAATGAGATCATCTATGTCGATCTCGTTAAGCTTGCATGCATCAACTACCTTTAAAGGTGAACTTGTGTATTGATTAGAGTAGCTCATTTTTAATAACCGAAAATTTTGTGTAGTTAAGACACAGGCTTTATGAGTTTTGGCCTATGGTTGTTGGTCGATGCTGCTTCTGGCCAAAATTTTGACACATCGCATCCTCACTCATATGAGGAATGATTCTGATGATGAAATTAGCAAATCGACATTTATGGGACACGTTGTCAGAGGTAAGCTAGCTATAAGACGAGTGTCAAGTAAGTGGAATAATATGAGAATATAGATTGTGTATTTTGCCGGCTTATGTTATCTCACAATCATATTGTACTCATATTTGACTTATTGACACATAAAGATGCTTCGTCTGAATTCTCTGAAATTTGTCAAAATAGACATCATAGTGATGTAGCAATTACATGAAAGTGCACCGAGTTCATGTATGAGTGAATCCATTTGGATTCAGGGACCAGAATGACATTTTGATTAGTTCGTTCATAAAATGTTTACTTGGCGGGTTGATATTGCACATTGTAATTTTGGAAGGGAGTGTTTGTTTTTATTGAGCATAACCGCCATAGTTCTTGTGTTAGTATTGATCGGTGGAAGTTGTGTTAATAAACCAAAAGAGTGACATTTTGAGCATGCAAATTCGTTGTCACTCATTAATGATGTGCCGACATAACTTTTCGGGCCAAGTGGGAGAATGTAAAATTATCATTTAGTAAAAGATAATTATATGTGGCCCTTAAGTTATTAATAATTATGTTGGTAAATAAATTATTGGTTTTATTATCTAATTAAGGGTATTATGGGAAAACCTATGATGGTTAGGGTTTTCACTCCGAATATTCCATATGCTTTAGGTCCCTAGTCTTGCTTATATATAGATCGCTTTGTGTACCATCGGTTGGTGATCATATAGAAAATAGGCATAGATCGAAGACCTAATAGCACCATATGACACCACCGTGCGTATGGAGTTCTTCTTTTACTGTTCTAGGGTTTGGATCCTAGCGCAAACCGAGACGGAGTCGAATAACAATGGATGTAGGAACGGTCCTGTTGATTTCTTCCGCTTCCGCTTATTCAGGTAATCTGAATATATCGTTTTCTATCAATATTACCTTCCGGCCTTTTCTGTTCAGAATTGGTGCTAACATATACTTTGCTCCTTCAAATGTCAATGACCTTTTTTTGACTGACATGTTATCCTTATTGCAGATTTGGTGTATTCCTTAATCTTGTTTTTTTTTTTTCCTGATGGATGTTTTTTGATTGGAAATTAGATCTCTTTTCTTATGTCCTCAGTTTGAATTAGTCAGCTTGCAGATCTTGTATAGACTGAAGGTTAAAATTGTTTAGGTATTGACCATGTTTGTTCAGTCTATACATACATAATGGTTTGATATCATTTATATTGGATGCATGCCTTGTTTTATTGTAAGTGATAATAAAACTTGATTCGGAACTGTTTTTAGCTTTTCCTCAAAAATCTACTGTAAGAAATATTTGTCCATGCTATTCTACAAATATGAATTTAGAGATTTTTTGGACCATATTTGGATGCCTTGTTTTATTGTAAGAAACTCATCCCTGCTTATTCACTGGACTCTCGAGAAAAAAAAATATAGGGGGAATGAGGGAGAAGGACATAAATATTTCATCAATTGAGTAAAAGGACAGTTTTTTGAAACTTTTGCATAAAAGACAAAACTATTTATTCATCATCAAAATTCACGTGTTAAAATTCACTATTTAAATTCATCAAAAATTCATTGTTTAAATTCACTAATTTTCAAAATTCATTGTCGAGATTCACCGATTTTCGGATTCATCATCAAAATTCATCGCGAAATTCACCGATTTCTGGATTCACTTTAGAGAGATTCACCGATTTTAGGATTCATTGTTTGTCTTCTCGCTATAAAAATTATGCATTGTCCTTCCGCCTATAAAAATATATAGTTGTCTCATTCTTAAAAATATTCCAGATTATGTGTCCTTATCCCTAATTTTCCAAAAATATATAACTTTTATAGTCAGATGACGAATGTATTTCTAGAACGTACACTACTTGTAGGTAATGAGTTGACTTATTGAAAAGAAAGAAAAAA
Source organism: Gentiana macrophylla (assembly GCA_026214975.1). Classification (NCBI taxonomy): domain Eukaryota; kingdom Viridiplantae; phylum Streptophyta; class Magnoliopsida; order Gentianales; family Gentianaceae; genus Gentiana; species Gentiana macrophylla. Next base: position 18,321,957 of record CM047808.1, on the reverse strand, counting down.
ACAAGGAAAGTATGATCAAATTTCTAATAAAAATATAGATTTTTGTCATAAAACAAAATTATCAAAAATCGGGATAGAAGAAACTGTAATTTAATAAGAATGAAACGTAATAATTATGAAGAATAAATGTGGAATAAAATAAATATGAAGAATAATTGTAAACACAAAGAACATTAACACGTGAAGAATGATTTCAAAGAATAATTGTGATTTTATCATTTATAATCATGAAAATGTTACTTTTGTCCTTCCAAAGCCATTTATTAATTTTTTTGTCCTTGTGACCCCTTCCTCCTAAAAAAATATACTTTTATACTCGGATGACAAATATATTTCTAGAACGTACACTACTTCCAGGTAATGAATTGACTTATTGAAAAGAAAAAAAAACAAGGAAAAGTCTTTGATAGACACACCAAAATAGCGTTCAAAAAAAAATAAAAAAAAATTTGTCACACGCAAATAATGGTGCGACAAAAAATTTGGTGTTATTAATGTGTGAATTATTTATGAGCTATGATAGACGTTGAGGTTTTTTTCTTCGCTGAAACGGAATTACCAAATATAGTGGATCTGTGGATGTATATTTACACGTATACGGTAAGACTCGAACCTTATAAAAACCCAGGACCTCAGCCCTATCATCTAGGTAGCACGGACACTCCATTTAGGCCGCGTGTCCCGTGTCGGACACGCACCGGACACGACACGCGAGACACACGCCGGACACACCATCGGCGCGCAGTGTCGGACCGAATTGTATTTTTCAAAAAATTCGACACGCGAGTCGGACACGCGAGTCGGAACTCGACACGCGAGTCGGACTCGAGACACACATGTTTAGTTTTGGAGACGGTATATTTTTTTTTTTTCCCGACTCTGTATACAATAATTTATTCTCGAATAAAAACTCTTATTTATTTTTTAAAATAAAAGCTTCTAAATCCCATGTCTTTATCTGTGTGTTTTATAATGATCCAAACCATACATATATCTCTTGTTTGGTTTTATCATTCACTTTATGAAATTCATTGAAATGTGTTATTATTTGTGGAAAGTGAAAACATTGATCATCTTCCTTTTTTTTAAGCCCGTATATTATAGGGTTAATTACTTAAAAGTATAGTTTTTTATACTTATTAGCTCCATAAGGACATAAAGGAATCTGTTGGACTTATAAGGACATAATATATCTACATGTACCAAAATACCCCTAATCTAATAAAATAAGCACTGTAAGATTACAACGACCAAATTGAAAAGCTGAAGCAGGAGATGAATGATGCCACTCACGGAGCAGATAATATACGAAACGACATTAATGCATTGGCACAATGATATGTCAATAGCTATCACGCCATTGTTGCCTCTACCTTCTCAAATTCGTCACCGAGGCTTGAGATTCCGACACACAACCGCGGCCGGAGTCGGAGCAAGATACAAGGATAGTGTTGGAAATCATCATCACATTTGCATTAGTTTATACAATTTATGCAACAATTGTGGATCCTAAGAAGGGTTCAATCGGTACCATTGCACCCATCGCTATCGGTTTTATTGTGAGAGCCAAAGATCTTAGCAAATGGACCGCTTTTCCGGTGGATCAATGAACCCGGCGCTTCTTTTGGACCGGCGGTGGCGGTAGGCGTGTATGCCGGCAGCTTGGATTTACCGATTGGACCGCTTATTGGTGGTGGTTTGGCCGGTGTGCATCAATTAATTGTACAACTCATAATTCAACCAAATCATGAAACGGAGATGAAAATTGAGGGTATAAAATGATTGTCGCTAACCTTTTGTTGTGTTCTTGATTTTTAGTGCACGATGATTGGATAGGGCTTTGATTTTGAAGGAAAATTAATAATCGTAACCCTATGAGTGTAAGATGATAAGGAATTAAATGATTTCAGTGGGATGAACGAAGTTGAAGTGAGTTCCATGGTGCAAATTTTTGTGTGTTTGTGTGTAAGTTGATAGCCAAAACTAATCCATTCATTCACTCATGTTGATGAAGATACACTTTAAATACACTTTAATCCATTCATTCCCCCTACCCCGGACTGTCCCTATATAAAGAGAACCAACATAAGATGTAAAACCAGACAGCAATAAAGCACAAGCAAAATAAAACACACAGGCAAATTTCGGTGATTATCTCTTAAATATCTCTTAAGAGTTTTTTTTACCGATCAAGCCCAAACATAACGCGAAAATCAGGCTCTTAATGGTTATTTTTTCATTCCATTCCGACTATTCCATTGAATTTTGGATGGAATGATTTTCATTCCGTTGGAATGAAATCATATTTCATTCCATTACCGTAATCCAAACACGCCATTAGAGTTTCTCCGTTGCCAAACAAGCCAAATTGATATAATTAACGAAGTGACATTGATGTCACTGCAGATGTCACTGCATACATTAGACAATTAATGAAGTGACATTGATGTCACTGCAGATGTCACTGCATACATTAGACAACTAATGAATTGATGTCACTGTAGATGTCACTGCATACATTAGACAATTAATGAAGTGACATTGATGTCACTACATAAATCGATACAATAAGACGTCACTGAATAAATCGATACAATAAGCCGTGTCTCTGCATTGTGGTGTCTCTGCATCACGGTGTCTCTGCAATGCGGTGTCACTTCATTGCGGTGTCTCTGCATCGGGGTGTCTCGCGACGGGGTGGTCATCGCATCGCGGTGTCTCGCATCGCGGTGTCTCTTCATCGCGTGTCTCTCGCAATGCGGTGTCACCGCATCGCGTGTGTCTCTGCATTGCGGTGTCATTTCATCGTGGTGTCTCAGATCGTCAAATGTTATAACATCGTGATGTCTCTGCATTGCGGTGTCACTTCATCGTGGTGTCTATGCAATGTGGTGTCACTTCATCACGGTTTCTCTGCATCGCGGTGTCTCTTATTCGCGATGTCTCTGCATCGTGGTGTATTTTTGAATTATTTATTTTTTATTTGCACCACATTAATAAGCTGAAAACACATTCCTTTTCCGACGTATCTAGCTTGAAGGCATGTGCATCGCCACGTTTCGTACCAACATTCATACGGTTTCCGGTCTTCAAAGACACTTCATCAAATGTATATCTGCTTGCCGATGTCATTTGCATAAATTGTCGATGTCACTGCATAAATTGTTGAAGTCACTGCATAAATTGTCGATGTCATCGCGATAAATTGTCGATGTCACCGCATAAATGCGGTGTCTCGATTGGGGTGTCTGTCTGCAGATCGGGGTGGTCATCTGATCGCGGTGTCACTTCATCGCGGTGTCTCGCATTACGGTGTCACTTATCGTGGTGTCACTTCATCACGGTGTCTTTGCAATGCGGTGTCACTTCATCGCGGTGTCTTTGCATCGCGGTGTCTGCATTGCGGTGTCATTTCATCGTGGTGTCTCTGCAATGCGGTTTCTCTGCATTGCGGTGTCTCTGCATCGTCAAATGTTATAACATCGCGATGTCTCTACATTGCGGTGTCACTTTATCACGGTGTCTCTTTTTCGCGGTGTCTCTTCGTGATGTCTCTGCATCGCCAAATGTTATAACATCGTGATGTCTCTGCATCGGGGGTGGTCACTACATCGCGGTGTCTTTGCATTTGGGTTGATCACTGCATCGTGGTGTCTCTGCATCGGAGGTGGTCACTGTATCGAGGTGATCAATGGATCTGACGTGGTCAATGCATCGTGGTGTCACTTCATTGAGGCGTCTCTGCATCACGGGTGGTCACTACGTCGCTGTATCACTTCATCGAGGTGTCTCTGCAATACGGTGTCTCTGCATCGCGGTGTCACTTCATTGCGGTGTTTCTGCATCACGGTGTCGCTTCATCGCCGTGTCTCTACATTACGGTGTCACTTCATCGCGGTGTCTCTGCATCGCGATGGTCATCGCATCGGGCGTCGCGGTGGTCAATGCATCAGGATGGTCATTGCATCGAGGTGGTCATTGAATCACGGTGGTCAATGTATCGCGATGGTCAATACATCGGTATAAAAAAAAAAATAATAAAAAAAAAAAACCTGAACGCCTGAGACAATGGTCAATACATCGGTTCAAAAAAAAAAAAAAAAAAAAAAAAGAAAGAAAAGAAAGAAAAGAAAAGAAAAAAGCTGAACGCCTGAGAAAGAGAAAAAAAAAAAAAAAAAAAGAAAAAACCTGAACGCATGAGAAGGGAAAAAAAAAAAATAATAAATAAAAAATAATTCTTGAACGCCTCCTCCCCTTTTTCTTTTATTTTTATTTTTTCTTCATTAAGGGTATTTGAGTCTATCTATCTAATTTGTGTCCTTATAAGTCTAACAGATTCCTTTTCGTCCTTATAAGTCCAATAAGTCCGTTTTGTGTACTTTTGGGTCTTTGGCCCTATATTATATAGCCGTAATTTGGGACGAACGAAGTACAATTTCATTTCTTGAATTAGCTAATGTCACATTGTAGGAGTATTTTGTGTATTTTGGGGTGACATGACATCTAACTCAAGAAAGCTAAGTATTTCATTTCTTGAATTAGCTAATGTCACATTAGATGAACCGGAGTTGGAATCCGTCTTTTGTCAGGATGTTGGAGATGATGTTGAACTATTCATCTATTGTAGTAGTATTTCATGTATTTTGTGTATTTTGGGTGAGATCTAACTCATGAATTAAGCGCTTTGGTTTTGAAAATTCTAACTATGATGTTTTGTATTTGAAGTTGTGGGATGAAAAGTCTTTACCATGGAGCCCATGATTATATTTTTGGTTATTATGCTTGGGTTAAATTTATCATTCTAGTGCTTATAGTATTTGATAATTACCTTTTAGTCCTTATATTTTTAATAATTGCATACCAGTCCTTATACTTTTTATTAATTACATTTTAGTCCTTATACTTTTAATATTTACATTTTGACCGCCCCGCACCAGTATCTTATATTTTTTAAAACTTCCGTATCCCGGTGTCCGTATCCGCGTATCCGTGTCCATGTGTCCGTGTCCGTGCAACCTAGCCTATCATTACTATAAAACAATATCTAACCAACTTATATAAAAAATTATACGCAGTTTCATCTGATATACTTTAAGAATAACTGATATGGTTGTGCCCTAGAGTAAATTTTTAGCCTATGGCGTCCCCCGATTACCCAGGAACTCCCTGAAATTAGATTTTTCTGAAACTAAGAATACTTTCAAATTAAAAAAGTAATAATAATAATAATAATAATAATAATAATAATAATAATAATAATAGTAGTACGTACATGTCGAACATGCTGAAAGTCATCCAAGGCCTTAGCCGAGAAAATATGGACGGAACAGATTTTCCTCAGCAACCGCCACCGGGGTCCATAGGGAGCAAATACCAGGTCCTGATAGTTATAAGCAATGTGTTTGGCCCCGGAGTTTGGTGGCCGGTTCAAGAAATTCACGTCGTGTTTCTTCAGGAACTGCTCCGCCACCGACGCAGACGACGCCACCACCGCGTCCTTAAGCCCGAACCTCAGGTGCATGAGCGGACCATAGGTTTTCGACATTTCCGCAAGGGTTTGGTGCGGTTTGGCGCCGAGATGTGGGAGGTTTCCGAGGATGGGCCATGGTCTCGGCCCTGGTGGGAGCGGAAAACGACGACCATGGCCTGTTTTACGGGAAGAGAGTTTGAGGAAGATGAAGATGACGAAAAGGCCGAATAAGGTGGTGTAAACAATAAAAGGGGAAAGGTTCATTTCCATGTTTTTGTTAAGTTCACAAGCTTTTTGCAGGGAAAGTTTAGTTGAGGAAAACTATATATATAGAAAAGAAGAAGAAAATGATAGTCGGTACCTACCCTAATTTTGTGGTTGGTGTTGGAGATATCCCATGAAATGGGGTTAAAATGATCAACTTTAGCGTGAATTTCAGATACGCTCCGGTGAGATTCACCCGGAGCTTATTACGTCTAAATATTCTACTCACGGAGTAGATAATGTTTGGCTTTGGAATCACTCGATTCGAATATCGGGTGAATGAAAAATTAATGCCTAAAGTTGGTTGAAAATGTGTTGGAGATAAGAGTTGAAGGGAGTACCTCAACTCAATATCCCACATTGGAAAGATGGGAGACTTGAGCTCCATATATAAGGGCTAGTGTATGCTCTTATAAATGTGCCCCAAGGGGCGAGACACTTTTGTGCAGGAGGGAGGACTTAGATATTTCCACACGCGCGTCCCGCCGCCGTCCGTCTGTCTCGGTTCGGGTGTTACTATTAATTTTTGGACAAAAGTTCGTTTGAATTTAACCAGAAATGAATTCTGATTAATGTGGAAATGAATTCTGATTAAAATAAGAAATTAATTTAATTTAATTATTTTCGCCAAATTACTTTTCTTGAGGGAAAATTCGAGCGATTAAATCATCCAACCAATCAGAATTCAGAAGACACGTCATCCGACCAATCAGAATTGTGGGAATAATTGGCCAATTTATTAATTAAATTTTCGGCCCTATTTTCTTTTCCAAAAGTTCGTTTGAATTTAACCAGAAATGAATTCTGATTAATGTGGAAATGAATTATGATTAAAATAAGAGATTAATTTAATTTAATTATTTTCGGCCAAATTGCTTTTCTTGAGGGAAAAGTCGAGCGATTAAATCATCTAACCAATCAGAATTCAGAAAACACGTCATCAGACCAATCAGAATTGTGGGAATAATTGGCCAATTTTTTAATTAAATTTTCGGCCCTATTTTTTTTTCCAAGGGGAAAAGTCTGATGATGTGTTCTGGCCAATCACATTCAAGCATTGGCTCCTCCTCTCCACTATATAAAGAACTCCAATGATGAAGGTTAGAGCATTCAGTTTTCTCTTGTGTCTTCCACTACTAAAAGGGTCGGGCATATAGTTAGTTTTTTGAGTCGAAGAGAAGTCGGAGCACGTTGTAAGTTCGCCGGAGCTTGGATTGTTGAAGTGCCTCTCAATCCAGGACGTAAGCCGTTGTATCTTGGGAGGCAGTTGTTACTACCATGGGCACCATACCGGAGCAATTTGTCTTAAGGAAAGAGTTTCATAACTCGCCTCGGTTTGTCTTTATTTACGCATTGTACTTTAATTTTCTCAATCGCTTATGTCGATCCATGACGTTAGTTGCATATTTTGTTAGATCTATATCATATTAAATTTGTGTTCTTTAGGTCTATCATATAGTTCATTAATTTGTTAGATCTGCACCATAATTGCTTTAATTTATTAGATCTAAATAATAAAATTAGATTTTATTACGAGCTAATTATTTTCTGCATTTAATTATTCGTAATTACATCCGTGAATTACGGATCTGTTCAAATAAATCCTCTACACACGACACACCTAACACCAACAGTTGGTACAGTAAACTATCGATAAATGAATATTAATATTCTCATTAAGATAATAATTTCTTCCGGTCCCGACTTGGGCATGTGTACTAAAGTAATAATTTCGCTAAATGCATTAAGTAATAAAAAGAAATTGAATACAGTAAAGCCTAATAAAAATATAAAATAATAAATGAATAAATCCAGTTAGAAATTTATATATTAAACTTACATATTTTCAAATGGTTCACATTTCACTTCATATTTTCTGAAAATATGTATCTAGAGTAACTTTCTCTAGCTCAGGATACTTTGCAGATTTGTGACTTTTGACATTACTATTTTTCATATCATTTGACAAATTGTTTGCTGACCTTTTGATGAGACCGTGTTTTATGAGATTTTCCTTGCTTATTTTATATCTATTATGTCGGGAGATGCTCTGTTTTGGGTATGTTTTGGTTGATTTTCAGGTTTTAGGAGCTCGGAAGAGATGTTGGAAGATTTTGGACTTATAGGATATATTTTGGAAGTTTTGTGGGAGATTGGAGAAAGCGCGCTTTTAATGAATTCGAGTTTCGCCGCCATGTTTGTCTCGAATCGACTTCGTGAAAAAAAGACAAAGTCTATTAAAGCCAATCGTGCATTTTCGATTTTTAGTCACATAAAGTTTTTATTATTAGAAGGACCATTATTATTATTATTATTAAATAGGAATTTTAAGGAATAATAATTGGGCTTGAGCCCACTTAGGTTTCTACCATTATTTCTTTAGCTAATACGTGAATTACCTGGGAGAGCAGCAGATTATGAGAATAGAATATTAGACATATATTAGTTTTGCTTTGAACAGAGAAAGGAGGATCTGCGCATACCTGTCGCCGGCAACTTTCTTTCATTTAAATAAGGTTTTGCTTTATTTATTTTTTATCTTATGTATAGCTAGCTTTTATTTTTTAGTTGATTGATTGTTAATCTCTCGATTCCATATGGTTGTGAGATCTAAACGTTTTTCTCCTCGTTTGATTGTTAATATTTGTCTGTTTTTTGATTTCATTGATATAGGATTAAAATTATTCGTTTAATTGTTGGCGCGCGATAATTAATCGATTGTTTTGATCTACTACCAAAATCTATCTTAGGCGGTTGCCATAAAAGATTAGATTTTTAGTAGTAAACAACAAATTGCCTGCCGGTTCGTAGCCCGTAGGAGTCCCTGTTGTGAAAATAAATAATACTACGGTTAAAATTAAGCCGGTCGGATTAATACCTAGTAATTGGGTCTCTCTAATCTTTAAGGCTGTTATGTCACCAAACTCCGGGCGGTCGTTGCGGGGTGTGCCATAATTAGGGTGTGATTAGTGGCGGTTGTCCTAATTAACGAATTAGGAAGAGATTTGTTGATTCACGGTTGTGGTCAACTATAACCAATTTATTAATGATTTAACGAGTCATCATTGAATCAATGATCAATTGTAGGAATTGAGGGGGAAACAATTAATTGGCTGGAACTTTTCTTCCTTTATTTTTCTTTTCTACGTAGGAAATTAGATAAAAACAAAAATATATTTTATTTTATAAATTTTAGAAGAAATAAGTCCACCGTTCCCTATAGGTTCGACCCCTACTTCTACTATACTAGCTATAGAGGTTGTAGGTGACTTATCTTTGGTGGTTTGACGACCCACCACCTTTTGAGAGTGTTTGATATTGTTGCATTGACTAATGGAAACATCAACTTTTGTTGAACCCATCCTTGCAAATCTTTTTGACTAAAAGAAGGATTTTCCTTCTTATGCTGACATAATACTCTCCTTTGCTCATCTGTTAGAGTTGTTTTCTTAACTCCTTTCAAATGATGAGAAGCCATTGGGAAAACAAGATACGTACAATATGTGGTTGTAAATTATGTTCTACTGTGTACTTATTTATAAAGAATTGAAACATTTTCATTTTTTATTTCGATAATAATCTAAGAGCACAAATTCTTATAATCTTTCTAGCTTCCCAAGCATTTCAATTAATATTTGTCTCTTCATTTTACATACTACTGTAGATGCATAATATTAATTATTTCTTTATAAAGTAATAAATGTTAATTTATCGATAAATGAATAAATTATTCATTTATCGATAAACAAATAAACTCGTTAAAGTAATAATTTTGGTCGGTCCCAAATGTATGCATTTATCGAGAGTTTACTGTAAGTGGAAAGAGGCCAATCTATTTGAAGTTTAAATCATGTCAAAAGAAAAGGGAAAAAAGTAATGATATCGTGTATATACTTGATTTGTGTCACAAATGAGTGACATAACAGTGATCTGCACTATTGATCCTAATGTGTCTAAATCGATCATGAGTAAATCTAACATTATCAACCATGCATACACCGTTGTGTCACTCGTTGTGGCACAATCATTGTGGCCGTATAATTACTTTAAAAAATGTTATGACAGGACCGTCAGGGATAAAAACGGATTGCAATAATCAAGAATAAACAAGAAAGAATAAATCACATAAGAACAATAACACAGGATTTAACGTGGTTTCCGGCAATATGCCGACTAGTCCACGGGCAGAAACGAGGAGATTATATTATCACTGGAGATTTTACAGACTCTGCAATTGCATACGCAATTGCTGCTGCTATTGATGTTAATCGCAAAATATTCTAGGTTACAACAGACTTGTATTTACAGTCACCAAACCCTAAACCTAGCCGCCATAACTAGATACTGGTAGACTGACTAAAATACCCCAGATGTGAACTCTGCAGAATTCACCAGACGTAACCTGCTGATATTTACTCTGCTGACATTGCCCTGCTGGCATACCCTGTTGACATTGCCTGTTTGGTATACCCTTTGATATATATACTCTGACATTACTCGGTGACTTGCCTCTTGAGAGGTCAAGTCACTATTTCTAAAAAAAAAAAAAAAAAAAAAAATCATGTCCATAGTAAATGTAAAGTCATCCTCTATGTTATGATTTATGTATATATAGCAATTGTTTGTATAATATAATCAAATGATTACGGCATGAACGTCCTCGTGTAATGAGATGAGGCAGAAGGTGAAAATTTTGTTTTAGGACAAATAATTAATACATTTTTTTTTTGTTATAGTGTAACAATTATTTTTAGGGTATAACTAGGTAAAGGTGTGAAAAAAAAGAGAGTATATAATTTGGTTAATTTTTTTTATACTGAATGTGTGTATTATTTCACGTCTTATTAATTTTTTTAGCCTACGTACAAACTAAAAATGCACCAAAAATACACTACGCAAATATACAAACGAGGCCTAAAATATATGGATTTTGATGTAGCGATAAGCCCTATATATTGCAAGACACTACCTCTGTCTTAAAATAGAAGTTCATTTGGAGTTTTCACATTATTTAAAAAAATAGTTAAGTTGGTCATTAATTTTAATAATTTGACTGTCATTAATAGAATAATTGTAAAATAGAGAAAAGTCAATGAATATATAATAAATGGAGTAAAAAGAAGAAATATGCAATAATTAAACGATTCATCGGTATTCTAAATGTGATCAAAGTGCTAATTGCAGCGAACAAAACAAGAAATTAATGAAGAAGAACTAAGAACTTGAGATTTCTATTATTGAATAAAGAAGAAGTACATTGGGTGTTTCATACTTGTGAATACTAAGAACTTGAGTTTTCTACTAATGTCTTATATAATGACATATGGCAGGGAGTTACACGTGGCATGACCTAAAAAACTTTTTTCAATGCAGGTCAGTAAATATTTTACTGTGATAAATAATTTTTTCACACTTTATTCCAAAATATTTTCTATAGATAAAATGTATAGTATTTTTATTTTTAACGGTATCCATGGACTCCCTTTACTATAGCGTAGATCCGCCCCTACAAGTTAACGTAACTAACATAACAAACTTCTAACTAACTAGCCTTCATAGTGTTCGTAACAATGCCTAGTAGAAGTAATTGCATCTTGTTATTTGATGCTTCAACAAAATGGAGATTTGTATTATGAAACAAAACTAAAACACCATTTAATTCCAAAATCTTGTCATTCCTGTATATAGATTGCACCTAAGAAACATGTAACACATTAACTTTTTTGACTTTGTGTGCAAGATGACTAATTAGAAAAGCCAGATTTCCTTATAATAACATGCATCAATACATATTTAAACATTTAAATACATCTCTCCTTACTTTGGATTTTGTATTTTCCAATTAATCTCTCTACAGAATTAAAGCTATCGTCCTTTATTGTTCTTTAATTTTAGGGGAAAGGGGTCAGAAAAAAAAAAAAAAAATCATAAATGGAAATAGAATGCCGTTACTACATTTTATGTGATTAAAAAGGACAAATTCATAATGGACCGAAAGACCCATAATTTTTTTTACACATTAAACACGTAGTAACGCTAGGTAAAATGTAGTAACAACCAAAAAACTAGTAACAGCTCATAAAATGTAGTAACATCCAATGAAAGTAGTAACAACCAATAAACAAGTAGTAATAGCCAAAAACAAGTAATGTAATGTACCAAAAAATATAAGAATGTACCAATAAACAAGTAAGTGTGAATTATAAATATATAAAGTTACATCAAAAAATGTAGTAACGTTAAAAAATTAGTAGTAACAACCTTAATATACATGTAGTAAAACCAAAAAATATAGCAACAATGATACGTTCCTCCTTGCATTCTTGAGATGTTACTGGTCGGATGCCATGTTTATGGTGATAATTGATGCCGAAGGTGAATAATTAAGCAAAATACCATAGATCTGATGCCGGAATATGCCGGAAAGACGTCGCTGCCGGAAAAATACCACAGATTTTGTTGGCTGCGTCTCTTCCCAGTTCCAGGCGAATCATTAGCGGCAGCCTTCTAGTTCCTTCCCGCAGGCGAAAGACGTAGCCGCAGCGGCGTCGATAATCAGCAGCAGCGGCATCGATATCAGCAGCGGAGGTGTTGATTTTCCGGCATCGGATGCCATGTTTTCCGGCAGCGTCGTCTCCCTATGCGGGCTGGAAATGGGAGACCGATGTTTAGGGCTGATGCCGGCTGATGTTCAGCGACGTCTCCCTACGCCGGCTGTTGCTTTTGAACGCTGATGTTTTTTTTTTTTGAATGAGGGTTTTTATTTTATAGATAGATGGAAACAGGGTGTTTTTAGAAATTTACATAGGTTTTGTCCTGATTAATTATCAGTATCTTGCATCATGGTTTATTTATTAATCTGTCCTACAATATGGGTAAATGTGAAATATGTATGCGTGGTTATTGGTTAAGTACTTATTGACACATAATTAAACTGACTTAGGTACCAAGGATATGTTTCGTTGGCTAAATGAAGATATATTGGGCAACTCAGTGTAGTGCGAATTAAGGTGAGCTTTTTAAGGGTGTTTAGAAACGTTGTGTAAGAATAGAAAATGAGGTTTGTGAGCCATGAGGTAAGTTGAACACGGAGTTAATTTGTACCTCGAATATGAAGGAATGGTTAGTGGCTCTACGCCCTACAACACATAGTGGGTAAGCTTGACTAGTGCGTGCCTAAGCGTGGATATATATAGACAACGTGTGTAATATCCCGGTTTTCGAAAAAGGGCATTCTTGTCTTTTATTAAAAATCGGAATATTATATTTAAATTTTATAAAATTTAAGAAAAAGAAAAGAGGGACATTAATGGTAAAAAAAAAGGGGGGGATTAAAGGGTTTTTATGGGAGTTAACCTCCCATAATCATCACACAAAAAAAGGGAAACGGTTCATCAGAGTAAAGGGGCGCAAGTTTGGAAGAAAAGAGGGTGAAGAGACTCTCTCTAATCGAGGCTAATCTGTCGCTCGGTTGTGCAGACGTCTCAAGGAGAAAAGTTTCTACGTGACGCGAGGATCGTGTGGATACAATTTTCTTTGGGAGAAGGTTAGTTTTTATCAAGTTATGGATTACGTGTTTCGAGCAAGCTTTTGTGTTCTAAATCCTCCTTTTCGTAGTTTTCAACGTTTAGAATGCTTGATGGGTTGTTAATCGATAGATGAATCATGTTTGTGAAGGTGGAATATAGAGCTAGGTCTTGATCGAGGTTGGATCGTTGTGTTGCTCGCTTTTATAAGGTAACGGGGTTTTCATATTGAATGATTGATGTTTTATAATGTTTTGATAGTAAATTAATGGTGTTCAACCGTGTTTGATCAATGTTATTGTTGGTGTTTCTGTTTCTTTTTCTTAAATGCGGTGGTTCTGTTTCTGGTTTAGTTTGATGATGATATAGGTTTTGTTTTATTTTTTTTATAGTATATATTCATATATTCTTTTCCCTTCGTTGATTAGCAAGATTTGAAAGAAATAGAAAGGGAGCAATTCCTCATCCCTTGCTGTCGAATTCGCATGTGGGGATAAAATAAAGTAAAAATAGTAACATATACATATATATATTTAGTGTATATGTAGTTCCCTGCTACTGTTCCATTTACTTTCTTGTCTTTATTAAGTGGGGGAGAAACGCTGGGATTCTTCCCATGTGTATCGACATGTTTTAAAAAAAAAGGGGGTTTGTACGGTATGATATATGTATATTTTGTTGTAGCAGGTTGAAGTCGTTTAGATGTATGAAAATATATATATATATATATATATATATATATATATATATATATATATAATAGCTAAGTGTTTAATTAATTTGTTTGTAGTGTGGCGGTATACTAGAGTAAGGTTTGGGGTCTTTCTATTATGATCTAAACAACCTTAATAAATATTCATGAACATTACAAAGCCATGAATAGGTTTCTGATGCGTTTAGTTCTGCACCAAGTGGATTTCTTATGGATGAAACTTGGGACCGTCGGAAACTTAGGATTGGCCTTGTGCTTTGATGAACTAGGGATCATCATTGTCTGTGTAATTGCTAGATTGAGTCTAGAAGTCTAAGAAGAGGGAGTAGGGAGCTTTTGTATTGAATGAAACTAGGTGGCTAGTTAATCGCTTAATAAACGTAATTGACTAGATAAAAGATTAAGCATCATGAGAGCTTGAATAGGCACAGTACAACATCGGCAATGTGTTGGTTGGCCGATAAAGTGGTAATGGTCACTTTGCCGGATTCTAGACAAAGCCGCTTAAAGTAGTGATCATACCGCCGGACAACCTCACGAACGAAATAGTCATTCACCGGACGACTTCTAGTGCTAGCCGCTTAAAGTGATTGATTGTCTCGGGACCGCTTCGAGATTTATCTCTACTGGGTTGCAACTTTTGTCTTAGTGCATATCTCACTAAGTGTAGTGCCCTCGCAAACATGTTTGTAACATAGATAAGCTAAGCTTAGTAACCCTAGGGACCTCATATTATACCATGAATATAATGTGATAGTTAGATGTAAGATCATGTTCTTTTGGCCTAATAACAAGTTGTTGTTTGATTAGTTTCCGTTATAAAACGCATGATTTCAATAGCTTTACTGCGTTACTAGAAATGCGTATGTACTTACCCGTTATATGTTTTGGGATGAGAAGATGAACAGGTTTTTGATGAAGATGAGTATGACGAAGATGTTTGAAGCTTTTGGATACGAAGTTAACTTTTATTGAAGTTTTGAAGACTTTTATTTATTTCAAGTTTTATTATAACCTATGTTGTTATTTCATATTTTAACTAGTTTTTGTTTGGCGGTGTCTAGTGGCCTTTGTTGTAAGACGCTTCGCTTTTCCGCTTCGGTTTTGTTGCGACATTGAATCATCTTTTGTTGATCCTTAGAATTTAATTCCCCGAGTCGCTTCGCTTCCGCATTGTGTATGATATATGACGTAAGGCTTATGTATAATGTTAGATTATATTTAATATTATACATGCCGGGCGTTCTTTTCCGGATAAGGACTCGGTGTCCGGGAACGGGGCGTCACAGTTGGTATCAGAGACAATGTTTCTTTGCTGCTTAGGACTTGACTTTCTTGAGATAAGAGTTTAGAGCCCTTAGTAATCCGTGAGTCCTTTCTCTTCTTCTACAGGATGGTGACTACACGCAGAGGTTCAAGTGCCAATGGTAATGGTGAAGGAAGTTCAAGGAATCCGTCTGCAGGAAGGGGCAGAGGTAGAGGCAGAGGCAGAGGACCTACAGTTAGTCAGCCAGAGGTTTCAGGGGTGAATGCTAATACTACGGGTCCGGAGTCGCTACAGTGGGACGTGTTCAACAAACAGATCGCCCGGTTTGAGCAGCAATCACGCTGACTATGATACACCGTTGTATGTGATGAAGGGTTGGGAGATACCCCGATTCATGTGACTCCAAATACATTACGGTATATCCTCCTCCATCGAGAGCACAACAACACACAACCGATCTATAGCCGTCCCACCTCGCACGCCTTTTATCCGCCACCGGTTTATGACTACACACCACAGCCTACAGTTCTTCCTCCACCGCCGAAAGGGAGCTAATACTTTTGTGGCACTGTGTTATGCTTACCAGCGATGATCACCCACAACAAAGATTTCAAACCACAACAATAGCTTTCATCGGTGTGGGCCGGTCACTCAGATTTCCACCTCAAAGAAGCATATCCACCACCCCATATCAACAACCTCACCAAAGAAGAGATACCCTATGGATACCCTCCAGTGTACCTCAAGCTTTGCCGCTTAGACCAAAGAGTGGAGCAAGCACCACCAAAGGTGGATTGGTACACCGGGACCGAGAAGGAACAGGTGAAGGATGCGTGTTCTCGAGATCTAAACGAATTAGATCTATGCGCAAATGGATGGATCACGATTCATATACCACAATACATAATTAAAAGGACTTAAACTACTACAAGGGGTTAAGACCATGTTACCAATAGTAGGAAGAGAAGCCAAGATCTTCCGATGTGTTCTCCAAACGGCGGTTGGTGGACACCCTTCTTGATACACGAACCTCTTTGATATGCAACACCAAGTTTTTCTTCCTCTAAAACCCTAGATGAGAAAACAATTTTTCTCTCTTTTCAATGATGGTGGTCGAAATTTTCACTTGCCCATATCCTTGGAATAACTCTCCTTTTATAGAGAGTAAATCCTTGGTCTCCAAGTATTAATTAATTATATAAATAATTAATTAAACAAAATAAAAGATATTTTCCTTAATGACTAATTGTGACATGTATTGACCAATAGAAATCAAATAACAAGTCATCCAACCAATCACATAACAAGAATATCTTTTATTTTCCATAACACAAGAAAATCAATTCTTGTGCTAAAAGAGAACCAAAATGGCGCCACCTCCTAGGGTTTTAGCCCACATAAAATGTCTTTTATGTGTATTATATTATTTAGCCCAACTAAATAATATCCATGCATATCAATTAATTAGCCCACCAATTAATTATCAATGAGGCCCAAATAACAAGATTATTAGTCCGAATTACGAAGCCACATCGGGGACCATGGACCTATAGCCATGAACTCCAATAATTAATTATTCATCGAATGTAATAAGTACATTCATTATTAATTCGGGATTACGCCACCATAAACCCGAAATCGAACTCTACCGATTATAGATATATACTTATACTCAACCCATGAGTGAATAAGCGTCCATTGATATAATCACTACATACGGATTAACCCTCCATAGATCGTCCCATTCTGAGTGGGAAGTCTACGTGAACCCGACTTCGAATATCTTATCCTTATTTACCATCAACCCCTCGATGATCAATTAGTACACATATCCGACTAGTAGCTAATTAGTCAAATGTGAACTCCCGGATCGATCACTTTCTTAGGGCTAACAAATAAGGGGATCGTCTCTCTACTTCCCGCAGAAAGGAATGGATTCCATGTCTGTGAAAATCGAACTACTCACTCATCCTGAGATAGTGCCAATGAGAAGTGGCTTGGAACACATATTAAAGTGAACCGTAACTAACACATCAAACACTACCCGGGACAAGCAAAGATCATGTGATCACCTCAGATTAAGGTTGATCCATATATGATCATCTAATGATTTAATAAGATTCCTCGATTACGGAATTATACCAAGAAATACAGATTAAATCGGTCCAAATCCTATATGATTGCCATCATATATAAATGCCCCACGTAGTACCCTCTACCGACAGTCGGATAAGACTATCACACCCTAAGGTGTTCAGGCGCATTATTGGTGTTTTAATCAAGAGACCCTAAACTCGATTAAGTTCACCACGGACTAACAGCTTTAAGTATATCACCACTAACTCAATCCTCACGTGCATGCCATGCAATTTGAGTTAAGCGTTACATACTGATATACTTAGGGTTTGCAGCAGTGTATTACTTACAAGCACAAAGCAAGTAATAAGGTGAGATAAATTCTGTCATCCATTAAAAACAATTACACAAATTGTCTTCGGGCACTACACCTAACAATCTCCCACTTGCACGAAATGACAAGCAACGATTGTTTTTAGAGCACACCCTTTCTCATCTTATTCACAACACTCTCCCACTTGCTCTAAAAGGATGAGACATATCCATCAATGCCGCACTTCCAAGCACTCGACTTGGTACACTCGATTATCTTGGTTGTCGACTCGAGACGATCTTTAGGATTGAAACGTTGTCGGTCCTTCCAATCAGGCGGTACTCTCTCTCAATATGCTTTTGACTTCTAGTGACTGAGAAAATCCTTCTAAGCTATCTCTTCACTGTTTTCATAATGAAGTGATATCGGCTCACTAGACCTGGAATTACTCCCAGATCAGAAAGGAAATTCCTAAGCCATATCGCCACTCTAGCTGCTCCGAAAGCTGCTACGTATCCGATTAACTAAAATCGAATTGGCGGTTCTGGATTTCTCCAGACTATAGCTTCATCACAATGAGTAAACACTGAGCCCGAGATCAACTTAATGATCATCCTTAATCTGACTACAAGTCAGAATCAGTGTGGTCAACCATATTGAAGTTTGCACCTAAATATACAAGCATGGCATTCCTCGTTCTCTAACGATACTTGAGGACATACTAAACCGCTACTTATTGCTTGAATCCAAGATTCAACTGCAATTGACTTATGTTAACCTGACTTGCCATTATCCAAGAGAGACTCTATCCCATTTTCTCTTTATCCGAAGATTTAGAGAATCATTCCTGAGAGGTAGGGTAGGTCTACTCTCGATGAATGCTGCAACCGTGTATGCATAATCATCTTATACAATAAGATAGGTGGGATAGCCAATGACTCATTCTCGTGAATTTGACCGAATCAATTCTTAGAATATAGTCCAATTCTCTCATCCAGAGAATCTTGGCGTATCAGTTTCCGACTTCAGATAGCACACACATGTTGTTTCCAACCGTTTCAGTGTTATCATTCATGAACACCAATACTACTACTTTGCCACTATTGATATCCAGTCTACGAAAAAACTTATCAATATTTTGGTCAAGTCCACATATTTTAAAACATGTGACTTTTAAATGACCGAGAGGTTCTCTTAAATCCACAAAGGATATAAGCCATGGCAGGCTTCCTACCAATGGTTCTTTCTGAATAAATAAGATATCGTTAGTCTCGCAAAAAAGGTATTAGGGAATCACCCCTATCTTCTGCTTTGTAACGAATCCGTTATTCATTCTCGCTAAACCCATTCGTTTCAAATGAATTCGATTCCGTTGTTCGGCAAGAAAGTCTCGTGGAATCACCCCTATTTTACGCTTTCTACGAAATCTAGCAAGATCGAGTGGTGAGAGAGTTCAAGGTCCGGTTAACTCTACTTGTCAAGGAATCACCCCTATACCACTCAACTTTGCGCTGAAAGTTTAAACTTTCCTATTCATTCGACTCTTTTCCGTGTAGATCCAATTGCTCCCACTGGGCCTGAGACACTCAGGTGGTTCTACAAGAGGTCGAATGTAACTCGAGTACCAAAACTCCATTCACAGGGTTAAGGTTTTCAAACCAACCTCTATAATCAGAATCCTATACAGCCCACTAAGAGCCATAGGTTATCAATCACCCCAGCAGACTATAAAGTCAACAAAATCACAATGGGTCAACGGTTAAACCATACTCCCACTGCGTCTCGGGTGGATTGACATTCTGATCTAGTAGTATTTATCGTTGTAATCACCAACAACTAATGTTGGCCGTGGTCGGATTAAATCGATAGTAACTACCTTTGGGTAACCGTACTCCAAGGTTTAAGGTTGTTACTTATAGATTCTATCGTAAGGCTTGTGATAGCTTCAACCGTCACTTTCGATCTCAAGAATCTTATAATCAACCTTCACTCGTCTCGTTAAGATATTTCACGAACAAATACAATCAACGTATGCAAAAATCTCCATCCTACCTTCAAGCATTAAATGCTAAATGCCTACATTTATGGAAGTGGTGTGAACCGAATTCACTCATTATCCATAAATTCACTGGCATCTTCTAGGTAGACTTCTCGGTTTACATAATAATGTTAACCGTTATTTTGCAACCAATTATCTTAATCTAGTTTAACAGTGTATTGTAGCACATTAATAACTATATCAGGCAAGTCTATGGTTTCTTCCTCAGTGAGAAACATTCTACTAGGAGGCAGGCCGGGCATCGGTCCCAAGACTATGCGATAGCCTATTTCTGAGCATGGAATACTCTATTCTCTGCTAAAATCAGAGACTCCTCCTCGTATTCTTTTGATAAACTAAATCACGTTTCGAGTAGTTATCAGACAAAATGTCACCACTCAAAAACTCCCACTAGCTTGTATCTCTCACTAGACCTCGAAGGTCATGGTGAACAAGCTATGTTACCCCTTCAAATCTATTACCCTTTTCCCGATTGAAAAGAAACTTAGTCATTTTTCCTTTGAGATAGTGTTCCTAGACTGGGAGATAGGAATCACCCTTAGCCAGTCGTCAGGTCTTATCTCTAGGATATATGCACTAATTAATAGATATTGAAAGGTCGCTTATCTTAATACGGAAACCTTTTACCTTTAATAGTTTTAGATGTGTTATACTTATTCAGCTTTTCTTAGTGGTTCTGACTTTATCAAACAAAAGTCCGAGTCTTGGATTCGTACTACAAATGTCATATTCACTTTCTATGAGGCAACAATATATCGAGTTGAAAGTGAATCCATTTGTTTCAACGAATCTGTAAACAGAAAAATAAATTTTTCTGTGATATTCAAGGATAGAATCCGAAATTCATTTCCTTATATCACTCCCACTATTCTAGCTGAAATTACTGCCCGTTGTTACTCTATTAATCGTTAATGCACAACTTCCTTGTTCTTCCAAAGAACTAAGCTTTGAGTCAAGTTACTCGGTTATGAAAGTCGCTAAGATTCATTGGTTAGTGATCCAAATCACTTTCCTTATCCTATACTTTCTTTAATGTTTCGGTTTAGCCTCAAAACATTAGTTAAGATGATTAACACTTATAGACATTCTTTCCCATTCTTAACTTTCCTTAAAAGGAAATAGTCTTGAACTAGCGAGTTCGTTTGAGTAGACACTACTCGTGAACGTGGGATGTCTAATGAAAGTGTTACCCGAAGGGGACTGATTTTCTAATAAATTAGAAAAACATAATATAAAAGCTCCCACTAGTTTATCGGTTCCAAATACCGCCTAACTAATGACACTTTTTAATTTATGATTCTCCAATTTTTCTATCGAAAATTTCTCGTGTAGACACTACACAATTCACTAGAAGAATTTTATCGTCCCAATCATCTTTCAAACTAACTACGGTTGTCTCTCGCTCGCACGAGTGTACAAAGAGTGACATGTCTGCTTACGCCACTTAAGTTTTGAAGGCTTCAAGAGAAATATCTCTTCCAAAAAAATTAATCGCATGTGAGATTAATAAATACAACGCTCTAGTTACGTACCACTTTTTAACGAAGTCATTACTAGTCAATTTTACACTAGCGCCTAGCACCTGTAGAGAGATATATATGACGCTTGTAAATAAAATTGACGTAAAAATAAATCCAAATCATACACTACTAAAATTTTAGGAACATAAACTAAGTACTTATAGTCTATCCTACCGCTTCAAGGATTTAATCTAATGCCTCATTGCCGCCTTAGGGTAGGTCAAAGAGGTTTCGATTAATATTGAAGATCGATTGAGAATCGAACATCTCATTTGTGATCGTCAATCACCTTTCCTTTTTTCAGCCAAGGTACTACCAAAAATACCCTTTATGAGTGTGACCTCATCGTCTCGAGATTTTTAGGTAGACCCCGAGTGTGCCGCCTTAGGGTCGGTCGGTGACCCGACGAGTACCCAAAATCCTATCCTTTCGGAGACCAAGCCTTGAATTTTGATAGCGGTGAAGGCCTTCCTAGGAGGCCGGTCCCAGCCGCACGAGGCGTCACCATTCTCTCACGTTGCTTGTGTCAACAAGAGAGGCCGTGGGGTCGGCCGTCGCCTCTCCGCTCCCACTCAATATTTTGAAAAAGTGGTGGGTTTATCGATCACGTTTTTGGACTTGATGTTACATTAAGGAACAATAAATCATAGGCCCGAATGTTGTCGGTTATGTGGGCTAGCCCACCCGACCTATTCGTTAGAACATATGTGGCCGCCGGACGGGTCAAGGCTAGGAGAGGTCCGTTGAGCCTTAGTGGCTCTTCGGATGGCTCAAGATTGCTGCACCCGTGCAAACGCCACACGTGTGGAGGTGAAGTCGATTGAGCCGTAGCTACCGTTGACCACCCAACCGTGGTTAAACCACTTTCGACCTGTTTGCCCGTGATTATCCAATCCTTAAACATCAAACTTTCACGTAGACACTACGGAACAAAAACGTAATCTCGTCTTAGGTAAGGTGGAATTCACCGAGAATCCAACACCTTAACCACGAGGTTTCGGGATTTTACTCCTTATGTTTTCGCAGAGTGGGATTCACCGAGAATCCATCACCCAACCTCGACGATTGAAAAAACCCGTGTTCCTCGATTTTTACCCTAATTAGTTTCTAATTAATATCAAACAATTAATTAAAACTAATCGTGTGTTTTATACATGCCTAACTAATTCCTCGAATTAATTTCTACATGTATGCATATGGAGTGGAATTCATGATATGATGCATGTCATGGCAATTTTCCGGTTCTACTCATACAATCTACACATGTATACTAGTGCGGAAAATAAACACCGAGATGGACCGTTGGCACCCCCGTAACTAATCTATTCGAAAATAAATTAAAACCTAATCTGCAGCTGTTAGGAATCTTCGACGATCGGCATATCAAACGAACTTGGATCGGGACGAAACTTTCCAGATCTGATCTTCATTCTTCGGACTTCAAGATGGACGGCCGGATCGGAGTTTTGACTTGTCAATCTTCCTCGATGAGCCGCCCAACTTTCTGCTTTAAACAGACTTTACAAAGCAAATAAGCATCATATACTTCCCGAGGCCGATCAGGGATCAAGATGAATCCCGATCGTCCTGAAACTTTTATTTCACGTCCTAAACTCCATGATATGCGATCTGACCGGTCGGATTTTAATTTGAACGGTCCAATTGTTCCCGAAAAATCGAAGAAGTCACGCTTAGGGTTTCGTGAATCCTGCGTTTTTCACATACGCAGCCACTTCGCTAAAACGAACGGATACCCAAACGGACTCGATCGACACCAAGGATACCACATGAAGGATGCAGGTTCTCAGATCTAAACGAATTAGATCTATGCGCAGCGGATGGATCACGATTCATATACCACAATACATAATTAAAGGACTTAAACTACTACAAGGGGGTTAAGACCATGTTACCAATAGTAGGAAGAGAAGCCAAGATCTTCCGATGTGTTCTCCAAACGGCGGTTGGTGGACACCCTTCTTGATACACGAACCTCTTTGATATGCAACACCAAGTTTTTCTTCCTCTAAAAACCCTAGATGAGAAAACAATTTTTTCTCTCTTTTCAATGATGGTGGTCGAAATTTTCACTTGCCCATATCCTTGGAATAACTCTCCTTTTATAGGAGAGTAAATCCTTGGTCTCCAAGTATTAATTAATTATATAAATAATTAATTAAACAAAATAAAAAGATATTTTCCTTAATGACTAATTGTGACATGTATTGACCAATAGGAAATCAAATAACAAGTCATCCAACCAATCACATAACAAGAATATCTTTTATTTTCCATAACACAAGAAAATCAATTCTTGTGCTAAAAGAGAACCAAAATGGCGCCACCTCCCTAGGGTTTTAGCCCACATAAAATGTCTTTTATGTGTATTATATTATTTAGCCCAACTAAATAATATCCATGCATATCAATTAATTAGCCCACCAATTAATTATCACCGAGGCCCAAATAACAAGATTATTAGTCCGAATTACGTAAGCCACATCGGGGACCATGGACCTATAGCCAAACTCCAATAATTAATTATTCATCGAATGTAATAAGTACATTCATTATTAATTCTCGATTACGCCACCATAAACCCGAAATCGAACTCTACCGATTATAGATATATACTTATACTCAACCCATGAGTGAATAAGCGTCCATTGATATAATCACTACATACGGATTAACCCTCCATAGATCGTCCATTCTCGAGTGGGAAGTCTACGTGAACCCGACTTCAGAATATCTTATCCTTATTTACCATCAACCCCGATGATCAATTAGTACACATATCCGACTAGTAGCTAATTAGTCAAATGTGAACTCCCGGATCGATCACTTTCTTAGGGCTAACAAATAAGGGGATCGTCTCTACTTCCCCGCAGGAAGGAATGGATTCCATGTCCGTGAAAATCGAACTACTCACTCATCCTGAGATAGTGCCAATGAGAAGTGGCTTGGAACACATATTAAAGTGAACCGTAACTAACACATCAAACACTACCCCGGGACAAGCAAAGATCATGTGATCACCTCAGATTAAGGTTGATCCATATATGATCATCTAATGATTTAATAAGATTCCTCGATTACGGAATTATACCAAGAAATACAGATTAAATCGGTCCAAATTCTATATGATTGCCATCATATATAAATGCCCCACGTAGGTACCCTCTACCGACAAACGGATAAGACTATCACACCCTAAGGTGTTCAGGCGCATTATTGGTGTTTTAATCAAGAGACCCTAAACTCGATTAAGTTCACCACGGACTATCAGCTTTAAGTATATCACCACTAACTCAATCCTCACGTGCATGCCATGCACCGAGTTAAGCGATTACATACTTGATATACTTAGGGTTTGCAAAGCAGATGTATTACTTACAAGCACAAAGCAAGTAATAAGGTGAGATAAATTCATCATCCATTAAAAACAATTACACAAATTGTCTTCGGGCACTACACCTAACACAGGAGTTGAGGACTTCTTCGGAATGTGGAACATTCAAAGGCCAAGAATGGATAAGGAGTTTCGAAAGGCCTGCAGGAATATTCATGTTCCCGAATCCGAGATGGCCCAGCTTGGCGCTCGATTTTCTCTTGAGGCACCAAGCTTGGATCGATGCCATTCAGAGCAGTAATGGGAAGGTAACTGATTGGGAAGGGTTTAAGGTTTTGTTTTACAACGAATACTTCCTGCCACGGTGCAAGCCGATAAGGCAAGTCGGTTTCAGTTTTAAGCAAGGTATACACCAGGCAAAGATCCGAGTACACTAATAAGTTTAACGAACTAGGGCGGTTTTACCCTCTGAAATGATGAACGTTGAAGGAAGAAAGATGGCACTATACAAGGATGGGTTGGCTTATGAAATACAAGTATGTTGGGTTTCTGACCCAGAATATGGTCGAGCTTATGAACAAGGCTTTGGAGGTTGAGACTTTTAGGAAGAAAGCTACTGTTGTAGTTGGGAATAAGAGGCCGCTTGGATCTTTTCGGAGTAATAATCGTGGGGCACCGCAGCTGAGAACTTTAAGAAGACCGCAGCACCAAATGACGCTTAATCGAAAAAGTGGTCCACCTGCAGATATGTTCTAAATGCAACAAGGCGCATGCGAGAGAGTGCAGAGTCGGAGGTAACGGTTGTTTTAGCTGTGGAGAAACGGGCACTTCTCCAGGAACTGCCCCCCAGAACTTATCTCGGCGGAACCCAAACAGCAGATAACAGAGGGAATCAGAATGCAAACCGTGGATCTTCTAGCAGACCTACTCGTGTCTTTGCTATTGATGTGGAACCAGAAGAGCCTGATGATCTTGTTGTTACAGTACATTTTAAGTGTTTGTGTTTATTATGAATACTTAATATTATATGGACGCATATGATGTTATTTATTGTACTTAAATTGATCCACTTGCTAGGTACCATAATCATAGATAGCTTAGCAAAGGTCGGCCTTGTTTGATCATGGAGCCTCAGGTACTTTTGTGTCTTCTAAGATAGCTAGGAAGTTGAACCTACCACTTCAGGAGTTGGAGAAACCTCTAAGTATCACTACACCTTTGGGAAGAGTTACTAAAGTTGCACAAGTTTTACCTCAAGTCGACGTTAGAGTTGGAACTTATAGGTGTAAATCGGACTGACAGGTTTTGGACTTCACAGACTTTGATGTAATTCTGGGGATGGATTGGCTATCCAAGAATTTTGTTCATGTGGATTGTAGAGGTAAGAAAGTGGTCTTCAGAGTTCCAGGTAAGTCAGATAAGACCTTTCAGGGTAACGTTTTTACGCCAAGTAAGAAGAGGCATCCGATAATATCAGCGGTTAGAGCCATGAAGGCCTTGCAGAAGGGTTGTGAAGGGTATGTTCTTTATGCTATGGACACAGAGAAGCATACTCCTAAGTTAGAAGAAACTCCTATAGTTAAGGATTTCCTGAAGTTTTCCAGATGAGTTGCCGGAAATATGCCCGACAGGATATAGAGTTTGAGATACTGCTTAATCCCGGAGCAAAGACTCTGACAGCCAAGGCACCTTATAGGATGGCACCAGCTGAATTAAAAGAGTTAAAAGTACAGCTTAAGGACATGTTAGAAAGGAATGTGATTCAGCCAAGTACATCGCCTTGGGGAGCACCGGTTTTGTTTGTGAAGAAGAAGGATGGTAGTTTGAGGATGTGCATCGACTACAGAGCCTTGAATAACCTGATAATCAAGAATAAGTATCCTTTGCCTAGGATTGATGACTTGTTTAACCAGTTGCAAGGAAAGAAGGTGTTTTCTAAGATTGACCTTAGGTCGTTTATCACCATTGAAGGTCAAGGTTGCGAGATAGACCGAAGACAAATATTAGTACGAGGTATGGACATTATGAGTTCCTTGTCATGCCTTTCGGACTCACTAATGCTCCATCAGCATTTATGGATTTAATGCAAAGAGTCTTCATGCCTTATCTTGATAAATTTGTGGTAGTATTCATAGATGATATCTTGATATACTCTAAGGATGAGAAGGAGCATGAGGAGCATCTAAGGATTGTTTTGCAGACTTTAAGGGAAAAGAAATTGTATGCCAAGTTTTCAAAGTGTGAATTTTGGTTAAAACAAGTTAGTTTTCTTGGCCATGTAATTTCTGGAGATGGAATTCAAGTTGATCCTGCGAAGGTAGAAGCCGTCTCTAAGTGGCCTAGACCTACTACAGTGACAGAGATAAGAAGTTTTCTGGTTTAGCCAGGATACTACAGAAGTTTGTACAAGATTTCTCGAAGATAGCAACTCCTCTCACTAGACTTACTCCAGAAAAACATCAAGTTTGAGTGGACAAAGGAGTGTGAGGAAGCTTTTCAGACGTTGAAGGATAAGTTGACTGCAAAGACTGTGTTAGCTTTGCCGAGGTCTTTGACAACTATGACGTGTATCTGAGATGCTTGAGTCAAGGTTTGGGATGTGTTACGATGCAAGCGGGAAGGTAATAGCTTACGCCTCTAGGCAATTAAAGGTTCATGAGAAGAACTATCCTACACATGACTTGGAGTTGGCGGCAGATGGTTTTTGCTTTGAAACAAAGGGAGACACTACCTTTATGGAGTTAAGGCAAGAATATTCACGGATCATAAGAGCCTTAAGTTCTTTTTCACTCAAGAGAATTTGAATATGAGGCAAAGAAGATGGTTGGAGTTTGTGAAAGACTATGACTTGGACATTCAATACCATCCGGGTAAAGCGAATGTTGTAGCAGATGCACTTAGCCGGAGACCGGTTAATGCTATCACTACTTTGCAAGAAGTGGTCGATCAGTTAGACAGTTTGCAGATTCAAGTGGTTGAACGGGAAGGTGAAGCTCAGTGTTTTGCGCCATTGATGGCAAGGTCAGAGTTGTTAGATGATATCCGGGCAAAGCAAGACAAAGACCCAGTGTTAGTGGATTTGAAGCGCGTAGCTCGAGAGAAACCTACAGTGGGTTATCAGTTGGATAAGAGTGGACATCTTTGGTATGGTAATCGTTTGTGTGTGCCTGATGTTGATGGACTAAGGCAACAGGTCATGGATGAAGCCCATAAGATTGCTTTTGCGGTTCATCCAGGATCTACCAAGATGTACCGAGACCTCAAAGAAAGGTATTGGTGGCCTGGCATGAAGTTGAATATCGCAGAGTTCGTGGCAAGGTGTGATACATGCCGAGAGTTAAAGCGAGCACGAAGGCCGTGGAGGTTTGTTGAAGCCTTTGGAAGTACCGAATGGAAATGGGAGAACATCACGATGGACTTCATCACCGGTTTACCGCGTACGAAGAGTGGCCATGACATGATTTGGGTGATTGTTGACAGACTCACGAAATCAGCCCATTTCTTGCCATGTAAGGTTGACATGCCTATTAAGAAGTTCACTCAACTGTATTTGGACAATATAGTGAGACTTCATGGTGTGCCTTTATCTATCGTATCCGACAGAGATAGCAGATTCATAAGTCACTTCTGGAAAGGGTTGCAAAAGGCTTTTGGAACAAAGACGGACTTGAGTACAGCCTTTCATCCACAGACAGACGGTCAATCCGAGAGGACAATTCAGACTCTCGAGGACATGCTTAGAGCTTGTGTTCTTGAAGTAGGGGGATCATGGGATGAATTCCTCTCAGTGGCAGAGTTCGCTTATAACAACAGTTATCATGCAAGTTTGGGGATGCCACCGTTTGAAGCCTTGTACGGTAGGAAATGCCGGACCCCACTTTATTGGGACGAAGTTGGGGAAAAGCAGTTGACAGGGCCAGAGTTAGTTCAGCAAGCTAAAGAGAAAGTTGAGCTGATACGGAAGAATCTTAAAGCCGCCAAGAGACGGCGTAAGAAGTTGGGCGGACATCGAGAAGAAGACCGTTAGAGTTTGCAGTTGGGGACAGAGTGTATCTATGAGCTTCTCCGATGAAGGGTGTTAAGAGGTTTGGGCAGAAAGGGAAACTGAGTCCGAGGTATGTGGGGCCTTTTGACATCATCGAAAGGATTGGAAAGTTAGCATATAGACTTCGATTACCGGAATCGATGTCTATGGTACATAATGTCTTCCATGTATCCATGCTTAAGAAGTGTCTATCTTCTACGGATGTGGAATCTCAGTTTGATCCGGAATTACTTCAAGATGATTTATCCTATGTTGAGAAGCCGGTTAAGATTCTGGATAGGAAAGAGAAGGTAGTCAAGAGAAGGATAATCCCTTTGGTCTTGGTGCAATGGAGCAATCATTCACCAAGTGAAGCGACATGGGAAGAAGAAGATGTGTTGACAGCCGAGTTCCCAGAGTTTGTCGATCTTCCAGGTACGTTCAAGTTTCGAGGACGAAACTCCTCTTAAGGGGGGAGGAATGTAATATCCCGGTTTTCGAAAAAGGGCATTCTTGTCTTTTATTAAAAATCGGAATATTATATTTAAATTTTATAAAATTTAAGAAAAGAAAAGAGGACATTAATGGTAAAAAAAAGGGGGATTAAAGGGTTTTATATGGAGTTAACCTCCCATAATCATCACACAAAAAAAAGGGAAACGGTTCATCGAGTAAAGGGCGCAAGTTTGGAAGAAAAGAGGGTGAAGAGACTCTCTCTAATCGAGGCTAATCTGCCTCGCTCGTTGTGTGCAGACGCCTCAAGGAGAAAAGTTTCTACGTGACGCGAGGATCGTGTGGATACAATTTTCTTTGGGAGAAGGTTAGTTTTATCAAGTTATGGATTACGTGTTTTGAGCAAGCTTTTGTGTTCTAAATCCTCCTTTTAAGTAGTTTTCAACGTTTAGAATGCTTGATGGGTTGTTAATCGATAGATGAATCATGTTTGTGAAGGTGGAATATAGAGCTAGGTCTTGATCGAGGTTGGATCGTTGTGTTGCTCGCTTTTATAAGGTAACGGGTTTTCATATTGAATGATTGATGTTTTATAATGTTTTGATAGTAAATTAATGGTGTTCAACCGTGTTTGATCAATGTTATTGTTGGTGTTTCGCTTTTTCTTAAATGCGGTGGTTACTGTTTTCGGTTTAGTTTGATGATGATATAGGTTTTGTTTTATTTTTTTATAGTATATATTCATATATTCTTTTCCTTCGTTGATTAGCAAGATTTGAAAGAAATAGAAAGGAGCAATTCCTCATCCCTTGCATTGTCGAATTCGCATGTGGGGATAAAATAAAGTAAAAATAGTAACATATACATATATATATTTAGTGTATATGTAGTTCCTGCTACTGTTCCATTTACTTTCTTGTCTTTATTAAGTGGGGGAGAAACGCTGGGATTCTTCCCATGTGTATCGACATGTTTTAAAAAAAAGGGGGTTTGTACGGTATGATATATGTATATTTTGTTGTAGCAGGTTGAAGTCGTTTAGATGTATGAATATATATATATATATATATATATATATATATATAATAGCTAAGTGTTTAATTAATTTGTATGTAGTGTGGCGGTATACTAGAGTAAGGTTTGGGGTCTTTCTATTATGATCTAAACAACCTTAATAAATATTCATGAACATTACAAAGCCATGAATAGGTTTTACGATGCGTTTAGTTACGCACCAAGTGGATTTCTTATGGATGAAACTTGGGACCGTCGGAAACTTAGGATTGGCCTTGTGCTTTGATGAACTAGGGATCATCATTGTGCATGTAATTGCTAGATTGAGTCTAGAAGTCTAAGAAGAGGGAGTAGGAGCTTTTGTATTGAATGAAACTAGGTGGCTAGTTAATCGCTTAATAAACGTAATTGACTAGATAAAAGATTAAGCATCATGAGAGCTTGAATAGGCACGCATACAACATCGGCAATGTGTTGGTTGGCGATAAAGTGGTAATGGTCACTTTGCCGGATTCTAGACAAAGCCGATTAAAGTAGTGATCATACCGCCGGACAACCTCACGAGCGAAATAGTCATTCACCGGACAGCTTTCTAGTGCTAGCCGATTAAAGTGATTGATTGTCTCGGGACCGCTAGAGATTTATCTCTACATGGTTGCAACTTTTGTCTTAGTGCATATCTCACTAAGTGTAGTGCCCTCGCAAACATGCTGTAACATAGATAAGCTAAGCTAGTAACCCTAGGGACCTCATATTATACCATGAATATAATGTGATAGTTAGATGTAAGATCATGTTCTTTTGGCCTAATAACAAGTTGTTGTTTGATTAGTTTCCGTTATAAAACGCATGATTTCAATAGCTTCTACTCGTTACTAAGTACGTATGTACTTACCCGTTATATGTTTTGGGATGAGAAGATGAACAGGTTTTTGATGAAGATGAGTATGACGAAGATGTTTGAAGCTTTTGGATACGAAGTTAACTTTTATTGAAGTTTTGAAGACTTTTATTTATTTCAAGTTTTATTATAACCTATGTTGTTATTTCATATTTTAACTAGTTTTTGTTTGGCCGGTGTCTAGTGGCCTTTGTTGTAAGACGTTTCGTTTTCCGTTTCGGGTTTTGTTGCAGCATTGAATCATCTTTTGTTGATCCTTAGAATTTAATTCCCCGAGTCGTTTCGTTTCCGCATTGTGTATGATATATGACGTAAGGCTTATGTATAATGTTAGATTATATTTAATATTATACATGCCGGGCGTTCTTTTCCGGATAAGGACTCGGTGTCCGGGAACGGGGCGTCACAACGTGCTAGTAATAGCATCATCATGTTTTGACCTCATAGAACTAAATATTTATCTATTGGTATTTATGGGTGTTAATAAGATTTAGTTCAATCACAATGCCCAACAAAAGTGTAGAGTGAGAAACACAGTGACGGATCCAGGAAATTTTTTCAGACCAAATTAAAAAAAAAAAAAGGATGGAAATTTTTTTTTCCAGACCAAATTAAAAAAAAAAAAAAAAAAGATGGAAAAAACATAAATGAATAACCTTGAGATAAATAACAAAGTTTCTAACCAATTGAACTAAATGAATAACTGTTGTAAAATTGACTGAAATAATATACATTCATAGTTTTATTATTATAAGAGGGATATATTAGTAACTTTGCCCGGAAATTTGAGTGGGGCCATGCATCCCACCCTCAAAAGGCTGGGTCTGTGGAGAAACATAAAATCTCGTAAGTTTTAAAGAAGAAACTTCTTTTTACTCAGGCTTATTTATCCTCATTTATAATTGTAATAATATGTTTCTCAAAACATAAAAAATTGTAATACTCCTTCCGTCCCAAATTGTTTGGCATATTTTGGGACTCTTAATATTTAATGAGACATCAATTACTATGTGGTCTGGTCATTTAATACTTGACTAATCTACCTTTTAGTTTTTTTATATGTAGCATCATTTTCATTTTATAAAATACATTGGGCATTTTAGACAACTAAAACAATAACTTTGAGTCAAATTACAGTTATGAGACATATTTTAGAATATTCATAAATGAAATAAATCTCAAACAAATTGGAGGGAGTAGTATTTTTTTTTTTTTTTTTTTTTTTTTTGAGGGGGAGTATTATTTTTCTTTTTCCTCAAAGTAAACATTTTTCTCTTTCCTTTTAACCATCATCTTTCACTTTCCTCTTAATTTGATGGTAATGAATGAGAGCACTTTCCACCGGTTTAAAATATATGGGAAATTAGGGATAAAAACACAATCTAGAATATTTTTAAGTAACAGGACAACTACATATTTTTTATAGGGAGAAGGACAACTGCATAATTTTTATAGCGAGAAGGACAAACAGTGAATCCTAAAATCAAGAAATCTCCCAATGAATCCCAAATCGGTGAATTTAATGCGAGTGAATTTTGATGTGAATCCCCGAAATCGGTGAATTTAACAATGAATTTTGAAAATTAGTGAATTTAAATGATGAATTTCGGCAATGAATTTAAACAATGAATTTCAACACAAGTGAATTTCGACAGTGAATAAATAGTTTTGTCCTTTATGCAAAAGTTTCAAAAGACTGTCCTTCTACTTAATTGATGAAATATTTATGTCATTCTCCCTCATTCCCCCTAAAATATAACCATAATAACATGTCCAAAAAATATATAAAAAATATAACCATAAATATTACGGTTTTTAATTGGTGTAGAATGTGATGACATTGTGATCCTGGACCACTATAAAATCACTGTTTGAAGAATTACTTTTTGAAATCCTAGAACGATATTTATTTTGCAAGCGAGTTTTAGTTGTATTAATTCTTTTCTTTGCTCCTTTGTTAAAATACTCAGAAATGTGCCGGCTCATTTACTAGGTAAGGTTGGTACCTTGATTTTGGAAAGATGTATTTGCATGGGCTTCTTTGCCCACGAACCTACCTTGATTTTAGAAAGATGTATTTGGGATTTTTAGCCCTCGAACATTTTCTAGCTTGCATTGCATATTAGTGGTGTAAAACGAGTCGAGTAGCTCATACTCGTCTTGCGAAATTCTCGTTCAAATACAATTTAACCAAACTCAAGCGGTTAATCAAATTCATCAAGCATAAATCAAAAATTTGAAAACCTGAGTTGAAATGTTTATGATTTTAATCAGGCATTATTTTATTATTAAAAATGTATATTCTTTTGAATTTTTTTGACTAAGTGAACTCAGACACTTTAAAATTTAACATTTTTCAGGCTACTCGAGCTCTAGTTCGAGCTTGAAATTACTTATAATTTTACCGAGCCAAATAACGAGCGATTTTTTACTTATATGAACGAATTCGAGAAAAGAGTTTAAACATCATTGTTTTGAATGATTCTTTGGCTCGATAGATAAATGCTACTACTACATCCGTCCAAAAATATAAGTCTGTTTAGCATGTTGGATTTGTCCCAAAATTTCAGTTCATTTAGATATATTATCTATGAAACATTTATTACATTTTTCTATTTTTATCTTTCATTTATTATATACTTGCCCACTTTTTATTACTTTACATTAATAACGGTTGAAGGTTATTTTGGTAACCAATTTTCTTAATCTGTATGAAAAACCCTAATGACACGTTTGGATAGATGGAATACAATGACTATGTTGGAATGGAATGACTATGTTGGAATGAAATGGAATGGACTTGATTCCATTAATACGTTTGGTACACGCTGGAATGAAATGACAGATACTAAGGAAGATGGCAGGTGACGGGTGATGGGTGGTGACGGCAGCGGGATATGAGTTAATGCATTGATTCCTGGAAGTGTGGGGGTTCTTGGCAAAGGTCAAAATACCTAAGCCAAAGCATGTCAAGATGAGACTTGAAACAAAAGATTGCATATTCTTTGGATATGTAAATAACAGTAATGTATGTCGGTTTCGGGTGCACAATACAGACATTCCTGATGTACATTAAAATATGATCATTGATTAAAGGAATGTTGTATTTATTGAAGAGATATTTCATTGTAAAGACAATGAGAAAGAAGGTTCAAGTTCAATCTATAGCCCCTGACCGGATGTTAAGGTATTTGAAGTTTAGAATGAACCTCGGTATACAATATATAAGATATCCAGCAGTATTGGAAGAATACTATGATGCAAATTGGATATTTAACTGTAAGGATTCAAAATCCACTAGTGGATATGTATTAACTATTGGTGGTGGTGTAGTGTCCTGGAAGTTCACGAGACAGACATGCATAGCTCATTTCACGAGGAATCTGAGTTTATAGCATTAGATTAGCGTGGAGAAGAAGCTGAATGACTTAGAAATATTTTTGAGGATATTCCATGTTGACCTAAATAGTGGCTGCTATTAGCATACACTGTGATAATCAGTGGCTATAAGAAGGGAACAAAGTTGTATGTATAATGGTAAGTCTAGATATTTAATTCGTAGACGCAATACCATTAAATAATTGATATCTAATGGTTTGGATTCCTCGATTGTATAAAGTCGAAGGAGAATCTTGCGGATCTGCTTATAAAAAAAGGTTTAGCTAGAGATCGGGTGTCAATATTTGACAAACGGGATGAGACTTAAGCCTACTACGCATGTTCTCTTATAATGGTAACCCAACCATAATGACTGAAGACCCAAGATCATGGTTCAAAATGGACAACTAAGTTACGAGGACAGCTAGCACTTACTCATTCTGTTAAAAACAAAAGTGCTTTCTGTGATTTTGTTAGATTAAGCATTAAGCTTTTAATGATTCATATATCTCGGTCAAGCCAAGTGTGGTATTGCAGAGTACTCTTTATAGGAGGTCACCAATGTAAGTGGAAGTGGGGTTGCTTCTAAGAGAATTTGAGGGCTGAATTCTCTAACTTTCATAGTACTCTTTATTGTCTAGGCATGTTGATCAAACAAATTTGCATAAATCATTATTTTGCAAATCTCTTTGCTTCTGTCAAGTTTCATCACCCATGTTTAAAACAGACAATAGGAACACTTATATATTTTTTCGAACAGAAATGTATATGGATATAAATCTGAAAATGGACTTGGTTAGAATTGTGAGTTCACTCAAGCATGCCATGTTGCTTTGTTGATCGAATTCAGTGCGGAAATTTTGTTGTTTTGTGGAAGCATTCTGTTAATATTGTGTTAGATTGTTTGTGAATAGCATTTTAATAACATTGGAATGCTATAGAATTTAAATCGTTTGCTTACGGATCTATTACCATGGAAATTAAAGGCCACAATTTTGTGAGTATGTGTTAGGATCAAGCACTTACCGTTGTATTAAAATGTTGGCAATCTGTCCCAACATTTGTACAATTTTTTTTTTTTTTTTTTTTAATAATGTTCCAACCAGGGTTCGATCTCATGACCTTTGGCTCCGATACCATATTAGGATCAAGCGCTTACCGTTGTATTAAAACCAATTAATGCCAGTAAAAGCACTATTTTATTTCCTTATCATTTAAGAGTGTGGTCAATCTATCCCAACAGTATAATATCTCTTGAAAATTCTACTAATAATCTATTTGATACTTCGCTAATGGTAATAAATTAGTCAAAGCAATTGAATTTGGTCTGCAAATGGTCATATCATTTGTGAAAAGGGTTATTCTGATGCAGAGAGGCTTTAATAGAGAGCTGCATACGTGGCAACATCTGGACCACACAGTTTCATCCTCAATAGGGAATTGCATACGTGGCATGAAACTGTGTGGTCCAGATGTTGCCACGTATGCAGCTCTCTATTGAAGCCTTCCTGCATCAGAATAACCCTTGTGAAAATGTGTTAAAGACGCACTTTGTTAAAAGTTACATGCTGTTTCGTGCCATTTAGTGTGAGACGATGATTAAGGTACAGAAAAATATACATAAATTAGTACCAAAAAATTTTCCTGCCCATATATTTCATTCTCCATCTTTAAAAAAAAAAAAACAATAAAACATGATCCTTACATTTAACACTTTTGGTGCATTTTATGTGGATAATTTCGGTGTATTAATAACTTTCCTTTAATGTGTAAGCACCGTTTCTAGATATATATTTGCTTACGGATATCACTGTTGATGAAGAGGTGCCATGAAGGGGTACTATGATATGGTTCTCTTTGTTTGATTGTCTGTTTGTTAAATAGTTAATAAAAAATTTATCAGAAAAATTTCAAAAATTTCTGTCACGGTTTCCAGAATGTAAAATTTAGGGCCTGAGTAGTGGACATGCTTTACCAAATATTGGTACAAGTTTTATGTTTCGGTGATGCATCAATATGTGTAAAAATATATTTATCTCAGGTAATTGACTCTTTGAGAATAGTATTTAAATAATAAGCCATATTGTTGGTCTTTACTCATATTTTCTTCCGTTGAACTAAAATGATCAATTTTGTTGAACAGTAAACCTTAGATTTGTATTGATCGGGTGCAAGTATTAGATATCAAAGATGTATAACATACAGAACCTTTGGATTTGATTGATTCTCAGTGTTATCCCTCGTTTAAAAGATTGTGCAATCCAGAGATGGTTAAAAGTATTTTATTACTTTCATTAACGATAGCACTAACGGTGTTACGTTTATTTGCTGAGAAGCAAATACGAGGCCCTTGAAGTTGAGAATCAATTTGGCAAACGAATTAAGACAATTTGTAGTGATTGAGGTGGATAATATAATGCATGGTTTCGTAAATTTTGTTCTGGTACCAACATTATTCATCAAACCATTACATCATACAAATCACCATTGAATATTGTTTCTTAATTGCAAGAACATTGGATGAAATGATCGATTCCATGTTGACCAGTTCGGATTTATCCAGAACTGTGGGGGAGACGATTCTCTCAACAATTGTTGTTCTCAACGGAATGCCACCATGGAATAATAGAAAGGCTACAAGCCTACCAGTAAATTCCTGAAAGTGTGGGGATGCTTAGCAAAGATCGAAATACCCAAGCCAAAACATGTCAAGAATAAGGGCCTGAAACAAATAATGCATATTCTTTGATATTTAAAATGTGATCATTGACCCAACACTCCTAACTATCTCATCAACCTTAATTTTCTATGAAGATTTAGCATAAAACTGTCGAGAAACTTAGATTAAATTTTGTCTACTGTGAAAAATTCTGCTACTTCTGTCGATTATTTCTCGATTGTAAGACTTTGGTCGCTTTGACCCGTTTGATTAATAAATTAAAAAAATTAAACAAAAAAAAGTGATCATTGATTAAAGGAATGTTGTATTTATTGAGGAGATATTTCCTTATGAAGACAAGGTGAAAGAAGGTTCAAGTTCAATCTATAGCCCTTCACCGGATGTTAGGTATTTTGAAGTTTACAATGAACCTCGGGATACTGTTCACCTGTTGGGTAAGTATTCTTAAGGCCGTGACCCTTTTGTTAACCATAATTTGTATTTCTGTGTAAATGCTTTTTTGACAATTTCTCAGTATGTTCCCTTCAAAATTAAATAGAAGGCATAATATTATGTTCAATTAATGATTACGGACACCGT
Source organism: Gentiana macrophylla (assembly GCA_026214975.1). Taxonomy (NCBI): domain Eukaryota; kingdom Viridiplantae; phylum Streptophyta; class Magnoliopsida; order Gentianales; family Gentianaceae; genus Gentiana; species Gentiana macrophylla. The sequence goes on along the minus strand of CM047808.1, from coordinate 18,284,369 downwards.
AATCTATTGGTAAATTGAAACGATTTTGTGGTTTGATCTTTCCCGGGTGCGCCACAACAAATGAAGTGAACAGAAATCATAAATTTGCATTGTTGATGTATGCCTGTTAAATGTATGTTGTCTAAGGAAAACTTGAAGAAATATGCCTGAAAAGAAAAACCTTGGAAAAATATATCTGAAAAGTAAATATTTGAAAAATATGCATGCTTCTGCCGTACGAGGGTCGCATGCGTACCGTATGAGTGCCGCACGAGCACTGCGCGCCGCATGAGTGCCGCATGTGCGCCGTATGAGTCGAGGCATATTTTTTCCGAACATTTACTTTTCGAGTATATTTCTTCAAGTTTCCCTGGTCTAATATATTGACATTTCTGTTTATCGAAGTAATACCTTATAAAAGGATGCATATTAGTCTCTATGACTTATGACTTCATGAATTAAGGTATCGGTTCCATATATATTCAAAGGTTGACAAGTTGTAATTTTCTTAATTTTTATTTTAAAAAAATATCACTTCTTCGGCTAAAAAAAATATTAAAAGAAAAAAAATCTTTGTCAAAGGTGGGTGTCCGTGTATATTTCTTCATGCCCTTTAAATGTTGAAATGTACGTATACGTTCAAGGCATGCGATGGTTTAATATAGAAAAAATAAAAATTAAGTGTTAATTAACTTGTCAAAGTATTAATTAACTTGTCAAAGTAAAAGTGCTTCATAGCATTTGAAAAGTGATATACAAAACATTTATTCCTGGTTGTTGAAATTTAGTCAATTAAAAGATAACATTTACGTATTGTATATTGAATGGCTTGTTTTGCAAAGTGATACTTTGAAAAGCCATAAAATTGAATCTGAATGTGTTAGGAAATTGGGGCCCTAATTAATATTCATTCATCCCGTTCTAAGGTTGAAGGCCAAAGAAAAGTTGTTTTGAATATTACTTCTGACGTGTTTTTGACTATGAACAATGTGTTGCACGTGATTTGACCTTCATAAAAATTTGGTTTAATACAGTTCCGTGCAATAATGGCAAGGGCCAGAAAAAAAGTCCAAGGGTGAAAGTTCTAAGGATGATCAAGAGGCTAAGCCATTTAATGGTAAGTGCTTTAATTGCGGGAAACAAGAACACCGCAGGAATGAATGTCGAAAGCCTCAGAAAGTTGAACACTCAAACGTGATAGAAATAGTCACTGAGATATGGAAAAAATTAATATTCGTGACTATTGGAAACAATAGTTATTGGATGTAATTTAGTTTCATTGAACTATAACAGTTGATGAAAGGTCGCAAAAGAAAAAGGAAAATTTGTTTTGACGAAAAATATAAAATAGTCACGACTCTTTGAAAAACTGGAAAAATTATCTACCTTGTGTTGTAGTCTCAATTACTTTATAATTACTTACTCGTTTCCAAAACGTTAATGAACGAAAGTTGTTTATTTGGTGCTGTAGATTACAGAAATGGTCATGTTATGTGTTGAAAACGTTCGTGAATTTTTAAAATTCCATTCGAAGACACCGTTGCTAACAATAAAGTTTGTGTTGGAAACTTTGATTATTGATCTTCTGTTAGTGAAACAAAAGGAAAGGAACATTGGAATCAACCAATTTATCGTCAATGGTGGTGTTAGAATGCAACACGGTTGGAAATCCCCGAGAATGGTTCGTAGACACGGAGGCTACGCACCATGTTTGTGCTATTAAAGCCATGTTTTCTAACTACCAAGTAGTGGAAGGGGAAAAATTATTCATGGGAAATGCAGCCCGTTCTAAGGTTGAAGGCCAAAGAAAAGTTGTCTTGAATATTACTTATGGCATGTTTTTGACTATGAACAATGTGCTGCACGTGCTTGACCTTCGTAAAAATTTGGTGTAATACAGCCCGGTGCAATAATGACAAGGGCCAAAAAAGAAAGTTCAAGGGTGAAAGTTCTAAAGGCGATCAAGAGGCTAAGCCATTTAATGGTAAGTGCTTTAATTATGGGAAACAAGAACACCGCAGAATGAATACCGAAAGCTTCGGAAAGTTGAACAATCACACGTGGCGAAATAGTCACCCAGATATGGAAAAAAATTGAATTTGTCCGTGTGATGATTGCATGAACTTGATGATTGAACATCTTTTGTTAAAGTGGCAAAATGTAACCCCTTATATTACACCTCTTCGATTAAGAGTCACATTGAAGAGTCACCTCTATATACACTTTGTTTGAACAGAAGATGTGTATCAACATTGGAAGTTTAATTAATTTCTCTAAAAATGAGACACAATCATTTATTTTGATAAGACATAACTATTCTATTTTATGTTATCAAACAAAACAACAATTCATTTTCTTCCGTCGGTAACGATGATCTAAACAAATTGGCTTTAACGCATAATAACATTCAACGAAAGTTAATTTCCATTTACAACTGAAGCATGCATACTGACAATGGCACTAGAAAAGATATAATAACCTATGATGCACCGACACTTCAATCTGGGCGCCGTGCGCCTGTGTCCGACACAAGACACGACACGACACGCTCCGACACCGTGTCCGACACGTGTCGGCTGATTAAATTAATATTATTTAAAATTTTAATATCCGACACACCTCCGACACGTTGTCGACACACCTCCGACACGGCGCCGACACCTCCCGACACCCCTGAACACAATTTTTTCAATTTTTCTTTTATGAAACCAGAAAAATATACAATTTTTATTTTGATTACTCTGTATTATTTTTATATGTTTTTTGTTATAGACAATCGTATTTACACTTAATTTGTAATATTTTGAAAGTCAATCATAATTTTCTTTTTACTTTTGACACCGTATAAATAACAAATATCTATTTTAGATATTGATAGAGTTTAAGTATTACATATCTTATTTTGTCTAGTTGTTTAGACTTGTACGGATATTTTTTTTGATAAATTTGAATATATGTATATATATATAGAGAGAGAGATGTATATATAGATGTTAGGCAACATTGTAACATGAATCTTTCGTTTCCAGAATAATAAAATATATATATATATATATATATATAGAGAGAGAGAGAGAGAGAGAGAGAGAGAGAGAGATATGTATATATAGATGTATTTATGTGTGTATATACATATATATGTGTGTGTATATATATATTATATGTAACGTGTCGGGGCCGTGTCGTGTCCTTAAATTTTAGAATTAGCCGTGTCGTCGTGTTCGTGTCGTATCGTGTCGTGCGACGTGTCCGTGTCCGTGTCCGTGCAACATAGATAATAACCAAGTCATGTATCTTTGCTTCAAGCCAACTCAACTTTTGTATCACAATATGATTGACTTCATATTTGATATAATCAACATGAGAGATACATCAAAGCAACATAAAGAACATGTTCAACAGAATGAATATATGCCGAAAGTAAATACTTAAAAAAAATGAAGGCATAATATCTGGCTAAATTAAAATTTTGGTCCTCTAACTAGACACGTTTTTCGATTTTGGTCCAGGTTTTTTTTCGGCGACAATTTTAGTCCTGTAAGTGGTCTTTTTTTTTTGCAAAAATAATCCTGAACACCAGAAAGATCACTTACAGGACTAAAATTGGTCTTTTCCGGCTACAATTTTAATCCTGTAAGTGGTCTTTCCGGTGTTCAGGACTATTTTTGCAAAAAAAGACCATTTACAGGACTAAAATTGTCGCCGGAGAAAAACCAAGACCAAAATCGAAAAACGTGTCTAGTTAAAGGACCAAAATTGTAGCCAATAATATCTCAACAGATGTAACGAATTACTACTACCACTACAAGAAAACTTGTTTAAAGGGACGACCAATTTTCGTCCCTTTAAAGCCGCTTAATAAATCTCTATAAAGTTGTCCCTTATGCTTTGTCTCTTTAAACAATCGACTTGTTTAAAGGGGCGACGACAAAATCGCTCTTTAAATATATCTTTGACGTGACACGCACTTTTCTAAAAAAATTCAACGTGTTTTGTATATATATCAAATTATTTGTCCTTTGGTAATACAAAATTCTACATATATATGACGAATACGTTCATCAATACCCAACCCATACTCAGGGTTCCAGGGATAACATGAACATACTTAGAGTATATATGCCTTTAACCAACATCTAATCAAATTTCAAACCTGAGGAAATTTTCTAATTCACATACGAGCAAAAGCAAGCTTATCATATTAATTACTTTTATCATTTCAATAATCATAATTATTATTTTTTTTAAATTTAAGAATTAAATCACAACAGCATATTTTCTACCATTCGTAACAGAATACAAGGAAGACCGTTCATGTATTATAACCTCTTAATTGCTTGTTCCTTCATCTAAACTAGTTTCAACCACAGACTTGTTTGATTTCCAACAACATCCATTAATATACAAAAACAGAATAATGTTTTAAGATTGTCGGGAAAAGTGTACCGGTTTGCTTATTTTGAAAAAATCATGAAGCAATTGCACAATTTGGAAAACATGAAGTGATCAAGAAGAAATGAAATTCTGCAACATTTATATTCACATAAACATATATTGCACACATTGAATCAAAATGCTGAAAACGAAAGTAAAACGAAAACTTATTCGTTTAGACTGAGGCGCGTAGAACGTTTTTCTTAAGACTTTATGTAACGCCCCCAGACCCCGGGCCTGGTAGCGCTAAATGAGTCATAAATGGTCCGGTCAACTGCTTAGACCGCCGTCCTCTCTTGGTCTAAAAGGGCTATGTAGATTGAACCTCAAATATCCATGAAAGCTTCGAATTGAAGCTTCAGTGAACCAGAACAAGCAGAATGCATTAAGGGAGAGAATTTGGGACAGAATTTCTATTTTTCACTTATTGATGAAATTATGTACAGATCTGTTTATATATACATTTGGATCTTGTAACCGCTATTAACAGAAAGAGGAATATCCTGGGAATATTCCGGGAATCTCGAGGAATATTCCGGGGAATATTTTCTAATGAAGAACTTGATCTCAACCTTCTCCTTCTTCCTCACGCTTTGATTGTTCTGGCTTTTCATTCTTATCAGCCCCCCGCAAGCGGGACTTCTCGTAGATAGAACTCAATCCCAGACGATGAAGTAACCACAGAAACCTGGGTGCATTTAGAGGTTTAGTAAACAAGTCTGCTAATTGGTGTGTGGTAGAAATGGCTGTGGGAACGAGAAGTCCGGCTTGAAACTTATCACGAATAAAATGACAATCTAATTCGATGTGCTTTGTGCGCTCGTGAAAGATTGGATTTTCAACAATATAGCAAGCACTTTGATTATCACAATGTAAAGGTATTGGTAAAGGTGGTGATATCCCAAGATCATGGAGTAAGTAAATCAGCCACTGAATTTCGCAGGAGGTGGAAGCCAAGGCTCGGTACTCCGCCTCAGCAGAGCTACGAGATACTGTGCTTTGCTTCTTGGCTTTCCAAGAAATTAAAGATTTTCCAAGGAATATGCACCAGCCTGTAATAGATTTGCGCATGTCGGAGCAGCCCGCCCAATCGGAATCAGAAAATGCCGAGAGCTGAAAATCTGGGGCAGCTGGATATAGTATACCTTGTCCGGGTGACAACTTAAGGAACCGCAAAACCCGAATAGCAGCTTGTTGATGATTCACGGTTGGACAATCAAGAAACTGAGATAATTGTTGCACCGCAAAGCTGATGTCCGGTCTCGTAAATGTGAGATATATCAATTTGCCCACAAGACTCCGGTACTTGGTATTATCCGGAAGTAAAGCAGAGTCATTCTTCGCCAATTTAGTGCTTGTAACCATAGGAGTTTCAGCCGGTTTGCAGCCAAGTAAGCCATAATCCTTAAGCAAATCGAGGGTATACTTACGTTGGGAGAGCATTATACCCTTTGATGATCGGGCTACCTCTACACCCAAGAAATAATGCAGCTTCCCCAAGTTCTTGATTTTGAATTTATCATCCAAAAGAGCTTTAATTTGCTGGATAAGTGAGGTATTAGGGCTGGCTAAAATTATGTCGTCCACATAAACCAAAAGAGCCACAAACTCTGAATTATAACCCTTGGTGAATAAGCTGTAGTCACTCCGTGATTGTCGGAACCCAAGTTGAAGCAAGAAGGATCTGAGTTTGGCGTTCCATTGGCGCCCGGCTTGCTTAAGGCCGTAAAGTGACTTGTGGAGCCTACACACAGCATTAGGAATCTGGGTTTGATAGCCCGGTGGAAGCCTCATATATACTTCCTCAGCCAAATCACCATGGAGATAGGCGTTATTGATGTCCAATTGCTCCAAGTGCCAACCAATGCAGCAATCACACACCCAAAAGGACTCGGACGGTTGTAAGTTTTGCCACAGAACATAAGTTTCATGATAATCTACCCTCAACTGTTGTGTATAACCCTTTGCTACGAGCCTTGCTTTATAGCGTTCAACATCTCCATTGGGCAAATATTTGATTCTGTAAACCCATCGACAACCAATGGCACTTTTACCTGGGGGCAATGAAACAACTGACCACGTATGATTTTGCTGGAGTGCATGAATTTCAGCATTCATAGCTTCCCTCCATTTAGCATCATGTACAGCCTGTTGGTAACTTGCTGGTTCATCTGCAACACTTACATTCATAGCAAATTTCCTATAGTTAGGAGCTAATGCATCAAATGACATGTACTCTTGAAGTGGGTGATTGGTGGAATGGGAAGAAATGGAATTGCATATGTAGTCTTGAAGGTAAGCTGGGGACTTTTTGGATCTAAAGGATTGTCTAATGGAAGTAATGGGAAGTGGTGGATCGGTTGATGCTTCAGAAGATGATGGCTGTGGTGGACTAGAGGAGTTGGAGAAGGTTGGAGGGGATAAATGAGAATTGGTGGAGCTGGGCAATGATTGTGCAGGAACATTTAGAGAGGGTCATTGGTTGTAAATTAAATGGGAGGGAGCCTTGACAAGCAGGAATGGGATATGAGTATGATATGTCAAAATCAGTTTTGGTAGGCTTCAAAGAAAATGGGAAGATGTTTTCATGAAAAAGGACATTTCTGGAAATGAGTATTTGGTTGGTTTGAAGGTTAAGCAGGGTGAATCCTTTTGTGGAAGGAGGATACCCCAAGAAAACACATGGTGAGCTTCTAGTGTCAAACTTTTTCCTTGACTGTGTGGGTGTGTTTAGCAAAGGCCAAACAACCAAAGACCTTAAGGTGAGTATAATTTGGTGTCTTGGAGTATAATCTGTGAAATGGGGTTTGGTTTTGTAATTTGGGAGAGGGTGTGAGATTGATCAAGTAGGTAGCATGCTGGATACACATGCCCCAGTAGGAGATGGGAATATTGGACTGAATCTTAAGGGCACTAGCAACATTTAAAAGATGTTGGTGCTTTCGTTCCACTATGCCGTTTTGTTCTGGGGTGTCAACACATGAAGTCTGATGAATTATTCCCCTACTGCTATAAAATTCAATCAACTTAAACTCATTTCCATTGTCTGATCTTATAATTTTGACAGATTTATTGAATTGAGTAGTAACAAAAATGCAGAATTGTTTAACAAGGATACTAGCTTGAGATTTGTTTTTCATAAGAAAGGTCCAAGTGTATCGAGTATAGTCGCTCTACTATAGTTAAAAATAATGCTCATTATAGACAGTGGCCTGTTTGTAAGGTCCCCAGATGTCAATATGAATCAAATGAAAAGGTTCAAAAGTAATGGAATCACTTAAGGGAAAATATAACTTCTTTTGCTTTGCCAAATGACAAATGGTACAATCCCAAATCTCAGAAGAATGCACTAATGGCTCAACTTTCATTACATTTTTGGCTACTTTATTTGACATATGCCCTAACCTAAGATGCCATAGATATGCATCCGGCCTACCAGCTGACTGAGAACTTCCTGCAAAATTTATTTGAGAGGAAAAATATGTTGAACTAGAACTTCCAAGGGGATATACTTCTGGAAAGAGATAATACAGTCCATGATACTGCTTAGCTAATCCAATCCTCCTCTTGATCAAATGATCCTGAATTAAGCAAAAATTGGAAGTGAATGAAACAGATATGTTAGGATATTGTTGTAGTAGTCTGCTAAGGGACAAAAGGTTATGCTTAAAAGAGGGAATATATAAAACATTGTGGAGAATTAGACCAGAAAACAATTTAACATCTCCTGTATGTGTGGCCATAGTGTGATTGCCATTTGGAAGAGTAACACTGATATGTGTAATAGGTTTATAGGATAGGAATACCTCAAGACTACAAGTTATATGATCAGAAGCTCCTTAGTCTATAATCCATTGCTTTGAAATAAAATGAGCAAACTTACCAAAGAGTGCACCAAAATTTGCACTAAGAACAAAGCAGCTTGATTAATCAGTATGTTCAAATTTCATCCTTCGTCCTTGGTTTGATGTAGTTCTCAAAGAAATTTTTCAACTCCTCTAGTTGTTCTGGAGTGAAATACGATGTACCAAGAAATGGAATCGAGTCCCAAACTGTCCCATCCAAGTTTCAACTTGATTTGCAGCCAGATTCTACCACCTCCTCTACCACCATTTCGTCCCCTCCTCTCCGCCTCCTGCGAGGAACCCATGCTTTCGATAGCACTGTCCTCGGTATGGCCTTGCAGTCCACGAGTAAGTGCATTGAAAGTTCTATTACCGAGACATTGGCCTCTTGGGTGAATTGCACACCGCCACTTGGTGATGGGAGTCAACTTTACGTGATTCCGGGCATTTTCTACCCCGCTTACCACACTTTTAGCATGTTTCTTGGTAATTTAGACCGTTTTAGGGGTAATATCGTGAGTTTATAGCACGGGGAGTAAATCCGTCACTTTGATGGTTTACTACCTCCTTTTATTGATATTGACCCTATTCCGAGCACTTTTACCCTCCGGAATGTTTTGGTTGTTGTGATGATGTAGGGTATTGGTGTCTCGAGAACCCGGAAGGCGAAGATTTATGATGATAAGTGTGATCAAGGTGCAAGAATGAGCCAAGAAAGAAGAAAGAATAGGAAAAGGAAGAGAAAGAGTTGGTGCCCGAGTGACTGTTCTGATTCAGAAGCATTTTGACCCATGATGGAGGCATTTTCTGGTCATGACTTCTTCATGAAAGTTGTAGATAATTGAAAGAGCTTTCCACCGCATCTTGAATCACCCAAATCGGAGCTCGGATGAAGAAGTTATGAAGGTTTTACTGCAGCAGAAAAAATTCATCATGCGAAACGCACGTTTGGAGCTTTAAACGTGCGTTTGGACTGTTTTTTCTGCTGTCAGAGTGTTAGAGGCTGAAACGCACGTTTAGGAACCTTCCAAACGTGCGTTTGGCTCATTTCCTGCTATAAAAGCTGCAAATTTCACGAGAGAAGAGGGTAGACGCGAATGGAGTTGTTTTAGGGTAATTTTGGGCGATTTTCTTCGTTTTAGGAGTTAGAATTAGTGTAATATACCGTTAGAATCGTCTTTCAATCCTCTCTTTGATTCTCTAACTCTTAGCTTCGGTCTATAACATTTCATTGGGCAAAATTCGATCTTTTGTATTCAACTTTTGTGCTCTTCTTCTCAAACTCGAATTTACGCACTTTAATGGTAAATTTCTTCTCTCTTTTACTTGTTATGTCTCTTATTTACTACTTTCATTGCATTTCAACTAGTATAATGTGTAGCTAATTCCTCCCCATAGTCGAATCATGTGATATGTGGTGAAATCACCCTTGGGTGATGAAATTGGGAGTGGGTAGTGCTTTTTATTGTTGTATCTTGCTCGTTTCACGCCTTAGAACTTGTTATAACGGATTTGGGCTAGATTGATCACCTAGGTCAAACATCACACACACCACTCTTGAGAGTTGTTCAGAGAGAGGGGTGTGGGAAAAGGGTTCTAGGATCGCGGTGTAGTTTCGGTTTAGTTGTTAAACTGAGCTCATCGTGAGGTTACTCGTTTGTACGTTTAAGCGGCTCGAGTGCAAAACATGACTTGTTAGGAGAGAGTTGTTCAGACCTTAACATGGCATAAGGTGTTAGAAGAGAGTTGTTCAGACGCTAGCACCGGGTTTAGGAGTTCGCACCCGTGAAATTGAATGCAAGAGTTCGTTTAGTATAATGCACACTCCCGGTTTTGTCTACCTTAGGGTTGAGATTAGTCACATTGATCATGGTTCGGCTATGTCCCTTTCTCCTTTAGACTTGTTAGTTTAATTTACTTTAGTTTAATTGAAGTGTACAAACATTCCAACAACTTGTTTGCCTAGACTAAGCAATAAGTTCACTTTGGTACTTACAAGCACATCTTCTCTGTGGGATCGACCTCGGACTCTGTGAGCTATACTAGCAATCGACCCGGTACACGCCGTTTAGAGAGCTTGTTTAGTCACCGTTGTCTTGAGTATTATAAATCTGTTTGGTGAAAACAACGCTCATCAAAATGGCGCCGTTGCCGGGGAAGATGTGTGCTATTTGTGATATCTTGCAAGTGAACCGAAGGCTTGGGCCTAGGTTTTATTTTATTATTTTCTTGTTGTTTGGTGTTTTGTAGTGCATTGCCCGGAGTTTTTGGGAACCGCTTGAACCTTACATTGCTAGAATGGAGACCTTTTCTAAACAAAGAGGAAGGGCCTTCTAGTTGGGAATTTGATTGCTAGATTTGAAGGTTTGAGTCCGAACAAGCGGGAATGGACCAACACACTAATCAAGTTGGTCGTGGAGGCCAAGTTTTTGTGGAACACCCTTCTATCGGGGAGTTCAAGGAGTTACTAATCGAGCTCAAGACCAATCCTTATGTAACAATGTTCAAAAAGGAGCAAACCGTCAATGGAAAGGACAAGGTGGAGCAATGCCACCGATGGACCCGAATGCTATGAATTGGCTCATGAATCAAGTACAAGAGCAATTTCAAGCATTAATGCAAGCTCATATGCAAACTCCCAATCCGGCACCGAATCAAGGAGATGTGCGGACTTGTAGAGATTTGGTCATGCCACGGCCCGATTTGGTGGGGCATAGTCCGATAAGGTTGCCCCCGATCACCGCCAACACTATGAGTATTGGGCAAAATATTATCAATATGATTAGGGACAACTCAACCTTTAGAGGGACGGCAATCGAAAATCCTTACTTCTTCTTGGATCATTATCTCGAGGTGTGTTGGACTATAAGGATGGGCGGTGTTAGTGAAGAGGCAATCAAGCTACTTTTGTTCCCGTTCACTCTAAAAGACCAAGCAAGAGCGTGGTATGACTCCTTAAGGCATGACTCCTACACACTTGGACCGAGGTGGTGCGCACATTTTTGCTTAAATACTATCCACCGGGAAAAGTTTTTGATTTGAAAGAGGCAATCATGACCTTTGATGCTTATGAAGACGAGTCACTACTCGAGGCATGGGAGCGGTATAAGGCCTTGTTGCGCCAATGTCCCGTATACATGGAGTCACTCTTGGGGACCAAGTCCATTGTTTCTTGCGGGACTTGATCAAGATATGCAAAACCGACTTCATGCTTCAAGCGGTGGTGATATAATGATGTTACAACTTTGATCAAGCGTTTGACCAAATTGAACGGATTGCGGAAACTTCAAGACTTTATGTTTCCGAGACAAGAAGAGGGCCAAGACGCAAGAAACCGAGTGAGATGAAGTCGGTAGGGGAAAAGATTGAAGATGCACACCATGAGAAATTGTTGGACCAACAAGAGGAATCTTTGCAAAATCTTAAAGATCGAGTGGTGCAACTAGATGAAAAGAGGAGGTTGGAGAAAGAAAAAGAAACAAGAAAGGAGCTAGAAGCCGTGGGAAAAGAGCGAGAAGAGGCTCATTCAAGGAAAACGGAGAGAGAGGATGATGATTTTTATCTAGATGAAGCGTTTTCCGAGCTAGAGATTGAGTTGGGATCGCCCATGTCACTAGAGGTTCCTCTCGTGGAGTTTGACTGTGGTAAGTTTCACATTCTTCCGATTACACCCTCACTTCCTGATGTGAACATTGATGATGCCTTGGTGGAATGTATGGTGGAACCAACCATTGTTAAGACTCAACATGAAATCTTTGGTGATGAAAGTAGCTCGTTTTGGGATGAAGAAGAGATGGAAGAGGTGCAATGTTTGTCTATTACACCGCCCCGAAGAAATGCAAGACGATGACTTGGAGGAGTGTATGATAGATTTGAGCACACTTTTTGAAGAACCGGATTCTGAGTTTGAAGAGAAGACGGGATCGCCCATTTCACCATCACTCCCGATTGAATTGTATGATGATGCAATTTTGGAGTGTGTGATGAAATCTCATGAGCTTGGTATGACATCCATGGTAGAGTTACCGGAAGAGTTGGAGGTGATTAGCATACCGGTCCCGGACTACTACACTCTTTACTCCCCGGTAGATGAAGCTCACAAGATATATGAAAGGGAACAACTACCATGGGATGGTAATTTCAAGAAGAGGATGATGGCGGATTTCAACGAAAGGGGATTCCCAAGAGCCATGTGCGGTAAGTTCCTAGTGAACTCGTTTTCCCCTATGCTTGCTATGCTCATTCTCCTTGAATTGTTGATATTCTTGAGTTCGGATTTCGGTTGATAGTCTGTGGTGATTTTTGATTGAAATAAAAATGTTGTCTTGAGTTGGTTTGAGTCCTTTGTGGTTTGAGTCCGTTTGGTGCCACTTGGTCGAGCCAACGACGTAAAACAAAGGCGCTTTGTGAGAGGCAACCCACCTTTTTAGTAATAATTTTGTTTTTGAAGTGGTTTTTGGGTGCAAGAGGAGAGTTTTGTCTCACAAGAGAGTTTGGAGTGAGATTTTCTTTTGATTCTTGCTCTTGTACGTAGACGGGGATGTTTTTATGTGAGCCTCTATGGCTTTATTTTATGCATGGATGCCTGTGTTTCTTTTGATTATCTTTACATCCAATTGCACTTCCCGTCTAGTATGGTTGATATGCTTTGATACCTTGATTGTGGCATGGCTTCTATTTTTATATATCTCGTATCTATCACCATCTTTTGGCACGTGGATTTTTTCCGTGCATGTGTTTCTGCTTGTTTTATGCCTACATGGTGTTCGGTGCTCGAGATGGAGCTTACTAGAAGATGTCACGTGAGCTAAAGTGCGCCTTTCTGCGGTGTTGGTCAAACAAATAAGTCTTTTACTCTTTTTATCTCTCACACACCGAGGGACGAGTGTTTCGTTTAAGTGTGGGGTGGGAGACTTAGCTGTTTTCTTGTTTTCGTTGTTAAATGTGCTATAAATGTGGTATGCTTAGCCTATGATCGGGCTCGAGTCGATTTTTGGGTAATTTTTAAAATTTTTCAAGGGTCTTAACACCGTGTTGTATGTGTTATTTTCACATTTGAGTGGTGATCACCTTAGTCGGGACCCCGAACATGTGCATTGCGGTTTGATATTATCTTGAGAATGAAGTTTATTATTTCACGAAGCTACACCTTGTGCACAATTTGATTGCTACCACCTTTCATATCACTAGTCTTGAGGCGAAATGTCATAGGTTTACCTAAGTAAGACATGGGATGACGGTTTTGGCGTTCTCTTGACCCTACCATAGCCAAATAAGCCTTAACCGGAACAGTTACCCTTCGTAGCCCCTCTCAGCCTTGATAGAATGGTCTGACCACCATTCGCTTATAGCCGTTTTGTTACTTAGTCAGAAACCTACCCTTGAGCCTTATTATGGTCACATTCCCTTCATTCATACCCTACGAGTGGACCTAGTCTTTTGTTAGGCCACACTTGCTAAGGCAAGTGTGGGGTGGGGGAAATGATGTTTTGATGGTTGGTGTTTCCTTGTTTGGAGCTATAAGGAGAAGAGGAGCTCATTCGGGCTTAGTGTTTGGGTTTGGCACAAAAAGAAAAGAAAAATCTGTGCAAATTCTTCTCTTTCAAAAAAAAAAGAAAAAGAGAACTTGATCAATCAAAGTTCAAAATAAATTAGGAAGTCCTCAATGAATAAAAGTTTGGTGTATATAAATAAAAGGGTTGGAATCAAAGGAAGGAGCTCAATGATAAATTTTTATGATGTTAGAGTTGGGATAGTGAGATAGATGCTAGTGTGCTTGAACTCACCTCACGACACTTGAAACATAGTCGAGTTTGGCAATGAGTTCGGGTGCACTGGTAACCTATGGTTCCCAAAATGTCAAAGTTGATCAAAAGGAGTTTTGGGTGGTTTATGTGATAAAGATGAGTTGGTACTTGGTTGATTAGGTTCACTCGTACTTTTTCTCCAGTTCCCAAAATACCCTTTCGACTAACCGAAATCACCCTAGCCTAACGTTATAACCGCTCAAGTCCCGCCTTGATCGTGTCCAAACTTAGTGACCTTGATTAGTGGAGAGACTAATAGAGATGAAACGGTTGGTAGACTTTCGGTTGGGATTCAAGCCCGACAATCATTTTGAGCACTTGGTTTTGGCTTGGCACCACACACACTCCATTTTCTTGATAATGTTGTACCAATGTGTTTATGTTCGTGTTCCATACTTTGTGGTTACCTCGAGAGTGTGAGTAGTAGCACCTACATCACAAGGTTGAATCCTTTGGTTTGTTTTAAACGCCTATTTTACTCGAGGACGAGCAAAGGCTAAGTGTGGGGTGGTGATGAGAGTCAACTTTACGTGATTCGGAGCATTTTCTACCCCGTTTACCACACTTTTAGCATGTTTCTTGGTAATTTAGACCGTTTAGGGGGTAATATCGTGAGTTTATAGCACGGGGAGTAAATCCGTCACTTTGATGGTTTACTACCTCCTTTTATTGATATTGACCCTATTCCGAGCACTTTTACCCTCCGGAATGTTTTGGTTGTTTTTGGTTGTTGTGATGATGTAGGGTATTGGTGTCTCGAGAACCCGGAAGGCGAAGATTTATGATGATAAGTGTGATCAAGGTGCAAGAATGAGCCAAGAAAGAAGAAAGAATAGGAAAAGGAAGAGAAAGAGTTGGTGCCCGAGTGACTGTTCTGATTCAGAAGCATTTTGACCCATGATGGAGGCATTTTCTGGTCATGACTTCTTCATGAAAGTTGTAGATAATTGAAAGAGCTTTCCAACACATCTTGAATCACCCAAATCGGAGCTCGGATGAAGAAGTTATGAAGGTTTTACTGCAGCAGAAAAAATTCATCATGCGAAACGCACGTTTGGAGCTTTAAACGTGCGTTTGGACTGTTTTTTCTGCTGTACAGAGTGTTAGAGGCTGAAACGCACGTTTAGGAACCTTCCAAACGTGCGTTTGGCTCATTTCCTGCTATAAAAAGCTGCAAATTTCACAGAGAAGAGGGTAGACGCGAATGGAGTTGTTTTAGGGTAATTTTGGGGATTTTCTTCGTTTTTAGGAGTTAGAATTAGTGTAATATACCGTTAGAATCGTCTTTCAATCCTCTCTTTGATTCTCTAACTCTTAGCTTTGGTCTATAACATTTCATTGGGCAAAATTCGATCTTTTGTATTCAACTTTTGTGCTCTTCTTCTCCAAACTCGAATTTCTGCACTTTAATGGTAAATTTCTTCTCTCTTTTACTTGTTATGTCTCTTATTTACTACTTTCATTGCATTTCAACTAGTATAATGTGTAGCTAATTCCTCCCCATAGTCGAATCATGTGATATGTGGTGAAATCACCCCTTGGGTGATGAAATGGGAGTGGGTAGTGCTTTTTATTGTTGTATCTTGCTCGCTTCACGCCTTAGAACTTGTTATAACGGATTTGGGCTAGATTGATCACCTAGGTCAAACATCACACACACCACTCTTGAGAGTTGTTCAGAGAGAGGGTGTGGGAAAAGGGTTCTAGGATCACGGTGTAGTTTCGGTTTAGTTGTTAAACCGAGCTCATCGTGAGGTTACTCGTTTGTACGCGTTTAAGCGGCTCGAGTGCAAAACATGACTTGTTAGGAGAGAGTTGTTCAGACCTTAACATGGCATAAGGTGTTAGAAGAGAGTTGTTCGAGACGCTAGCACCGGGTTTAGGAGTTCGCACCCGTGAAATTGAATGCAAGAGTTCGTTTAGTATAATGCACACTCCCGGTTTTGTCTACCTTAGGGTTGAGATTAGTCACATTGATCATGGTTCGGCTATGTCCCTTTCTCCCTTTAGACTTGTTAGTTTAATTTACTTTAGTTTAATTGAAGTGTACAAACATTCCAACAACTTGTTTGCCTAGACTAAGCAATAAGTTCACTTTGGTACTTACAAGCACATCTTCTCTGTGGATCGACCTCGGACTCCTGTGCCAGCTATACTAGCAATCGACCGGTACTTGCCGGTTAGAGAGCTTGTTTAGTCACCGTTGTCTTGAGACTAATAGAGATGAAACGGTTGGTAGACTTTCGGTTGGGATTCAAGCCACGACAATCATTTTGAGCACTTGGTTTTTGGCTTGGCACCACACACACTCCATTTTCTTGATAATGTTGTACCAATGTGTTTATGTTGTAGATGAAACGGTTGGTAGACCTTGATTAGTGGAGAGACTAATAGAGATGAAACGGTTGGTAGACCAGATTGACCAAATGCACCAGACCTGTTCTGAGATGAAGTATTCACAGCCATAACAGGATTATCCAAACGATCAGGATGACCTACACAATAACTCAACTGCCTTTCATGCTTAATAGCCATACCAAACACTTGATTAATTGGAGGCAACGGATTAAGAAGCATAACTTGTGCCTTAACAGGAGCAAATTGATCAGTTAACCCCTTCAGAAACCTGATAACGCACTCTGATTCAAAATAATCTTTATAGACTCTAACAGCACCACAAGTACAAACCGGATTGCAAGTGCAGCAAGGAAAAGGCCTAAGAATCAACAATTCCTCCCACAGTATTTTGAGTTTAGTGTAATAATCTGTAACAGTGAGATCATTTTGCCTTACAGTGTTCACTTCCTCAAGCAAATCTGACAACCTGAAGTGATCTCCATGAGAAAACCTCTCCTGCAAATCAATCCACACATCCTTTGCTGAATTGAGCCACATAACAGATTGCGCAATTGAAGATGATACTGAGTTGAGAATCCACGACAACACCATGCTATTACACTGCTCCCAGGCGTGATAATCGGGTTCATCCATAGCCGGAGCCTCCAGATTTCCGTTGATGAAACCTAATTTATTTTTCGACATAAGCGCCATCCTCATCGATCTCGACCAAGCATGGTAGTTGTTTCCGGTTAACGGTGGTTGAACTAGAACGAGAGATGGATTTTCATTAGGGTGAAGGTAGTAAGGGCTTAGAGGAACGATTTGGTGTTGATTTTGATTCGCCATAGCAGAATTAAAGGAAATTGAATCGAAGAAGAAAAGAGGAACGACGATGAACAATTCGTAACCGCTCTGATACCATGTAGATTGAACCTCAAATATCCATGAAAGCTTCGAATTGAAGCTTCAGTAAACCAGAACAAGCAGAATGCATTAAGGGAGAGAATTTGGGACAGAATTTCTATTTTTCACTTATTGATGAAATTATGTACAGATCTGTTTATATATACATTTGGATCTTGTAACCGCTATTAACAGAAAGAGGAATATCCTGGGAATATTCCGGGAATCTCGAGGAATATTCCGGGGAATATTTTCTAATGAAGAACTTGATCTCAACCTTCTCCTTCTTCCTCACGCTTTGACTGTTCTGACTTTTCATTCTTATCAAAAGTAACCCGAGTTGACAAGACATTCTTAGCAAAGTGGTGCACGGTGTCTCTTTGGACCATGAGGTACACTGACCGAACCCCCTTACAGAAACTTTCCAATTTAATTTTGCGGTAGTATTGACAATTGCAAATAGCTTTTATTTCATTTAAAGACGGTAGTTTTTATCCACTAACTAAATAACGGCAGCTAAAAAAATGAATCTCAACCTATTTAACCAAGAAACTTCCATCAAACAACTTATATAACAAAATCTCAGCTTGGGAATTAGGTTTACTAATCATACGAATCAGTGGTGGATCTATTCATTCCAGAGGTCGCGTGACCGCACGGAGATTCGAAAATTTTCTTTTAGTTTTAAAACGATTGAATTTTGTTGTTAAAAATATCGTTTTGTTGTTAAAAGATTTAGTTTTAGCTCTGATGACCCTGCTGGAATAATATTTTTAGAGAAAAAAATATAGTATTACAGTCCGGTGACAACACTGAAAAAATTTATTGGATCAACCTCAGATACGAATGGAGGTGGAGGATGACCGTGTACAAGAGTTAAATTTTAGTAGAAGAAGAAAGTGGAAGATGATGGATAGATTTCTTAATCTTCATAATTCGCTTATTACACGGTACAAGAGAATAAAAGAGGTTAGTCAACTAACCACACAAAATATCTAACTACACTTGAAATACCAAACTACCCCTCACAGAACATAAAGTATTATTTCTCAACATCCCCCCTCAAACTAAATGGGGTTGACACCACATTGAGTTTGGATCGAAAGTCTTGGAGCTGCAAGGCAGGCAATGCTTTTGTAAGAGAATCAGCAATTTGAGAGGTGGAAGGCACATATGCTATCTTCAGATCTTTGTTCAACACTTTGTTTCTGATGAAATGAACATCGATCTCGATATGTTTAGTCCTTGCATGATACACAGGATTCTGAGCTAGTGCAGTTGCTCCTAAGCTATCACACCATAAAACAGGGACAGATTTGAGGGGAATATGCATTTCCTTCAAGAGCTGTGTGATCCATGTCACTTCAGCAGCCAAATTCGCTAGGGATCGATACTCAGCTTCTGTACTTGATCTTGCAACCACATTCTGTTTCTTAGAGCTCCATGAAACAAGAGAAGATCCCAAATAAACACAGCTGCCACCAAAAGATTTCCTGTCAGAAGGTGAACATGCCCAATCTGCATCTGAGAAGCCATTAATTTCCAGATTTCCATCAGTTTTGAAATGCAGGCTGTGACCTAGTGTTCCTTGAACATATCTCAGCAATCTTTTTAAGGCCTGCCAATGGTCTGTGGTTGGAGATTGCATGAACTGGCTAAGATAGTTCACTGAAAAGGCAAGATCTGGTCTTGTACAGGTAAGAAATTGCAAGCCACCAATAGCACTTCTGTAAATGGTAGGATTATGAAGAAGTTCACCATCTGTAGGGTGCAAATGTTTGCCAACCACCATTGGTGTGGGACTAGGCTTCAGGTGCTCCATGTTCAATCTTTTTAAAAGCTGGGCAGCATAATGTTCTTGAGTCAGGTACAGCCCTGTATCATCTCTTTTGGCTTGCATACCCAGGAAATGAGACAGGGGACCCAAGTCTTTGAGGGCAAACCTGGCATTTAATGCCTCAATGAACCTCTTGATATGCCCTGAGTGATTTCCTGTTACTAAGATATCATCAACATATATGAGCACATACATAATATCAGCACCATTTTTATACACAAATAATGAAATATCAGACACAGATTGTTTAAAGCCCCAGTCCAGCATCTGTTTTCTCAAAGCCTCAAACCAGGCTCTAGGAGCCTGTTTCAAACCATACAAAGCCTTCTTCAACCTGCAGACATAATTAGGTTTTGAGGAGTTCACAAATCCCTCTGGTTGAGGCATATACACAGTCTCAGTCAAGGGTCCATTTAGGAAGGCATTATTGATGTCCACCTGATTAATTTTCCAGTGTTGAGCCACAGCAGTAGCCAAAACTACCCTTATGGTTGAAGCCTTAGCAACAGGACTGAAAGTATCTGTAAAATCCACTCCATAGTTTTGATTAAAACCCTTTGCCACTAACCTTGCCTTGTGTTTAAGAATTGTGCCATCTGGATTTAACTTTAGTTTGAAAATCCATCTATTTCCCACTAAGTTCTGTCTAGAATCAGGTGGTACAAGATCCCAGGTCTTGTTGATCATCAAGGCTTCATATTCTTCAGACATGGCCAATTTCCACTCAGGTTGATCAAGAGCTTCTGAAGCCTTAGTAGGTTCAGATAGGTGAGATGGAAGGGTCTGATTAGAGATAGAGACAGAGTACACTTTAGGTTTGAAGATGCCACTTTTTGACCTGGTTTGCATATGATGCTTGGGTGGTGAAGCTGGCATTGTAGGGTTGACACTAACAGGAGGAGGTTGAGTTTGAGGACTTGTGTTTATGGTGGGGGATTCAGGATTGAAAGAATCAGAATGTTGACTATGAGGACTGACTTGATTATCACTAGAGTTAAGATCTTCAAACACTTCAGTTCCATTAGTAGACTCAGGATCATTAGAAACATACACATCAGAGCAAGGAAGAAGTTGACAGGAGGAGTTTGGGATATTGATGTTGTTGGAAGGAACACTAGGACTGGGAACACATTCAGTATGATGCTCATCAACATTTTGACAACTAGCAGGATTAGATGTCTGATGATTATCTGAATATGGTAGGGGTGTAAGAAACATGGATGACAATTCAGGGTCAGTACTAACAGCTCTACTAGGTCCTTGATTAAAGCCTTCTTGAAAGGGAAACTTGTGTTCATCAAAGTTCACATCTCTGGAAATATAAATCCTTCCAGACTGGTCAAGGCATTTGTATCCCTTATGGCAAGGACTCATGCCAAGATAAACACATTTTGAGGTATGAAATCTGAACTTATGATTATGAAAGGGCCTAAGATTAGGATAACAAGCACAACCAAACACTCTATATTTGAGATAATCAGACTGTTTCTGGAACAGAACTTCTTGAGGAGATTTATTTTTAAGAACAGGAGTGGGAAGATCATTAATTATAGCTACAGATTCTAAGAAGCTATCCCACCAAAAACTAAGGGGCATGGAAGCTTGTGCCATAAGGGTTAATCCTGTTTCAACAATGTGTCTATGTTTCCTCTCAGCCCTACCATGTTGACCATGAGCATGAGGACAAGGGTGCCTAAACTGAATCCCCTGTGCTTTTAGGACTGGTTCAAAAGACCTATATTCCCCACCCCAGTCAGACTGAACACATTTAATTGTGGTTTCAAGCATTTTCAACCGCTCTTAAATCTGTAAGAAGACAGTAGAGCTTGGATTTTGATTTTAAAGGATAAATCCAAACATATCTAGAATAATCATCAATAAAATGTATATAGTAAAGATATCCATTTGTGGATTTGACAGGGGCAGGCCCCCATAGATCAGTGTGAATCAGATCAAGGGCATGATTAGCATGAGAATCGATTTAGCATAAGGTAAGGAATGGCATTTACCAAATTGACATGCTTCACGTAAATTCAAGATTTTCATTCACATTCATACTAACATGACTTAAAACAAGATTCAGAACATTTTGTGAAGGATGGCCAAGCCTCCTGTGCCAAACATTCCTATCCTTATTGGAAACAAAAGAACTAACATAAACAGCAGAGTTACTGTGATCTTGATGTTGTTTGGAGTGAGAAGAGATCAGATGACTTTGATGGAGAACAGGATCATGAGTGGACAGTTGATACAGACCATTCCTAAGAGCTCCTACTTGCACCAGCCTCTTTGTGACTTTGTCCTTAACATAACAAAATTTATCATCAAATTCAACAACAACAGGAAATTCAGAAGTTAACTTAGAAACACTAACAAGATTTTTGGTCATGGAAGGAACATGTAGGGAATTTTTTAGGTGGAGAGGTGTGTTGTTAAGACTAGGCAAATAGCAGGTACCAGTGTGAAGGATAGGGAGAACCTCACCATTTCCTACTACCAAGGATTCAGAGCCTGCATAATCAGAACCAAGATGGAGATTGTTCATGTCTGAAGTGATGTGGTTTGTGGCCCCACTGTCCATGTACCAGGCAGGATCACCAGGAGTCTGAGGTGAAGCAACAAAAGCCATGTTCTGCCTAGAGCTCCCTGCACCACTAGCACCATTTGGAATGAAGTCCTGCTCAAATCTATGCCAGCAGTCAACCACAACATGACAAGTCTTGCCACACAACTGACACACTGGCCTGTTCCCACTGTTTGAACCTCCATTTCTACCACCTCTGCCTGGCCTGTTCCCACTGTTTGAACCTCCATTTCTACCACCTCTGCCTCTATTCCTTCCTCCTCTTCCTCTTCCAGAATTACCATAACTTTGATTGTTGTTGTTTCTTCCACCAGAACTTCTAGGTCTTGTCTGTTGACCAGAGCAGCAAAATGGGCAGATATATTGCTGGTTTTCTCCATTTCCGAGCCAAATCGAGCAATTAACCTTTCATGTGTGATCAATTGGGATTGAACATCCTGCGCCAAGATAGTGATCCAACCCTAGAAGTGAGATTGACTATGGCTGCCTCATACTCTCTGCCTCTAACCCCCCAAGAGTGGCTAGGATCAACTCGACTTTAGACACTGGGTATCCAAATTTCTTTGCAAGGCTATCTCAGCATATGTCTTCATTTGTGCAAGATAGTCAGACATTGTCTTGGATCCTTTTGTGGCTCTAGCCATGGCACTTTTAAACTCCAACATTCTTGCCTCTGACTGACTGTTAAATAAATTTTCCAAAGTTACCCAAATTTCTCTTGCAGTGGAGCATCCTACCACCTCATGTAAGGCTTGTTCACCATAGAACTCATTAACCAACCAATTAACAAATGATCACTAATCTGCCACTCTTCTTGAGTTTGAGCTCGTTGGAATGGAGAGGATGACAGGTGAAGAGGTGAACCCTCAGCATATCTATTGTCAACACCTAACACGTGATTCTCTAGCCTGTGACCTCTAATGATTGGCAACACAATGGACTTCCAAAGCAGATAATTCGATCTGTCAAGTTTTACGCTGCAGGTTTGACTCAACTGATTTGCAAAAGGAAGAGGGCTTACAGGAGTTGTTACTGGAGACCCCAAGTTGGGAATGGAAGGGATACCCGGATAAGATCCGATTAGAGTCGGATTCACAAACCCAGATGAGATAAACTCTGATCTCCCATAACCAGGTCCAGGACCGAAGGGTAAGCTTCCAAATGCCATTGATGGATAAGAACTCAGCACAGAACCAAGGTTAGCACCTGTGAGTCCAATTCCAGTAGCTCCATGTGAAAGTGAGACTGGCACTGAAGAGGACGATGAGACATGATCTGATGGAACCGTGACTGTTGTCGTTGTGACTGTTGTCGTTGATGGAGGATTACTCACTCCGACGGACGGTGCCAAACTGAGCGGCGGTGTACCGTCCATCCTAGCTCCGATACCAAGTTAAATTTTAGTAGAAGAAGAAAGTGGAAGATGATGGATAGATTTCTTAATCTTCATAATTCGCTTATTACACGGTACAAGAGAATAAAAGAGGTTAGTCAACTAACCACACAAAATATCTAACTACACTTGAAATACCAAACTACCCCTCACAGAACATAAAGTATTATTTCTCAACAACAAGTGACCCCTCTAATTTAAGAATATATATATATATATATGCACGTTTGTTTTGTTTTGTTTGATTTTATTTCATGAAAAACCATAACTAGTGTTGTTTTTTAGGCGTAAGAAATGGCAAGGTGAAAATTGTCATGCATTTGACAACATATCTTCAAATTTCCCTGATATTAACACAAAATTTTGTTGTATTATCACGAAATGTCGGGAAAGTGTCATGTGTTATGCGACATAACATCAAACCACCACAAAAAATGCCACGCATTTGTGACATAAACATTGAGTGCCGGTAAATCGTCGGCAATTAGCGTCATAAGAAATATGTGGCAAAAAATGTCCTCCTTTTGTGGCAATTAGTAGCTTATGCCGGTAAACCTACGACAATTATCAAAATGCCACTAATAAAGTGTCGCAAAAGGCCTTATTTGTTGTAGTGTTACCGATGTGGGGCTTTACATTCTCCCCCCTTTATAAGGGACTGGCGTCCTCGCCAGACGGCGGCGAGCTCGTTCCCGGATCGTACCTACCAGAGGTAACTAGAGGCCATCCTTACACCGTCTTCATGTACGGTGTCGGTAGCATAGTTCCGTCGATAGTCGGCTCAATACCATTATGTAACGCCCCTAGACCCCGGGCCTGGTAGCGCTAAATGAGTCATAAATGGCCCAATCAACTGCTTAGACGCCGTCCTCGCTTGGTCTAAAAGGGCTAACCCGAGTTGATAAGACCTTTATGTCACACACTTATATGAGGGTGAGCATTCTCTTATTTTACCGATGTGGGACTTTCACTACAAGAAAACTATGATTCAATGACCAAAACTTAATGATAGGATGTAAAACTGTCATTAAATGTTACTTATAATGACGGGACACAAATTAATTTGTTGATGAATGACGGAATTTCAATTCCCGTCATTAATAATCTTATTTCCCGTCATTACAAATACAATAATAAAAACCCTCTCATTATTTGTATAAATTTTTTCATAATACATTTTTTTTTTAATTTACAAATTTTTAACAAAATAACAAACACATTAATAAAAACCCAAAACCAACCCCCCTTTCTCGTTTGGTCATTCCTAAGTCATAACCCTATAGTACTCTAAGAACACAGCCCGCCGCCCTCCACCCTCCACCCTCCACCCTCCACCCTCCACCCTCCACCACCGCCCCTAACAAACTCTCCCCTATAAATTCACCATCTTTGCCTATCTCCTCCTCCATTCTTTCGAATTACATCTGCGTAGAATGTAGAATGTATATGCAGTCTCCTCCTCCATTTTGCCCGCCGCCCTCTACCTCTCTCAGATACTGAAGCTTGGCTGTGTTGGTCCCTTGGAAAGGCTAACACAAGTTTAGAGGGGGGGTGAATAAACTTGTCACCAAAAACAAATCCTGAACTGGAAAAGTCCCAGGAACTGAGTTTCTCTGAAACTCAAACTGATCTTCAGTTTATGTCCCTTTAACTTGTGCGGAGTTCAGTTAGCTCAACTGAATATAAGTTATTACTGACTTATATTTAGTCTCGTTAACTGGCAGCGGATAAAACTAGCCTTTAACAATAGATGTGTAACCAGAAAATTAGATCTTCTATGTATCAGTTAAGTGCTGACTCAGTGTCTGGTGTTTGCTGAGAGATAATGCAATAAATAAAACAAACACAGATGTATAAAGTAAATCAACACAAGATTTGTTTATGGAAGTTCCGGGTGGTGTAATCCCGTCACGCCTCCCTTCTCTCGTGGCGTAGGAGGTATCACTAGAATAATGAGATAACCGTTACAAGATTCTAGCACTATGACAGTCCTTCACGACACCCTAGTTTCACTGTCTACACAAAATGAAGAAAGGTGAGATTGCTCCCTTCACTCTGCACACTGATCTTTCGGAGGTGGAATTTCTCCTTCACCAGCTCACCACTCACATACACAGTCCGCAGACTGCACCAACTGCTGTAGCAACACCGTATGAAGAAAGGTAGAATTGCTCTCTTCAAACTATGCACAGCCAACCCTTTTTTTACAAAGGTAAGGTTTAGAATTAATCAAGGATTAATTCAGTGAGCTATTTGATTTCTCTGGATCTGACTTTATAGCTCCAAGATGCCTTCATTCCCCCTTAATGGGTTACTAGATCTTCCTTTGAAGTTTTCAAGGCAATGTCGTTGGCTCCCCTTTTTCTGGATAAATATAATCTGATTTTTATGGATCTGGATTTGGATCTTTGAATATATGCTTGTAAAGCTCTTTTCTGATCCTCCTCTCTCTTTTCTTGAGTGATTCTCTTGTGTATTTATAGGGGTGATGTGACGGTTACTAGCTCTTGTAGCCGTTACACTTGTCATTTAGCCAACGTTCATATGTACGATCTTTTGTCGTATTGATAGTTTAAATTCAATCAAGGCCTTAACTCAGTTTTCTACTCTTCTTCAAAACTGAGTACCTTGTTTACTTCATATCTGACTTTAATTGACTAAGTCAGAGTACACACCATTCGGTTTCTTCTTTTTCAGGTAACTGATAATCTTTGTCCTTAAGATTATTCAGTTTTATATGACCTATAGCTCAGTTTCAGGTCACCACAGACTTGCATGAATCCTGACTTATAGTCATGACTTAATCAGCTTCTAACTGAGTTTGCCACCTCAGTTCTTCAATCTTCAACAACTGAGTCTGTGTCCCTCAGTTCTTCAGTCTTCTAGATAAGCCAACTGAGTCTGTGTCCTCAAATGAACTTATCTTCTTCGATTTTAGCATGACCGAGTTTGAACCCTCGATTCTTTTATAACTCGCTTTTCTTGTTGTAACTCGTTTTCTTATTGTGACCCAGCTGTTAGCCTAGTTCCTATTCTATTACAATGCTTGTCTGAAACAACCTATACAAAGTTCAGACTCTAGATAGAACTTATACATTTGTCTCTAGACCATTTCTTGCTTCTTCTTTTATTATGCACTATAACAGTTAGTTACGACTTCATCATCATGGATTATAAGTGATTTGTCTAATTTTGTGACGAATCATCATCAAAACATAAATAATATTTCCAACAATTTCCCCCTTTTTGATGATGTATCATAACCCTCCCTAAAAGCAATAATAAAAGAATAGTGCAAGAAATCATGACAAAATAAATTAAGAAAGCAAACTAGAAATGAAATAAGTTTATTACGAGATTGAATCTGAGCCAAACGAGTTATAATCGAATAAATTACTTCTCTTTTTCAAAGCCAACAATTTTTCACCAACAAAGATACTCCTCTTAGTTTCCAGGAGTCTTCTTGCTTTTCCTTCTTCTTCTGTTTCTCCAACTTTAGGC
This sequence comes from Gentiana macrophylla, assembly GCA_026214975.1. Lineage (NCBI taxonomy): Eukaryota > Viridiplantae > Streptophyta > Magnoliopsida > Gentianales > Gentianaceae > Gentiana > Gentiana macrophylla. The sequence continues at coordinate 18,257,746 of CM047808.1, read as the reverse complement.
TTGATCTCCAGATAATCATTTAGCAATTGATTTGCTTCTTTATTGTCGCCAGCTTTGGACTTTGCTAAGATTTCTTTGACTTCTTCACACATCACCTTCTCTTCTTCCATTGAAATAAGACTAGATTCCTTTCCTTTAGTCTTTTCAGCTTTTCTTCGTGGTTCCAATTCAGCTTCCCCCTTGGTTTGTGTCTCCTTATTTGCCAACTTATCAAGAGATCTGATACATATTACAATCTTCTTTCTAATGCTCAACCCTGCTTTAACTGCGGCTTCCTCATCATCCTCAGTTCTTGTATCTTTAAAGTCTCCTTCTGGAATCAGCTCTTCAAACATACTGTCAACTGCTTCTTCATTAATTTGGGTAGTTAGTAGATCAGCATCTACTTGTCTGTCCTGATCTTCAATCAGTTGTCTAGCATAAGCCTCTTCAGCCTTTTCTTCTTTAGTAACATCATCACCTACAGCTTTATCTTCCCCCTTGTTTGAAGATAAGCGAAAGCAATCTTCAAATAACTTACGTAGGGTGATAATGTTTGAATATTCAAATAGGCCTGAGTAATGTATCCTTCCAATTAAGTCATGTAGGTTGAAAATCTTCTCCTGTAGATTCTGTAACAGGCATTCAATGATATCTTTCAGATTTTTCAGTTTCTCAGCTTCAGTTTCTTGGGCCACAAACTCTTCATTTGCTGATTTGCTTGTGGATGCATCATGAGCTTGTGATGGAGGGCTGATGTCAGGATAGTAAAAATGAGTATCAGGAACTGTCAGTTGTTTTTTATACTCAGCTTCACGAATTCATCTGGCCTCTCTGACCTTCTCTTTTCTCTTGATGTAATCTTCAAACATCCTAGTTGGAAAATCACTTTCTTGATTTAAAGACCTTCTTCTTCTTCGCTTCTTCACCACTTCCTTCACTTTCATTTTCTTCAGTTTCATCTTCATCATCTCCTTCAGTTTCTTCACTCTCTTCAGTATCATCCTCGATCTGGATTACATTCTCACTTTCAGTTTTCTTTTCTTGAAATTTGTTCCACATTCTCTTCTGTCTTCTCAGAGTCCTGTCGTCTAGTCTCACAGTCTCACTTGAACTGGAGTCTGAACCTTCACTTTCTTCCTTGATGACTTTCCTTTTCTTTGTTCCAGTGGACACTGACTTCTGTTTCACTTGGGTTGGTGTGGATTTAGAAATGGAGAAATGATCCAGTATCCTTTGCACTAGATAGGTAAAACCCTTTTTCAGTAAGAAAGATTCTCCAGCAGCTTCCTTACTTTCTTTGATCCTCTGCTTTTCATCAGAAATCTGTTTTATTAACTGATTGAGTATAAATTTGTTCCAATTAAATCTCTCCTCAAACCAAATAGCATAAATCATTTTCATTTTGTCTGTTGAGAGAGTGTAGAAATTTCGAGCATGACCAATGACATTTTTTGTCAGAAGAATTGTCAAGAATGCGAATTCTCCTTTCTGCTGATATATAGAGCCACTGAAATTCTTCTCCTTCTTATTGATTGCAGTGATGTTCCAAATCTTCTCTTTTTCTTCTTTCCCGAAGGTGAAGGATGGAGAGCCTCCAAATATATCTAGACGGAACACCAGTGAAAGTAGTTGTTCATCAATGGTGAAGTTTTTGTCTTGAACAGTAGTTTTGAAGCTTTTTCCATTATTGATGATCTCTGCATTCCTGTAGAAATCTCTGATGCCTTCTGGACTCAAAGTAGTGACCTTTGTATCAATCAAATTCTCCAAACCTCGAATCTTTCTGATCTTCTTTGTAATTTGGATTGCAAGAGTGGAGTTTGAGAATTTTTGATAGAAGTTGTCCAGGCTGGTGGTGATTCCATCGTCAATGTTGTATTGCTCCATTGGATTTGAATTACGGATGCTTGATTTTGGGTGAACAGGATTTTGTCAAGATTTTGTCTTACAATCGTTTTCAAAATGAGAGTCGTGTCACAATCAATGAGATTATGTAGGGATGTACATCTTCTTTTTCTCCCAGATTGACACATGGCTTCGAGTGATTTGTCATGTCAGCCCAAATGTCAGATGGTAGCTGGAAAGTCTTTACTTCTTTGACAGTTTTGTCCTTCATCAGCTTTTGCCGTCTCAGTTTTGTATGGAAGTCAGTTTTCTTTGGATTTTGCAATATAAACTGACTTTTCCTGCAAAACAGTTTAAGTTTTCCTCGGTACCCATATCTTCTTGGGTCCGGCTGGGTTAGTTACTGGAGTATTACTTCCAGTTTCTTGGTTGAGAGAATTATACCTTCTCAACTCTTTTCTAGATAAACCATTACGCTCAACCTTAGTTGATTTCACAAGGATTCTTTTAGATTTAACATTTTTAATTTCTTTGTGTGATCTACTAGGTCTTCCAGTATCTTGATTTCTAAGGTTTGTTCTTGTTGAGATCTCAAGACTGGGTAGGGATGGGAGATTATCATTGCCTTTGTCAACTTTACTGAGCATTGTTCTTTCAGCAAAATATGACAACTCAGTTTCCAGAAACTCATTCCAATCTTTGGCTTTGTCAAGCTCTTTGTCTTTTTGTTCCAATTCCAAGGAGAGTTTTTCGGTTAACTTGACAAGATTAGAGTTTCTTTGACTGAGTTCAGCAAGTGATAATTGAGTGGAAGAATGTACCTTTTATTGATGATTCGAAATAGTTTGTACATTCTCTTGTTGCTGTAATGAGTCTTCTATAACAATATCTATCTGCAACAATTCCTTTCCTTCTTCTTTTGAGAGGTTTCTCAGTGATGGAACTCCTCTGGATTCTTTAAGATGATCATTGAAGTTTGTATCCACTTCATCACTGAGTTGAGGTTCTGGATTTGTATAAAGATTTGTCGTACTGAACCTTTCGATCATTTGATCCTGAAAATCAGATATATTTTGCAAACAATTAATCAAGGGATGGGTAAGCCAACTTTTAGCTTTAGATGTAGACATTGAAACTATATGAACTGACAGTGAGGGGTCTTCAACAACTGGTTTGAAGTGTATCTTGGATCTCCTTCAGAAGGAAGATTTGCTCCGATACCAATTGTTGGTCCCTTGGAAAGGCTAACACAAGTTTAGAGGGGGGGGGTGAATAAACTTGTCACCAAAACAAATCTGAATCGAAAAGTCCCAGAATCGAGTTTCTCTCGAAACTCAAACGATCTTCGATTCTGTCCCTTTAACTTGTGCGGAGTTCGATCACTCAATCGAATATAAGTTATTATCTTGACTTATATTTAGTCTCGTTAATCGCAATGATAAAACTAGCCTTTAACAATAGACGTGTAACGAGAAAATTAGATCTTCTATGTATCGCTTAAGTCTTGACTCGATTATGCAGTGTTTCTGAGAGATAATGCAATAAATAAAACAAACACATGTATAAAGTAAATCAACACAAGATTTGTTTATGGAAGTTCCGGGTGGTGTAATCCCGTGCGCCTCCCCTTCTCTGTGGCGTAGGAGGTATCACTAGAATAATGAGATAACCGTTACAAGATTCTAGCACTATGACAATCCCTTCACGACACCCTAGTTTCACTTTATCTACACAAAATGAAGAAAGGTGAGATTGCTCCTTCACTCTGCTGCTGATCTTTTCGGAGGTGGAATTGCTCCTTCACCACTCACCACTCACATACACACCATCATGATCGCACCAATTCTTTAGAGCAACACCGTATGAAGAAAGGTAGAATTGCTCTCTTCAAACTATGCACACCAACCCTTTTTTTTAAAGGTTAGGTTTAGAATTAATCAAGGATTAATTCGGTGAAGTCTGCTTGATTTCTCTGATCTCGACTTTATAGCTCCAAGATGCCTTCATTCCCCTTAATGGGTTACTAGATCTTCCTTTGAAGTTTTCAAGGCAATGTCGTTGGCTCCCTTTTCTCGGATAAATATAATCGATTTTTATGGATCTCGATTTGGATCTTTGAATATATGCTTGTAAAGCTCTTTTACGATCCTCCTCTCTTTCTTGAGTGATTCTCTTGTGTATTTATAGGGTGATGTGGCGGTTACTAGCTCTTGTAGCCGTTACACTTGTCATTTAGCCAACGCTCATATGTACGATCTTTTGTCGTATTGATAGTTTAAATTCAATCAAGGCCTTAACTCGCTTTTCTACTCTTCTTCAAAATCGAAAGTACCTTGTTTACTTCATATCTCGACTTTAATTGACTAAGTCGAGTACACCATTCGATTTCTTCTTTTTGAGTAATCGATAATCTTTGTCCTTAAGATTATTCGCTTTTATATGACCTATAGCTCGAGTTTGTCACCACCGACTTGCTCGAATCCCGACTTATAGTCATGACTTAATCGACTTCTAACCGAGTTTGCCACCTCGATTCTTCAATCTTCAAAACCGAGTCTGTGTCCCTCGGTTCTTGATCTTCTAGATAAGCCAACCGAGTCTCTGTGTCCCTCAAATGAACTTATCTTCTTCGATTTTAGCATGACTGAGTTTGAACCCTCGGTTCTTCTATAACTCGCTTTCTTGTTGTAACTCGCTTTTCTTATTGTGACCAAATTGTTACGCCTAGTTCCTATTCTATTACAATGCTTGTCTCAAAACAACCTATACAAAGTTCGGACTCTAGATAGAACTTATACATTTGTCTCTAGACCATTTCTTGCTTCTTCTTTTATTATGCACTATAACATTAATTCTGACTTCATCATCATGGGTTATAAGTGATTTGTCTAATTTTATGACGAATCATCATCAAAACATAAATAATATTTCCAACAGGCTGCTTGAAATCCTCTTTGCCTTTACTCTTTCCTATCCCCGATTTCTGCAATTACTTTTGCAAATTTCATGGCTACTATGTTCATCATCCTCGTGGTGTATTTCTTTTATAGAAAGTTTCGCTCTTCATTTTCCAAATACGATTTCGTTTCGAAATCACGAAATCTTGTGCAGCCGATCTAGTAAAATCTAGAAGGCAATTAAGAAATGGATTCGAAGTTGATGGCACAAGGCCTTGCTGTTTGAAGCCTTCAATTTGAAGATATGCAACCGTTATGTACAATCTCTGGATGGGCATCCTCAGCACGTGGACAAAATCGAAGATTTAATCTTCGAATCGTGGTCAAGTTCAGGGAAGTTTATTTCTTTTAATTATTGTTTATATCAGTCAAATATTCTACTGATAATGAGCTTTGATTATGTGCTGATTCTCTGCCCTTGTGTCGTTTTTTTGGCAGCCTCTCAAGAAGGCACGGCCGATTCGGTCAGTCAATGATTTAAGATTGCTCCTTAGCTGCTTGGCTGGTGACCATACTGATACACATGCGAAATCGAGCATTAATTGAAGAATCTGCAGCCTTTTAATTTTTGATATCTGGCAAGGCAATTCTTCAGTTCAGAATCTATGAGATTGACCCGGTGAATTACAACCCGGGTTGCAATGGTAAAATGGCTGTGAACCCCTCAATTGCTATATATATGTAGCACTTTTGGGATTGGTATATTAAATCTCACACATTGCTATCCCCACTTTTTCAAAATAAAAAAGTTATCTTCTTTTGTGTTTGTGCAAAGTTGTGGAGTCTCAGAATTCAGAAAGCTTACGACCAAGTGGCATACATGCTTCGTAAACTTGACCTTGAATCGGTTGGTAGGATCTGTCTTTGAATCAAGTTGGAGGTGATACAAGTTCTAGCACTCTGTGGCATACTGAGAGGTACTTGAGCAGTGGTCTCAGAAACTCTCCCGCTTATCAGTAAGTGTGCTACATCTGTTTTTACAGCATTTCTAAATTGTATGTATTTGTGAAAGTGCTGTCTGTCTTTGTGTGTTTGAGTCCCTGTAGAATTCAGTTTTGTTCTAAGTGTGGTTAGTGCTAAGATTGATTGATTGACTGAATCTTTTGAACAAGTCAACCTAGTGAGGACAAAAGGCTTTTGTTCAAAATTTGAATTGGTGATAATCAATCTTGTGTGAATCTAGCCCTTAGTAACAAGTCTTGAATTGGTTCAGTGTTGATTTTGTGTTGTACCCTTATTACCCCTAAGTTACTTGGTTCTGACTTGTGTCTGTGACTAAGTGTCTCTGTGTGGTCAAGGCATTTGACTGCATTTTTGTTGGAATCAGTAAATTCATTTACTGATTTTTACTATGTGCGATTTGTGCTTGAATATCATATCAGTGTTGCTGCTAATCTGCATTGTTCAATCTCATACACTACTATCCTGCTGCACATTGCTTTTCACCTTGCATATTCTTGCTGTGCACTCACTTTAATCTATCTATTGTGCGGAATCATTGAATGTAATCTGCTTCCTGCATAATAAGTATTTACTGCACCTATCTGGTGAATAGCTTGAGCCTCTAACTGCTGTTCTTGTGAGCCTGCAAATATTGCTGTATTATGAGAGCTGCAACCTGCCTTACTAGACTCATTGAATTTGTACTTGCTTCTGTTAGAAACTCACTTTAAAATAGTACCTTGGAGCTACTGATTCCTGTGTTATCAGTCTGATATCTTAGCTTTGATAAACGGTTTCAATACCTATTTATCAAATCAGATACTCGGCTTATTTGATCAGCCTTGTAGTTGGCTCGTAGTCTGTGTATTAGTCTTAATTGAATCAGTGAATTAAATAGCTGTATCTTCTGAGTTGTATTTGATCTTAGACTGAGTTGATATTTGTGTAATAGTCCAATTATTATCTGAACTGTGTGACTTGGACATTTTCTGATTATATATCATGTAAGAGTTTTTTTACACTGCTATCGTGATTTGCCGATATATATATATATATATATATATATATATATATATATATATATATATATATATATATATATATCTTGATTTCAGAAATTTGTTGTAGTGTAATCAAGATTTACTGCTTTTCCTAATATAGTACTTAAACTAATAGTGTACTCCAAGCTTGACTCAGATCATCTTTGATAAACATCATTTTAGGTTTTGCAACTAAAACTAACTAGTCATCCTTTAAACCACTTTGCACTTTATATTACTCATCAAAGTCTTAATATTGTTGTTGAGCCTGTTGTATTTAATTGAATCAATCTTTGAACGTGATCCCTGTTTTGATCACACCTTTTATATTCACATCATTTTTGATCACTAAGGTTTTATTAACATAAGAGAATGTTTATTAAGTGAGCTTCCACACTTAATTACTAGTACTTGTGTTAAGTTCGAAAAGAGTTTAAAAATCCGTTAACACTCTATTCACCCCCCCCATCTAGAGTGTATTTGTGCTATATCGATCCAACATATACCTCCCATCTTTCTATGTTTTTACACTTCAATATACATCCCATATTGTTTAGTTTGTTCGGTTTCACTCTGCTAAGTTCATGTTCAAGTGCTTTTCTTCAAGTCTGTTTTGAAGTTTTGGTTATAACCTGTTTGCATGCTGTTTTGCATCAGTCACGTGGTCTTGGTCTGCGTGCATTTTAGTCAGGTCTTAATATGTCATATCCTTGTTTTCTCTGCCTTAGTATGGTCAGTTAACATCAAGTTAAGTCTGCATGGAGTTGCATCTGTATCTATGTCTTAGTCTTACTTCATACTTGATTATCTTCAATATGCCTTTGTGTGTTGTCTGCATCAGTCAAAATCCGAGACTTTGCATCAAGTATGAATACCTTTTGATCTATTCAGTTTAGTTGTCTACAAGCTCTGGTTTGTTATTTTCTTAGTCTGTTAATCTGGTTTGAGTCTTGCTATGTCTAGCCGAGTCATTCTCCTTGTATCTCATGTTTAGTTCATGCTCATGTCTTGCATCAGCCATGCCTTGTGTCCAGGTCTTAGTTTAGATCTGCCTTTAGGTCATGCTTGATGTCCAGCCCTGCTACATTTGTTTGATCTGGATGAGGTCAGTCCAGGTATGTCCCGGACATGTTTAGACTTTTCTAGGCATGTCCAAGACCTATAGGACAGTCCTGGTGCATTATCATGTTGTTTGGTTAAGTCTCTCTCTCTTCATCCTTGTTTAAGAACCGTGTTCTAAGTCATTTTAGGGATTTAATTAAAGCACTAATTTTAACTGTGGAAGCTATTATACGAGGACCTTATGACTAATTCAGCTTTTTTGAGGAGCAATTCAACAGTTTTGACATCGAGGGTACCGGGTAGAGAGCAATGGCCGTGAAGCAGAATTGTCCGAGTTGGTTTAAGAAATCTTTGTCTACTACTAATATCACTTTAATGCTTCTCCTTAGGACCTTTTAATATCTATTATGAAGCATGGACATGTAGTAATAACATGAAATGCTGTTGATTATGTGAATATCTTTTTTTGGAGTGTTCGTATGACTCTTTTTACCGTGCAGGTCGAGTCTGAAAGCTAAGGTCCTAACGAGACATTAAATTTTAGCAATTACCATAACCACTCTAAGTGAACACTTTGACTGTTTCTTTGGTTTTGTAAGAGTGCTGCATAAGTTGGTTTGATTCAAAATGCATTGAGTGTCTTTAGAAATGTTTTCAATCAATCACATGGTGTATGCGTACATCATTTCTAGTATTACTTATTGTATAATTTTTGACAAATTTTAGAATGGTTTCTTACACCTTTTTAAACTTTGTTCGATGCTACATTCTAGGCTTTGCACTTTTTTGAGGCCATTGAATCAAAACTGAGCATGGCGATTTTATCATCTTCACTGCAATATCTATTTTGCAAGATGATGTCGAATCCCTGCAAGCACTTAAGAGTGCTGGTCAAGAGGTAATGATTCTTAAAGTTTTCTTTTATTTAGTTTAACTTCTATGAAATCTTTGTCCACAAATTGTGCATCCGGCCCTAATTTCAAACAAAGTCAATCACATGATGTACTCGTGGTTGTTATATTTTCATGTTCTTTTGCAATATTAACATAATACAAATTTTCATTGTGAGTTAGAATTCTGTTTTGTATTAGATACTCTTACAAAGGCAATGGAGGTTCAAGCTATGAATATGAGAAGTGAAGTTTCAATGATCAAGAAGGAGGTTATGTGTGTGGTGAAAGAACGAGAAAGCAAATAAAAGAGTTTGGGTACTCAAAGGTCCAAGTTACTATCTCTTAATCGCTTCCCAGAACATACAACTCTTTTTTATAGACAAATTATTTCCTTGTTCTGTCTTTTGGATTGGTGATGGTGCCATTCAGCACCAAGTGAAGTTGTAGTTAGTATTTGATAATGAACATTTGAAACTGGAAATGAAGGTTTCATGTAATTTTGGCTTGTGTTTTTTTTTCGCAGTGTTCCTATTCTATTTTTTTGGTTCATTTTAGTCTAAAAGAAAAAGACGTGTCCTCATTAAACCATTGTATAATGAGTGGAAATGACCCTATAATGAAGGTATATGTCATCATTAAATCACAAATTAATGATGGGAAAATAACCTATTAATGACGGTATGTGTCATCATTAAATCACAATTTAATGACGGGAAAATGACCTTTTAATGAGCACATGTGTTGTGATTAAATCGTTGTTTAATGAGGGGAAAGGAGCCTATAATGAGTGGATGAATTGTTATTAAAAACAATGTTTAATGATAGGAATATACCGTCATTGAATGTATTATACAATTAATGACGGGAAGCGATTCCCGTCATTATTACCTTTAATGGCGGAGGCGGCAATGAAGGGATATTTCCCGTTATTAAAAGCCTTTAATGACAGGAATCGGACATTTAATGATGGGAATTCCTCTCATTAAAAGTCGTTTTTCTTGTAGTGAATTTACACTTCATTGTCCCGACTATGTGCACACGGATATGACAACATGTCTCCCAAGATACAACAGTCTCCTCTTGTTCTAGTCTTGCACCACTTAGATGTGAACAAGCGGCGAACTAATCCGGCTTTGAATATCTCTAACTATGCACAAGATGCATGTGTAACACAATGTCTCAAACTATCTTCACTGTCGGTTTTGTATTGTTTTCATTGTCGGCAGAGACGGAGCTGTGTACAAATTGAGGGGGGCTAAGCCACCCGGACAAAAAAATATTACACTAAAAAATATGTGTAGTCTAGTCGTATCCATAAAATATTCTTAATCCAGCCCACCCGACGAACTCGATATAGTCCATTAGCCCACCTCAAGTAAAAATCCTGGCTCCGTCCTTGATTGTCTGTCAAAAATAAATACATGTTATGTTTCCCTCTCCTGGTCGGGGAGAACAAAGATGAATATATCTTGTGCCCACCTTAGAAAAATGTTGAGCCCCAACATTAAGGGTCCCCCTACCCCCGATCCCACAGGAATGTGGGGAGATGTTAATCAGGTAACCTAGAGCTTAGAGTCAGGGGCTTACTGGTTCCACATCACTGAAGGTTCTCGTTGAATTCAGAAGCAACTTGCAATGAGACTCCATTTGTTGAAAGGTTCTTTGAAAATCAGTGTTGGGGGGGGGTGGGTGGTGGTTTATTGCTTTGAAAAGTCATCGCTCTTTTCGGTCAATTCACTTTTGAACTAATTTACTTTTGTAGGAACTGCGAAATTTTCCTCATGCTCAAGCACATGTAAAAGTCCAGACAAGGGATTGCGGCAGTGCAAGCTTGGGGAAGTTCCTACTCTTAAAATTAGACTCAAAAAACTAAACTTCAACCCTAGATCATCAAGGGCTTTTACCCCTCGATTCCCGAAGGTAAAACTTTTCTTCTATTTACAACTCGTAACGTTTTTACGTGGAACTACTTTTAACGTTATCATCGTCATTTCTAACAGATAAAAGATGAAGCATGGTGGTTGGTTTTGTTGGTGATTATATCACCAATGTGATTTAGTGTTATTGGACTTAGTTTGAGGTTTGGTAAGCTTGAAACAATCGATATGAGTTAGGAGATGCGGGGTGCATGCTTACAATTGATATTTACAAGCTTACGAGAGTGTTAGATCAAGTGTTGAACAAAATCCAAAATTACTCCGCTTATTGGGCGGGCGTCCATTTCATATGGACGGGCGTTTGACTTCGAGCGGGCGTCTGGGTTCACCGGGCGAAGCGTCCTGAAGGTGCATTTACATACGAGATGTAACCTGGTTGGATGGACGAGCGTCTTAAGAATGCGGGCGGGCGTCCGGCATTCTTCGACACGGCGTCCAAGATGTCAAACGGGCGTCTGAAGTATGAATTTACATACGAGATGTGACTGTTCCGGATGGACGAGCGTCCTCAAAAAGCGGGCGCCCGTCCAGTATGCTTCGACGGGCGTCCCAGATTCTAAACGAAAGCGTCGATGGCGATTCAGAGCGATTTTGGTCGGTTTTTTGGTATCCTTTCGGTTTTGGGTGTAATCGATTACGAAAGGTTGTGTATGTAGTGTTATATTAGTATAACATCACACACACATATAAAAACACTTGGAACTTCATTTTAAAAAGAAGAATAGAATTTGAGAAGCAATTTTTCTTTTTCTTTGAAATTCTTGAAGCCTCAAGTTTAAACACACATATCTACAAAATTTCTATAGCATTCTTTCATCTTATTGCCAAAGATTGGAAGAGAAGCGATTTATCCGTGATTATATTCGAGTTAATTCCGGAGGCAATTCAAGGAACGAATAATTTTCGCGGAAAGATTTCCAAATCGACTCTGCGATCATATCAAGTTATCTTGCATTTCAAGTTTAGACACCATTGTTCTAATCATCCTATAATCTCCCTAACAATCTGCGAAAATTATTGTGGTTTGAACAATGTCAAGTATCAAGGAGATGACTTCAATTTCAAAGAAATTGGAACAATTCAACGGTGAGGATTTTCGAAGGTGGCAAAAGAAAATGCACTTTCTTTTGACTTGCATTGAAGGTTGTGTGCGTGTTGAGTACACCATGCCCTCAGATTGATGATAACAAAGCACCATGGAAGAGTCAAGGAGAAAAAGTAAGTGGGAAAACGATGATTATATATGCCGTGGTCACATCCTCAGGCGGTATGTCTAATAACTTGTTTGATACCTATCTTGAAATTGAAACTTCTAAAGAGTTGTGGGATACTTTGGAGGCAAAGTATGTGAGTGAAGATGCTTCAAGTAAGAAATTTCTTGTTGGTAATTTTATGAAGTATGTTATGGTTGATAATCGTCCGGTTATGGATCAATATCATGAATTACTGCGTTTGTTTGGTCAGTTTTCTATGCATAAAATGGCTATGGATGAGTCCATTTGTGTTTCAAGCATCATTGAAAAGTTGCCTCCCTCTTGGAGGGATTTTAAAAATTCCTTGAAACATAAGACGGAAGAACTTTCTTTGATTGAACTTGGCTCTCATCTTAGAATAGAGGAAAGTTTGCGTTTGCAAGAAAGTGGTAAAAATGTTGTAGAGTTGCGGTAAGAACATTGCGGTGGCTCAACTTCAATCAACATGGTTGAAGTTGGGGAAACTTCTAAGAAAAATAATAATAAGAGAAAGTTTGATTCCAACAACAACAAAAACAAAGCAAAATTCAACAAAAAGCCTAAAGGGGCTTGTTGGTTTAGGGCGGATTGTCATGCTAGAAAGCATAACAATGGTAAAGGAACCGGTAAAGGTTCGGGGTCGAAAGATCCGGATCCATCAAAACATCAAGGTACACTTGTTAATGATTGTGGCTTTAATTCGATGTGAATTATGTACCAGCGATTTCCGAAGCATGTTATTTGCAGGATGATGATGTTAGTTGGTGGATAGACTCGGGAGCGACAAGACATGTATGCAAGGATAGATCGTGGTTCTCAACATATGAAAAAGTTGAAGACGGATCCATTGTGCATATGGGAAACGAGTCTAAGTCCTTTGTTGTTGGAAGAGGAATTGTTAATTTGCAATTTAGTTACGGAAAATTTGTAACCTTAAACAATGTTTTACATGTTCCTTTAATCCGAAAAAACTTGTTTTCGGTAGTATTTTATGTAAAGAGGGCTATAAACAAGTATATGAGTCCTCTCGTTATGTATTAACTAAACATGGCATGTTTGTAGGATTTGGTTATCTTAACAATGGTATGTTTATGCTTAATATTGTTAATAATGGTTTGTATGAAAATCTTTGCTATGAATGTTATGCATGTAAATGTTGATGATTCATACTTGTGGCATGCAAGGTTAGGTCATGTGCATTTTAGAAGAATGTTGCAAATGTCTAAAAATGACTTAATTCCTGTTTGTAGTACGACTATGAATAAGTGTGATACTTGTAACTTAACTAAAATTGTAAGACAACCTTTCAAAGGTGTTGAAAGGTCGTCTACTATTTTGGAACTTATTCATAGTGATCTTTGTGAATTTAGTTCTACACCATCTTTTGGAAACAAAAAGTATGTTGTTACTTTCATTGATGATTGCACTCGTATTTGTTATGTTTACTTGCTTTTTACCAAAGACGAGGCAATGGAAAAGTTTAAAGTGTTTAAAACCAGTAGAATTTCAACTTGAAACTAAAATAAAGAAACTTAAATGCGGATAGAGGTGGAGAATACTTTGATCCACCATTTTTGAATCTTGTGGGATTATACATGAGCGAACTACACCTTACACACCACAACAAAATGGCATAGCTGAAAGAAAGAATCGAACTCTAAAAGAGATGGTGAATGCTATGCTTTCTTACTCGGGATTGAGTGAGGGTTTTTGGGGAGAAGCTATGTTGACAGCTTGTTATTTATTGAATAGGATTCCTAATAAAAAGAGTCCTATTACCCCATATGAGCTTTGGTATAAGAAGAAGCCAAACTTGCATTATTTGCGTGTTTGGGGATGTAGGGGCAGTCGTAAGACTACCCAATCCCAAGATTAAAACCTTGGGGGAAAGAGGCATTGATTGCATATTTATTGGATATGCTTTGCATTCCAAGGCATATAGGTTCTATGTTTTAGAACCAAATGATTCAGTTGCGGTTCATTCCGTAATTGAATCAAGGGATGCTCTCTTTGACGAAAGTCGGTTTTCTTCTATATCAAGGCCTAGAGATGTTGTTCCTATGAACATTGGATTTAAAGAAAGTTGTGGTGGTGTAGAGTCACAAGATGAGCCTTTGGAGCTTCGAAGAAGCAAAAGGGCAAGGAAAGAAAAATCTTTTGGTCCCGATTTCCAAACATATTTGGTGGAGGGTACAAGAGATGAAGTAGGATTTCAATATGCATATTGTTATCATATTGATGATGATCCTAGAACTTATAAAGAGGCTATGGAGTCTCGGGATGTTGCCTTTGGAAGGAAGCCATTAATGATGAGATGGATTCCATTTTAGGCAATGATACGTGGAAATTAACGGATCTTCCACGTGGTTGTAAACCATTGGGTTGCAAATGGATTTTTAAAAGAAAATGAAAATTGATGGATCTGTTGAAAGGTATAAAGCCCGTTGGTGATACAAGGCTTTAGACAAAAGGAAGGCATTGATTATTTTGATACTTATGCCCGGTTGCTAGAATCTCCACTATTAGATTGTTGATTGCCTTGGCAGCCATTAACAATCTTGTTATCCATCAAATGGATGTAAAACAGCCTTCTTGAATGGGGATTTGGATGAAGAAATTTATATGAAACAACCGGAGGGTTTTGTGATACCGGAAATGAGCATAAAGTATGTAAGCTTGTAAAATCAACAGTATGGGCTGAAACAAGCTCCCAAACAATGGCATAATAAGTTTGATGAAGTTGTATTGTCTAATGGTTTTAAGCTTAACCAAATGGACAAATGTTTGTATAGCAAATTTGATGAAACCGGAAAAGGTGTAATCATTTGTCTATATGTTGATGACATGTTGATCTTTGGTACAAACCAAGATCAAGTTGACCAATGTAAATCATTTTTGTCATCAAGTTTTTCAATGAAAGATATGGGGGAGGCGGATGTTATCCTTGGAATAAAAATCATAAGGAATGACAAAGGGATTACTTTGACACAATCTCACTATATCGAAAGTGTTGAAGAAATTCAATTGTGAAAATTACATTCCGGCAAGAACTCCCATGGATCCTCATGAGAAATTTGAGTTAAATTCGGGTAATCCGGAGTCTCAACTTGAATATGCTCGAGTTATAGGATGTTTGATGTATGCAATGACTAGCACACGTCCGGACGTTGCATATGCGGTTGGAAAACTTAGTAGATATACTAGTAATCCAAGTAGTGTTCATTGGCATGCGGTGACACGGGTGTTAAGGTACCTTAAGTTTACCAAAAATTTTGGTTTAACTTATGTTGGACATCCTTCGGTTATAGAAGGCTACTCGGATGCTAGTTGGATATCAAATGAAAATCATTCTTCTACGAGTGGTTGGGTGTTTCTACTTGGAGGTGGTGCCATTTCATGGGCTTCCAAGAAGCAAACATGTAATGCAAACTCAACAATGGAATCGAATTTATTGCCTTGGCTTCGCCGCCAGAGGCGGAATGGCTTAAACATCTGATTTACGAGATTCCATTGTGGCCAAAACCGATATCACCAATTTCTATCAATTGTGATAGTGAAAACACATTGGCTAAATGCTATAGTCAAGTGTACAACGGAAAGTCGCGACATATTGGAGTTAGGCATAGCTCGATTCGTGAGTTGATCACTCACGGGGTGATATCTGTTGCTTTTGTGAGATCTCAAAAGAATTTAGCCGATCATTTGACCAAGGCATTGGCTAAGGACTTGTTCATCAAGTCAGTTGTCGGGATGGGTCTACAACCCATTGAATCTTTGCATTAGGATACCCAATTCCCTCTAATCGACATTGAAATTTGAATTCAATGTGGAAGGCCTAGTGACTTAGATTTGGCACATGTGTTTTGTCCCGAAGGTATGTGCTGAGCCTGCATGTGAGGTTGATATTAATCTTAATGAGTCTTATGAAAAAGTGTTGTTGCAGGTACACGATTAATAAGACTCACCTATATGAGTATGAAGTTTGGCCGCTTCAAGAAAGTTAGGGTTGGCTTTCTACATGCTCATGAATTGATATGGACACAAGGCCTGGATAAGTGTCAAGCAAGCTATAGAAGTTGTTTCTTAATTCATTTGTGTATTATCTTTGAAGTATTCAAATGGGTAAAGGGGTTCAATGCTTAGTCACACCCCAATACTAGAATATTTTGGAATGTGTAATATACTAGATGGTAATTCAATCTGCGTGATATTATTATTGAAAGATGAATTGTTGTGTGTTAAAAGTTTTAACTAAGTCAAGGTTACACTAAATGAGGAGGATTGTTGGTGATTATATCACCAATGTGATTTAGTGTTATTGGACTTAGTTTGAGGTTTGGTAAGCTTGAAACAATCGATATGAGTTAGGAGATGCGGGTGCATGCTTACAATTGATATTTACAAGCTTACGAGTGTTAGATCAAGTGTTGAACAAAATCCAAAATTCTCGCCGCTTATTGGACGGGCGTCCATTTCATATGGACGGGCGTTTGACTTCGAGACGGGCGTCTGTGTTCACCGACGGCGTCCTGAAGGGTGCATTTACATACGAGATGTAACCTGGTTGGATGGACGGCGTCTTAAGAATGCGGGCGGGCGTCCAAAGATTCTTCGACGGGCGTCCAAGATGTCAAACGGGCGTCTGAAGTATGAATTTACATACAGGATGTGACCTGTTCAGATGGACGAGCGTCTGAAGAAACTGGACGCCCGTCCAGTATGCTTCAGACGGGCGTCCAGGATTCTAAACGAGCGTCCAGTAGGCAGTTCTGTAGCAGTTTTGGTCGGTTTTGCTGGTATCCTTTCGGGTTTTGGACTGGTAACTGATTCTGAAAGGTTGTGTATGTAGTGTTATATTAGTATAACATCACACACACATATAAAAACACTTGGAACTTCATTTTTAAAAAGAAGAATAGAATTTGAGAAGCAATTTTTCTGTTTTCTTTGAAATTCTTGAAGCCTCAAGTTTAAACACACATATCTACAAAATTTCTATAGCATTCTTTCATCTTATTGCCAAAGATTGGAAGAGAAGCAGATTTATCCCGTGATTATATTCGAGTTAATTCCCGGAGGCAATTCAAGGAAACGAATAATTTTCGCAGGAAAGATTTCCAAATCGACTCTGCGATCATATCAAGTTATCTTGCATTTCAAGTTTAGACACCATTGTTCTAATCATCCTATAAACTCCCTAACAGGTTTTGGGCAGCACATCTACTTTTGAACTTCTTAATTGCCTTGAAAAGAGTTACGTTCAGAGACCAGTTGGTGACTCATCTCGATATACCATCAATTTAATTATAATATATGAACAAAGTATTTACATCTCCAATAAAAAAAAGACATTCTCAAGGCTAAAAACTCCAAAAGTCAAATTGTTTCACTATTATCCATACATATACACATTCTCAATAATTAACAAGAATAATCAATATTTATTAGATGTGTATATATTAAAAGAAATCAAATGACAACTTAGTTATTTTATTCTATATTTTAGATATATTAATTACATTCTTAATCTGAGTGATTCTTCATTATACGACAGTTAAAAAAACGGAGGGAGTATAAATTACATCGATTCTTTTAGACAGAAGTTATGCCAAAGACTTTGATTTTTCCCTATGACGAATATTACTTTTGTAATTTGTGCAGGAATGAAGCTGTTTTCAGGTCCCAGATTGTTATATATATATTGGGTTTGAACAAGAGCACAACATTCAAGATTTTGCTTAATAACCTCCTCTACCTCAAAGCTACCTCCTGAAGTATAAAATAGGAACCTTTTGTCTCTTAATTTAATGAAATCACAAATTTCACTGTTGAAACAATAGCGAAATACAGTGAATTTTGACGGGGGCAGTTAATTGTGTCGATCGGTGAATCCTTTAGTACAGTTAATTTTACGGTTGTAGTATTTAATGTAAACTTAGTGAATATTGATAGTGAATTTCACATTCGTTCCGTTTCAATGCCCTATTTTCACTTCAGATTTTGTAAACATTGACACTGAATATCACGTGGGACATTCCGGTGAGATATTCCGAACAATATTTATTTTATTGATAAAACGATGAAACTAAAATACAAAAGACGACCAACCCGCAAACATAAAATCTGCACCGAACTCCATCTCATCAAAACCTCTTAGTAGCAAAACCTAATGGCAAAATCCACTAAGAGAAAATAGTACGGCTGTTCAGAACCGACGACAAAAAACCTTGCATCATTTCCCGAAGAGTTGGATATTCCCCGCTACTCCCAGCACTTGATGACACTTGTTGGACTTCCACTGCTTTTGCAAGTTTCATTGGTGTAGCCACAATATCCCTTGGCAGGGGCGGATCCACAGCCCCCGGGGGGGTGCTGTGACCCCACTCGATTTATAAAATAAAAAAAAAAAAAAAATTTAGTATTAAAACTATGTAGTTTTGTTGTTAAAAAGTGTCGTTTATCGATAAAATTGATGTTTTAGGCCCCGCGTGACCCTAATTTGAATTTTTTTTTGATAAAATATGTAGTTATAGACTCAGGTGGCTGCACTGAGATTTATTCCTGGATCCGCCACTGTCCCTTGGAAGATTTCCTTGTACATCCACCATCTTTGATGTAGCGTTAATCCCGTGTAGAAAAACTTTGAATTCATCCTCTAAACACCATATGTAAATGAGATTCATTGCCCTCATCTTCATTAGTATCATCTAGTGTTGTCTTGTCTACATGTGTTCTATTAATGCTAGCACCTTCTCCATTAAAAAAATGTCTTGTGCGGTAGAAACTAGAAAGGCCGGTTCAAGACTTTCAAATGAGCCTCTGAGTAACTGCCTCCCCGGTCAGACTATTTAAAACTGTGCTAGCCCGCTCGGGCCTCCCCTGTCACGTATGGGGATCCCCTTCGCTGCATTGCTTCATTTCGTTCATTTCCTCTTTTTTTTTAGGGTCGAGCAACCGCTACATTTCTTGAATGGTCGCTACCTACATAACTTTGCATTATAAGATGGACGTGTATCACACTTGGATCCCGTGAACTTTTTTACTAAACGACGCCCTTTTGGTATGTAGTGGAAAACACATTTATACTCCTCCGAGCTCCAACCCAACAAATTCTCCGGTTGTCGAAATTTTCTCCAAATTTAAACCTCACACTCTCACAATCGGTTCCATTCTCCTCCCTGATTCTCACAGCAAGCAAGGGCTCCACTTTCATGCCACCAGCGCCGTGCACACCGGCACACTACTTACTAACTAGGAAGAAAGGCACCCATTCTGTCTGTAATTCTATAAGCAAATGCCCTTGCTATCGTATTGGCTAAGGTTAGTTGAGAAGTTGAGATAAAAAACATTTCTTTTCTCATGGTAACAAAACATGCAGTAGTTGAGAAAAGAATACATAACTTTTCTTTTCTCAAGTTTTTTTTTTCAGTACTAAGCTATTAAAAGTCTCACAGCCCCCTAAGACTCAAATTCAGACATTGACGACTCAGACACAAACACAAGTCAAATGTCAAAGAGATCGAGCCAAGAATTAAAAATGTGGAGTGATAAGGTTGGAAATTTGAATAAAAACAGGGTGTGTGAAGTGATAAAGTCCTCTTAGTCATAATCTTTTGAACAAAGTGTTAGTTTTATCTCAATATATTCGAATGTATTGTTTGAATTAGGATTATCCACTAGGGATCCATTTGAATAAATTAGGGATTATATTTAAATAAATTAGGGATTATCCAGTGGGGATTCATAGTATAATTCATTGTATAAATTAGGTCTCTTTCGATTGAAAAAACACACAAGAAGAGGATTTACCTTTCTGAAATTTCTTCATACCACTTGCATACCATTTGCGTCTGTTGTTCCATAGCTTCCGCCCCTCTCTGATTTTCTTTATGGTATCAGAGCAAGGTTTTCATAAACACACACAGACAAACAAGCAATCAAATCAAGCAAATCATCACAAAAACAAATCAAGCAAATCATCACAAATCATACACAGATCAAGCACTCCATCACAAATCATACACAGATCATACACAAAGCAAGCACTCCACTCACAGCAAATCACACAAGATTCAAATGGTAACACTTTCACTGAACGTTAGCAACTTCATTACCTTGAAACTGACTCAGAGAAACTACCCACTGTGGAGAGAACAAGCCCTGGCCCTTGCTGAAAGTCAAGATCTTGTGGGACATCTTACAAGGGAAACACCAGCTCCAGAAAAATTCATCAAACCTGCAGAATCAGAAAATGCAGAAGCAGCAACAGAAAATCCGGACTATCAAAAATGGAAAAAAATCAGACAGACTACCGAGAGGTTGGCTTATTGGCTCTCTCTCTGAAGAATCACTGGGTCTAGTAATAGGTCTAGAGACATTCCTGGCTGTATGGGATGCTCTGAAGGATGCATATGCACAAGATTCACAGGAAATGGAGTTCACACTCAACCAGCAGCTCACATACCTAAAAAAGGATGAAGGTAAGACCATTGCAGAATATATAAGAATTTTCAAAGGACTTTGTGACAGTCCTGCAGCCATAGGCAAACCAGTTGAGGACTCTGAGAAAGTTTATTTCCTTCTCACCAGTTTAGGACCAAGCTATGAAACCTTTACTACAACTATGCTCAAACCACAAAGACCTAGCTACACAGAATTAGTCTCTCATCTACAAAACCTGGACCAGAGGAGAAGCTGGGTTTTCTCTTTCACAACCCCACCTTATCAGCAATCACCATAACAAATGGCCTTCTATGGTCAAAATCAGTCCAAAACACAGTAGAGTTACAAACCACCTGCAGCACAAACCAGCAGATTTGAATCATCCGGAAGAGGGTTCCAGGCACAACAATCTACATGTAATTATTCTGGAACAGGTACCTATTCTGGCAACAACTCACAAAGGAGGCCACCACCATCAGGGGAGAGGAGAATGACCAATGAAGAAAGAGAGAAATATCAGCATGAAATGTGCCAATACTGTGGAGTCATGGGGCACATAGCAAAAATCTGCTGGTGGGTTCCAAAGAAAGACCAACAAAACAATGAACTACCACAAGCACTGGCTGCCCTCACTTTGGACACATCAATTGCTGACACAGAATGGACAGTAGACACAGGGGCCTCTCATCACATGACTGGTAAGTCAGGTATGCTACATAATCTTCATCATTCTATTGGTTCAGACTCTATTATAATAGGAAATGACACCACATTACCTATCACTGGAGTAGGACAGTCTCATCTTAGACAAAAACACACAACTTTACCACTGAATGATGTTCTACTAGTTCCACAACTCACAAAAAGTCTCCTATCAGTCAGTCAACTGACAACTGACCAACCTGTAATATGTGAATTCACTAATGAAACTGTCTTTGTTAAGGAACAAGCAACAGGACAAACACTGACTACAGGGAAAAGAAAGGGTGACTTGCATGTTCTTGAAAACACCTGAGGCACACTACTCAAACAGGTTCAGATCAGGCACAAGTGAACTATGGCATCAAAGATTGGGACATACTCAGATGGGGACTGCCCAGACTCTAAAAGCAAAAGGATTAATAGATGTTATTGGAAAAATAAAGACATATCACATATGTGAAAGCTGTCAGTTAGGAAAACTTAGTAAATTGCCATTTTTTGATTCTACAAATGTCAGTATTGCTCCTTTTGAAATAATACACTGTGATCTTTAGGGGCAAATTTCCAATTAGATCTATTGGTCGCATTTTCTTATTATGCTAGTTTTGTGGATGATTTTTCAAAGTTTACTTGGCTTGTTCCACTAGTACATAAATCTGATTTCTTCCAAGCATACATAAATTTTGAAAACTATGTGCACAGACAATTTGAAAAACATATTAAAGTATTTCACTCAGACTATGGAGGAGAATTTGTTAATAACAGAATAAGTGCTCACTTTCAGTCCAATGGCATCCTACACCAATTATCCTGTCCACACACACCACAGCAAACAGGGGCTGTAGAGAGGACGCACAGGACCATACGGGAACTAGGTATGACTATGTTATTCCACGATGTCCGCCTCTGTTTCTATGGATGAAGCTTTTGCTACAAAGAAGGTACATTATGAATATGACCCCATCTGCTGCCATAGATTCTGATTTACCATACCACAAGCTATACAAAAAGGACCATGTATACTCCTCACTTAGAGTGTTTGGCACTAGGTGTTACCCCTACTTGGGACACCAGACAAAATAAATTTGACCCCAAGATTGTCCCTTGTGTGTTCATAGGCTATAGTATGCAGCATAAAGGTTATAAGTGCTACCACCCATCAACTAGAAAAGTTATTATCTCTAGGCATGTTGTGTTTGATGAGACTCCATTCCCTTACAAACCCCAGCCTACCATCACTCCCATAACCCCTCAAACAAATCATGTAAGTACCTTTGAGGACTGGCTCCAACCAACTTCTGGCCATACAACCCACTTTCACCCTCAACTTCCTCAGGAAACTAATACCACCTTCCCCACCATCCCAGACATCCCCATTTCTCACCCTGAAAGTGAAACAGATGACCCTTCCATACAACCAGATCATACCACTCTCATTCCAGATTTTTCTGATTCCTCAATATCATCTGAGCCATCTACTTCAATCTCCCAGCCGGGTACGGACTCTAACCCCCAAGACTTCTATCGATCATCGAATCGGATGTTCCTACTCCTGTATCCCTAAACTCGAGCACATCCTCTCATGATTCCTCAGACCGTGACGCCCCACCTCTCTCCCCTGATCCCCCACTCCTAGGCACTCACCCTATGACTACCAGGGCGCAAATTGGCATTCTATAACCTAATCCTAAATATGCCTTGACCATTTCCACCTTTCCTACCATCCCTAGAGAACCAAGGAATGTCACAGAAGCTCTCAAACACCCTGGTTCGAAAGCTGCAATGATGGAAGAACTGCAAGCTCTACACCAAAATCAGACTTGGGAATTAGTAGCAAGAACCCCTAACATGCACTTAATCGGATCCAAATGGGTTTTTAAGGCAAAACTTCATCCTGATGGTACTCTAGAGAGACTCAAGGCTAGGCTAGTGGCTAAGGGGTACAATCAGGTGGATGGAGTTTACTTTATAGAGACCTTCACCCTATTATCAAACACCGGACTATCGACTTGTCCTTGCAAAGCAGCTCTAAGTCAACAAAGGACCATTAGACAGCTTGATGTGAAGAATGCATTCTTACATGGCTTTCTCCATGAAGAAATTTATATGTCCCAACCACCAGGTATGGCTGATCCTCACTTCCCTACACATGTATGCATATTAAAGAAGGCCCTCTATGGCCTTAAACAGGCCCCTAGGGCCTGGTTTGACAGGTTCAGCTCCTTCCTCATATCTTATGGCTTTTATTGTAGTCTTGCTGACCCTTCACTGTTTGTATATCACTCACACTCTGGCTCTATTTTCCTACTTTTATATGTGGATGATATGTTCTTAACAGGCTCTAACACTCAGTTACTGATCTCATTTATTAGTCTCTTGCACACTGAGTTTGCTATGAAAGATTTGGGCACTTTACATCATTTTACTGGAGTGGAAATACTCTATGCAGGGACTACTATGCATCTATCTCAGGCACATTATGCATTAACTATACTAGAATGGGCCAAGATGGTGGACTGCAAACCTATGACAACACCTTTGGAACTCAAGCCTCAGCCTAATACAGAATCAAGTCTGTTAGAAGATCCTACATACTATAGACAACTCATTGGACTACAATACCTCACCTTCACAAGACCTGACATTGCCTACAGTGTCAATTATGCATCTCAATTCTTGCAAGCACCTACACAGGTTCATCTCAAGATAGCTCACAGAATACTCAGATATGTCAAAGCTACTTTGGCTCTTGGATTGAAATTCACAGCAGAGCCCAGTCTAGCACTCACTGCCTATTCAGATGCTGATTGGGCAGGCTGTCCTGTCACTAGAAGATCTACAACAGGTTTTTGTACGTTTCTAGGCCCTAACCTCATATCCTGGTGTGCCAAGAAGCAACCTACTATATCAAGATCCAGCACTGAAGCAGAGTACCGGGCCTTGGCAAACACAACAGCAGAACTCACATGGCTACAATACCTCACTCAAGATCTTCACCTACCTCAGTCCCTTATTCCTATTGTGTACTGTGACAACTTAAGTGCACTATACCTCACTATCAATCCAGTGTTCCATGCTCGGACTAAGCATATTGAGTTGGACTATCATTTTGTGAGAGAGAAAGTGGCTCAAGGAAGACTTGTCACCAAGCATATCCATGCACACCATCAAGTGGCCGATCTGTTTACAAAGCCAGCAACCAGATTCCTCCTTCACCAATTCCTCAGCAAACTCTGCCTTCACCCCAGGCACAGTTTGAGGGAGGGTATTAAGAGTCTCACAGCCCCCCAAGACTCAAATTCATATATTGACGACTCAGACACAAACACAAGTCAAATGTCAAACAGATCGAGCCAAGAATTAAAAATGTGGAGTGATAAGGTTGGAAATTTGAATAAAAACAGGGTGTGCGAAGTGATAAAGTCCTCTTAGAGTCATAATCTTTTGAACAAAGTGTTAGTTTTATCTCAAGATATTCGAATGTATTGTTTGAATTAAGATTATCCACTAGGGATTCATTTGAATAAATTAGGGATTATCTAGTGGGGATTTATAGTATCATTGTATAAATTAGGTCTCTTTCGATTGAAAAAACACACAAGAAGAGGATTTACCTTTCTGAAATTTCTTCATACCACTTGCATACCATTTGTGTCTGTTGTTCCATAGCTTCCGCCCCCCCTGATTTTCTTTACATGCTCACTTTCACTTTTATATCTTGTGTTAGGGGCGGACCCAGCTTAGAAGAGGGAGGGTGCCCGGACCCCACTGGATTTAAAAAAAAAGTGAAAAATACGTCGTTTTGACTATTTAGTAAAAAAATTGAGTTATTTTACCCTAATCCCTCCCTTCGCTGATTTCAATTGATTTACTTCACATTTACCTCATCGGCTCCTCAATCCTCCCTTCATCCACCACACCCTTCTTGTTCCCCCGATTTACGTTCTCTCGCTTCTTGTTTTGCGAGCTTGCGGCGAGCTCCGTCCGGCATCCGCTCGTCGTCGCTTCTTTGTGGGCGTGGAGTAATCAAATAACACTCTTGATTCGCTATCAACGATCGATCGACACACATTCGAAGCTTGGCACCTTCGATTGATGGTTCGACTCTTGACACGATGCTTCACCTCAGCGTTCAACACTCACCCCAGCACCCGTGTTCCTCGCTCGGCATCGGTGGCTCCGGCCTTTCAGCTCTACTCAGCCCACTCCATAATCCATTTCCACCGCCACCTACTCCAAGTCTCTAACGGGTAATGTTTCTATTCATGAAATTTAATTTAGTATAAATGAGATTTTGTGGAAAGTGTGAACTGTGAAGTGTTAATTATAAAATTGACTAAGTTATCGTGGGAAAGTGTGCTTTTGAGTTTTTAATACCGAGAAATTGGGTCCATTGGGATTTGGAAATGGAAAGTAATAATATTTAATAATATTGTAAATTGTAATACAAAGAATAGTGTAGTGCCGTGAGCGGTGTTAGTGGTGCATCAAAAGTCGAAAGCTCTGAAATGCTTAATTGAAGTTGAGATTGGAGAAGTATTTGTTAAGTTGATTAAGTGTTTTTGTTAGGTATTAAAGTATTATACATCTTGATTTTTTTAAATCACGATTAGATTGATAATAAGTAATAAAAGTGTGGTTTTTTTAACAGATAATTGAAAATTGGAACATGAACATTCTTTACATCGCTTTTTTAAGAACTCGTCGGAAAGCACCGAGAGAAAAGTGCAATTGATATTGAGAATTCGGGGTGGGTGCATCTAGTGTTGCCGCATCAATTTCTTTGACTTCCGGTTTTAGCTAGTGGTGCTAGAGAATTTGTTGATTTGAGTAGCCTACCAAAGAGATCCTGCATTAAGGAAAAATAAATCGAATATCATCCGAATCAAATTAATGAAATTAGAAGAGCTTATTTGTTAAAGGGGCCTTGTCAACCCCATGGTCATGATTTTCCTGTGAAAGATTGTTCGGCAGAGATCGCCGATTTAATGTGAAATGGTTTGATCAACATTCTAATTGGTTAGAATATAGCATTATAGAAGACAAAGCATATTGCTTGTGTTGTTATTTGTTCGAAATGAATTTGGTGATCAAGGTAGTGGTGGGGCATTTGTAAATGAAGGTTTTAGTTCTTGGAATAAACCGTAGAGGTTAGAATCCCATGTTGGAAGAACGGCTAAGAGTTCTCACTCTTTGTCATTGAGGAAATGTGACGATCTAATGAAACAAGAGCGATCCATTGAGGTTTCTTTTCATAAACATACAGATGTTGAGAAAAGTGAATATTTGGTTCGCTTAAGTGCTACCATTAATTTATGTAGAGTTATGCTACATCGTGATTTCTTTTCGGGTCATGATGAGTCCGATGATTCTTTGAATAAGGGAATTTCATTGCATTTCTTGAATATTCACGATATATGTGAGGCTATTCAGAAAGTTGTTCTTGAAAATGCTCCAAAAATCAACAAATGACATCTCCTAAAATTCGTAAAGATGTTATTAGTTGTTTTGCTAAAGAGATACAACAAAGAATGATTGAAGAAATAAAAGATGATTTTTTTGCATTGTTGGTGGATGAGTCTAGTGATGTATCAGGAAAAGAACAAATGGTTGTGGTTTTTCGATTTGTTGACTCTCATGGGAATGTAAAAGAGAGATTCATTGGTGTTGTCCATGTGAAAGAGACATTCTCTTTGATCTTAAAATCTTCTATAGATGGATTATTTGCTAAGTTGGGCTTGAGTGTGATGAAAATCCGAGGTCAAAGGTATGATGGGGCAAGTAATATGAATGGCGAGTCCAATGGGTTGAAAACTTTGATTTTGAGAGAAAACGAGTCTCAGACATTATATTCATTGTTTTTCTCATCAACTTCAATTGGCTCTTGTTGGAGTGGCTAGAAAACATAAAGATGTTGAAGATTTCTTTTATAAGACATCCATGTTGGTGACTGTTGTCGGGGCCTCTTGTAAGCGTAAAGACATGATTCGACAAATCCATAAAGAATACATAACGGAAGGCATCACTAAGTGGTTTGATTGACACGGGAAAGGATTAAACCAAGAGTTAAGTCTTAAGAGAGCCGGAGATACACGTTGGGGATCTCATCATGATTCTTTGATAAACTTGGTTAATTTGTTTTCAATCATATTGATGTTCTTACAGCTTGATTCAAGTGATGCTACACATTCATCAAAAGCCCAAGCTGCACGGTTTGTTGAACTATCTTTTATCATTTGATTTTGTCTTCATTTTGCAATTGATGTTGAACATATTAAAGATTACAAATGTGTTGTAACAAGCTTTGCAAAATAAAGAAGAATACATTATGAATGCTATGAAATATGTTAAACTTGCAAAGAGCCGGTTGCAAGCATTAAGAGATCATGTATGGGAGGATCTTTTAAATAGTATCACTTCATTTTGCAATGAGCATGAGATTGGTTGTTTGAATATGGATGATGCATATGGTACTCTAGCTAGTCGTCGCCGTAATCCAAACAAGCACATTACCAATGATTTTCATTATCGCGTGGAATGCTTTTATGGAATTGTGGATATGCAACTTTTAACGATGAATGATCGATTCAATGAGATCAATTCGAGTTGCTTTTTGTATTGGTAGCTTGAGTCCACTTGATAATTTTGCTTGCATTTGATTTGGCGAAGGTTGATGAAGCTAACCGAGTTTTATCCTAATGACTTTTCTCATCTTGAATGTGAGACTTTAAAGGACCAACTAGAGACATATATCATGGATGTGAGATCAGATATCATATTTAACAAGTTGAATGGGATCGGTGATCTATCTACATTGTTGGTGCAAACAAAAAAGCATATGGGGTATTTTTTGGTGTATCGGCTTTTGAAATTAGCGTTGGTTTTGCCGGTTGCAACAACAAGTGTAGAAAGAAGCTTCTCTGCAATGACTCTCGTTAAGACAGATTTGCGGAATCGAATGTCTGATGAACTTCTGAATGACTGTCTTCTTTGTAACATTGAAAAAGATTTGCTACGTAGTATTACAACCGATGTTGTAATTAAACGATTTCAAAGCATGAAACCTCGTAGGGGACAATTGTAATTTGTTGGTTATGGTTATTTTGTGCCTTAAACAATTGTTAATTATGGGCTATGTTTGGTAATTTTGAGTACGGATTACTTGGTATTTGTTGTCTAATGTATTATTATTTTGTGTCTGGAACAATTGTAAATCATCGACTGTTTACTCTAATTTTTCACCCAAAAAAATGTAATCTGTCGGCTTTTATCAGTTTGTGCCCCCACTGGATTTTATTCCTGGGTCCGCCACTGTTTTGTGTCCACCTTAGAACTTTGGCCGGTCGAAGTTCTCGTTGAATTCAGAAGCAACTTGGAATTAAACTCCATTTGTTGAAAGGCTCTTTGAAAATCAGTGTGAAAGGAAAAGGCTGCTCATTCAATATGGTCTATTGTTTGTCTTAGTGTTGTCTGTCTTTATGTAGTAGCATACAGAAAAAAACACTTTTCATCCGTTCTCGAGTTCTCATTTCTCAAGGACTCAGAGTACCTGCCTCTCATCACCTCGTGTAGGAACTGCGAAATTTCCCCGTGTTCAAGGATTCCCGAAGGTAAAACTTTTCTTCTGTGTACTACTCGTAACGGTTTTACATGGAACTACTTTAACGTTATCATCGTCATTTCTAACAGATAAAAGATGAGGCATGGTGGTTGGTTTTGGGTAGCACATCTACTTCTGAACTTCTTGCTTTAAAAAGAGTTACGTTCAGAGACCGGTTGGTGACTCATCTCGATATACCATCAAACACTCATAACATACAGGTTCGACTTTAGTATTCATTTTTCAAGTAAGTAAGCTATCCTCTTCGATTTCTACATTTTTACGGATTTTGAGGTGCTTCCATAATGAACAGTCACTTGGGCGGGATTCACCATATTTCATACCCCAAATCTTGATACCGGATATACCGAGTAAAAAATAAAATCACTGAGATCAAAGTTTATTAGTATTGCTAGTTAGTATTCCTTGTAATTTGGCATTTTAATTAGGTAATATAACAACTACTCCCTCCTTTTTCTTACCGTCGTTATTCAGAATTTGCTTTGCTTTTATTTATCTGTCATTTTATATTACCAATACGATATTTATTAATATTTTCCACCTTTACCCCTCAATTTAATTATAATATATAAACAAAGTATTTACATCTCCAATAAAAAAAAGATATTCTCAAGGCCAAAAACTCCAAAAGTCAATTTGTTTCACTATTATCCATATGTATGCATATACACATTCTCAATATACTACAATTAACAAGAGATAATCAATATTTATTGGGTGTGTATATATTAAAAAAATCAAAGGACAACTTAGTCATTTTATACTATATTTCGGGACATATTAATTTTTTTCTTAATCTGTATGATTCTTCTCTATGCGACAGTTAAAAAAACGGAGGGAGTATAAACTACATCGATTCGTTTCGATAGAAGTTATGCCAAAGACTTTGATTTTTCCCTATGACGAATATTACTTTTGTAGTTTGTTGCAAGGAATTAATGAAGCTGTTTTTGGTCTCAGATTGTTATATTGGGTTTGAACAAGAGTACAACATTCAAGATTTTGCTTAACAACCCCCCTCTACCTCAAAGCTACCTCCTGAAGTATAAAATAGGCAAACTTTTGTCTCTTAATTTTATGAAATCACAAATTTCACTGTTGAAACAATAGCGAAATACAGTGAATTTTAACGGTGACAGTTAATTGTGTCGGTGAATCCTTTAGTACTGTTAATTTTACGGTGGTAGTATTCAATGTAAACTTAGTGAATATTGATAGTGAATTTCACATTCATTCCGTTTCAATGCCTTTGTTCTCACTTCAGATTTTGTAAACTTTGACACTGAATATGAAGTGAGACATTCCGGTGAGATATTCCAAGAAATTTTATTTTATTGATAAAATGATGAAACTAAAATACGAAAGACAACCAACCCGCAAACATAAAATCTGCACCGAACAATATCTCATCAAAACCTCTTAGTAGCAAAACCTAATGGCAAAATCCACTAAAATAGGAAATAGTACGGTCGTTCGTAACCGAACGACAAAAACCTTGCATCATTTCCCGAAGAGTTGGATATTCCCCGCTACTCCCGGTGCTTGATGACACTTGTTGGAATTCCACCGCTTTTGCAAGTTTCATTGGTGTAGCTACCATATCCCTCGGAAGATTTTCTTGTACATCCACCATCTTTGATGTAAGCGTTAACCCTTTGTAGAAAATCTTTGAATTCATCATCTAAACACCATACGAAATGAGATTCATTGCCCTCATCTTCAGTTTTCGACTTAAGCTATCCTTTTCGATTTCTACATTTTTACGGATTTTGAGGTGCTTCCATTATAAACAATCACTCAAGCGGATTCACCATATTTCATACACCAAATCATTTGGAAATGATGGTTAAAATGAATATTTTAAATAATATGTAATATTGTGCCTATTGGGCCTAAGTGGTGAATGGAAAGTGTTAGTAATAAAGGGAAACTTGGAGAAACCAATTTCTCCCACATTGGAAAGAAGGAAGGAAAATAGCCAACATATATATGATGTTGTATTTGTTGAAATAAAGGTCTAAACCCAATCGGTTGGACCGGATCCGACCGGTCGGATCATTCCTACTATTTCTTTATGTTTATACATATATTAAATGACTTTTATGTTGTCATATATCCATTTCTTCTAAAGAACCAATTATGAATTGTTATATGATAACGCCCTTAGTATTAAACCGTGATAGAGAAACCATGATAGGCGATTATGGTTGATGAGATCCCTAATCACTTTAATAAGTTTGATACTTAAATGTCTCTAGGTGCGATGTACTATCAAACAGGCATTGATAGTATGAAATGTGCTAGCACGTGATAGATGTCTTCTGCCTTTAAGGCGTGGATAGATCTCGCTTATCGAAGTGTAGAGACACTTGACCGTATGCGTGGACGTGTATTAGAGAATGCGTGACGTTAGGATCGACCCACTTACTTACACGGATAAGTGTCACACTATGTGACGGTTGTGTAATTATCCTTTGACCGAGTCTTCATGGCATCACGGTGTGGATTGTCATGCTTTGACACTATTGAGGTTTCCCCCAGCCACGGGCGATCATGCGGTAGTGATTGGGTATGACATCAAGCATGCGGAGTATACATGATTGGTCGTCCGGGAATCGCGTATCATATGATTGGGATCGAATATCCGAATGGCCTTCTTATAAGGAATGTCTTACTCGTGAATCTTTACAAAGTGGGAGTAAATGAGTTACTTCTAGAGAGCTTGATATCCAGATTATAAGATACGGTCGTTAATATTTGACACTCGACGTCACGACCGCATCGTATGGATATTATTACAAATGATAGGATTGTAAGTTACACGGTAAATCGCTTTCACATGAAAGGTAGTAGTCATTGCATTTGACTCTTCCGATGATCGGGGTCACGGTGTGTTGCTGTGACGCTATCCCGTGATCGTTAGGCATGAAGGGCATTTTCGTAATTTGCACTTTGTGTCTACGGCCAACATATTCGAAGCCTATCGGGTCACACACATAAGAACATCTAGCCGGATTAAAATGTGGTTATAGATGATAACCAAATAAGGAAAGTTTATCTCGAGACTATAAATGTTATAGTGGTAAATTAATATGGTGGTATTTATTTATTATGAATAAATTAAATACAAGATATTAATAATATTATATTAATTAAAGAATATTACGGAAGCCAATTTGTTGGTCAAAGGGGCGCCACATTGAAGTGTATAAGATACACTTGGATTGTGTAATTTAATTAATGGTATTACCATATATTAATATTAGATATTAATATTTATAAATATATGCATACATGCGTGTTGCACATATGATGTGCATGTGCACATTTGTTTCCAATATATATATATATATATATATATATATATATATATATATATATATATATATATATATATGTATAGATTTATTTTGTGTAATAATATATATGTGATATATATACACATGTGTAAATTGATTTATGGTAATAAAATAAAGATAGTCAATATTAGATATTGACAATATCTTCAGAAATATTCAATATGAGATATTGACAATATCCTGATTTATTTAATATGAGATATTATAATAAATGAGATAAATCAATCAAATATATTTTCCTTATTTTATTGGGAAAATGTTTTCTTCTCCTCCACACCTTCTAAGAGGCGCCACTTTCATTATAAATAGGAGGTGGGTGTCAAGCTCTTTTTTAGACATCATAATCGCAAGAACTCATAGTTCTTGTGTAAAATAGAGAGCATCTTTTGAGAGTTGGAGAGAGGGGAAAAGGGCCGGTCTAGCAAACCGGAGTTTTCCAATAGCAATCCATGACGGGATTCCGGCGGTCGTTCGTGTGGACTAGCGGTAGAGGCCGAACACTTGGACGGCTCTATGCGTAACTACTCTCCTTAGACGATCAAAGCGCCGATCTTTTAGATCAACCAAGGTAACCACCGCCTTTAGCTTATTTGTTTATTGCTTAAACGGTCGATCTTGGGTCGATAGGAAATAAATTTTTGAATTCACCGCTGCTCGTGCATAGATTTCCTAACAAGATATTAGTGTAGTGGTAAGAATTTACCAACTTTATACACCGTTTCTACGCTACGGGCGCAGGGGGTAAATCCATCCGGATTTCAAATTGAACTTGTGTGAGAGCGCCAGCTGGATCATGGACACGAATGCAACTCGATTCAAAGGCTCCTAATGAAGGTTTGATAACGGTCATTTTGTGCCCATTATTCTAAGATCTTTTTCCCGATTCTAGTTTAAGAGAGCCTTAATAGAGTAATAATAAGTCGTAATATGCTTAATTTACATATGTACTGAGTTACGATTCATTATTATGTATTTTGATGTTTTAGTATATTATTTGATATTACAACCCGTATTTTATGCAATGTTTGCAGTGAGCTATTTCGGGAGCAGAATGGATAAACTTCGGAGAAGATTTAATAGAATTGCGTATTTATGCAAGAGGGCTCCAAAGACAAAGGAAAAAGAAGCCCAACCAGATGAAGACATTCGGCCGACCGAGCATGTCCATTCGTCGACCGAGCGCCCACAAGCCCGGCAGAAGATCCGACACCTTATTAAGGCAAATAGGGTTTAGTAATTCCGAGTTAAGTCGGTTTTCCAAGGTCGGCCAAGATTTATATAAAACACTATGTCCTTAGTAATTTTGATATACCATACACACCAACAACTCATACACAACAATACAACAATCATAGAGAGTAGGATTGAAGATTTCTGTGGTTTTCAATATGTAAGCCCTTGTATATTTTCTTGCCTTCTTTATTTTCCGTAATTAATTTCCCCAATTACGGTTTTATCGCTTGAGTTGATTATTCATAGTTAGATGATGTAGATCTAGGATATGACGTTAGGGCGGTGGTGGCGATGCCTTGTCTATGAGGATCACATACCCTACGTCCTCTACCTAGTATCTATGCATGAATTTACGTTGTTTGATTACCGTGTATCTAGATCTATTTATATAATAGCTTGACGAATTGTCGCTTTAATCCGTATTGTATGAGAAACGCTAAGATATACATTCGAGATGTAATCTGGGGACGTAATTGTTCAGTGACCGAGTGTCAACATTCGCCTAATCGAGGCCCATTCGTCTCCGTTAATTTAGCCACGCCTTTATGGTTAGGTTGACCCAATTGAATTTATCATCTTAGTAGGTATGGCTATGGCTACGTTACTCGCTTAGTTTAATTAAAACGTAAAAAGGAAATACCAATATAAAACTCTTAGTGGGCTTATGAATTGCTCTTCACGGACGCTCAGCCATATCTCAGGTAGGTTTATATTCGGGAATTGCACGCACTGATTATACGCACGTCGTAGATTAGCATGAGACTATAACTTGGTAATTGCTAGTTGGACGAAAGCTTGAGTAATCGCTAGGAAGTATAAGTACGCCTAACCATAGAATGTTGCCTGAGATGAGGTGTACGATTAATATCGGCATCCTTAGTGTCGTAAGTTGCGTATGAGTTATACGAGACGGAGGCATTAAAAGGCGAAGTCACGTAATGTAGCACGTTGATCTAGCGACCTAACGGGTGCTAAGTCAAGTTTAAGAGGATGACTCCCGTGAGCCAATACGAAATAGATATAAACGGATTGATAGTTAATAAGTCTTGTTTATTATATAAATTGTTTAGGTCCAAACGATAAAGACTATAATTGGGAGGTTAATTACGTTATTTGTCTATATGTCTGAGTTTGTGATTCTTTTCTAGTACCCTTGTTGGTCGTAGACCACCGCTGTTAAACGAAATAAATAAATTGGTTATTTAAACTTTAGGATCCACAATTTGATTCCCTGTGGGATCGACTCGACTCTATCTAGCTATGCTATGATTGAACCTAGTTCACTTGCTAGTTGGTTATTTAGGCATCGAAAGTGATTTTTATAACTTGACTCGCAAATCAAGGTTCGGTTTTGCAACTCTCGAACCTTTATTTTTCGAAATAATAATCGATAATTCGTGAGTCCAAATTGACAACACTTACGGCGGCATCCAAGTCATTGCACAGCTCTGCTTTCATTTCCTCCAGAATGACATTCAATACGAGCCGAGGTCGTTCCACTTCATATTCCATCGCCTCAAAGCTCTTCTCTCCGCATGATAAAGCCTATATAAACTAACTTCTTGATTTGTTCTTAATACTCGAACACACCAAAGAATCTGCTTCTTCTTACATCTTTTCTACATGAAAACCGAGAGTTCAAACTACAAGGTTCTTAAGCAATTGAAGGCGCGTGCTTCCCGTCATTGCTATCCGCTCTATCCTGGAGATTAACGTCCCGCTGAGCTCACGGCACACGAAGGTGAGGAGATGAATTAGTCTTAAGGAAACTGTGTGCAACACAGGGTTCGGATTTGTTGTTTCGTTTTTAAATAAGATTGTCCAACAAAATCTTGATACCGGATATGCCTAGTAAAAAAAATAAAACCACCGACAATTATTACTTTTGTAATTTGTTGCAGGGAATGAAGCTGTTTTTGGTCTCAGATTGTTATATTGGGTTTGAACAAGAGTACAACATTCAAGATTTTGCTTAACAACCCCCCTCTACCTCAAAGCTACCTCCTGAAGTATAAAATAGGTAAACTTTTGTCTCTTAATTTTATGAAATCACAAAGTTTACCGTTGAAACAATAGCGAAATACGGTGAAATTTGACGGTGACAGTTAATTGTATCGGTGAATCCTTTAGTATAGTTAATTTACTGTGGTAGTATTCAATGTAAACTTACTGAATATTGATAGTGAATTTCACATTCGTTCCGTTTCAATGCCTCACTTCTCACTTCCGATTTTGTAAACATTGACATTAATTTGACACTGAATATCACGTGAGACATTCCGGAGAGATATTCCAAGAAATATTTATTTTATTGATAAAACGCTGAAACTAAAATACAAAAGACGACCAACCCGCAAACATCAAATCTGCACCGAACTCCGTCTCATCAAAACCTCTTAGTAGCAAAACCTAATGGCAAAATCCACTAAGAGGAAATAGTACGGTTGTTTAGAACCGAGCGACAAAAAAACCTTGCATCATTTCCCAAAGAGTTGGATATTCCCCGCTACTCCCAGCACTTGATGACACTTGTTGGACTTCCACTCCTTTCGCAAGTTTCATTGGTATAGCCACAATATCCCTTGGAAGATTTCCTTGTACATCCACCATCTCTGATAAAGTGTTAATCCCGTGTAGAAAATCTTTGAATTCATCATCTAAACACCATATGTAAATGAGATTTAATTCCCTCATCTTCATCAGTATCATCTAGTGTTGTCCTGTCTACACGAGTTCTATCAATGCTAGCACTTTCGATTAAAAACGCAAGGCGTAGAGGCTTTCAAATGAGCCTCTGCCACTTTTTAAATATCCACCATAAGACGGACGTGTATCACACTAGGGTCCCATGAACTTTCTTACAAAACGACGCCTTTTTGGTTTGTTGTGGAAAACACATTTATACTCCTCCGAGCTCCAACCCATCAAATTCTCCGTTTGTCGAAATTTCCTCCAAATTTAAACCCTCACACTCTCACAATCGGCTCCATTCTCCTCCCCGATTCTCACAGCAAGCAAGGGCTCCACTTTCACGCCGCCAGCGCCGCACCGCCACTACTTGCTAACTAGGAAGAAAGGCACCCATTCTATCTGTAATTCTAAAAGCAAATGCCCCTGCTATCGTACTGGCTGAGGTTAGTTGAGAAGTTGAGAAAAGAAACATTTCCGTTTGTTTTGGGCTGGAGTTTATTTTGGAGGTATTTTATATGCTAGTGGATAATAAAATATTATAAAAATAATCAAGAATGATTAGAAAGCTTAAAATATTTTTTTGAATTTGTGTAGATAAAAACGACGGTGAGTAGAAACTAAAATAAAATAAAGATAATTTAATAAAATAAATGGTAAAAATGTAATGAAGCAGATAAAGTGAACTTGTGAAAGATAATTTAATATTTTTATTCAGAATAAATAACGATTCATGGTAGAATCAGTAAGAAATAATCACGGTCAATGTAAAAAACTCCTAAAAACTTCAACGAAAAACAAACAGAACTATTTTCTCACGATAACAAAACATGCAATAGTTGAGAAAACAATACATCTTTTTTTTTCTCAAGTTTTTTCTCAATATCAAACATGCTCACTTTTACTTCTTGAGATTTAATCGGAATTTGTGTTGGTGTTCATGAAAAATTAATCTATTTACTTTTTTATTTATTTTCTAATCAGATAAATCATTCTTGGTAAGACACTGAATGGATATTGAAATTGAATACTTGATACTTGATAATATGTCAGCTATGTAATGTAATTTTGTGTCTGAAACGATTTTAGTTTATACGCTATGCATTGTATTTGTGTTGGAAAAGTTAGAATTTGTTGACTATGTTGTGTAATTTTATGCCCGGAATGTTGTAATTCATCTATTATTTAGTGTAGTGAGCTTTGGCCAAGACCACAACAAATCTACTGGCGCCTCAAGCTTTAAAATATAC